>CM070107.1:8761289-8871289 GCA_036178185.1 Liparis tanakae
GATTCAAAGATGGAAAGTACTACTTCAAAGAACAACAGAACAACAAAGAGTCACAACACGTATTGAAAGAAACACAGTCACAACACAACTTCAAAGAAACACAAATAGTCACAACACGACCTTCAGTCCTTCTCATAAGAGACAATCTTGACCTTCAGTCCTTCTCGTGAGACACGTGCTGCTCAAGGTCACCACATCTAAAGGACTTTGACTTAGTTTCAAATGAGCATGGGTCTCATTTGCGGTTGCTGGTTTGACTTCTCTGTGTCTTCAATGAACTACGAGGGGAACGAAGTGGCAGAATAACAGTAACCGAGGGAAGAGAAGCTGTGGATCTGTGGAGGCGACCTTGAGGAGAGGAGCTCTCCCTGTCTCATCGGGCTGAGAGCGTTACGTAAGCGTGTGACGGGAGCATCTGTCCCTGTTGGCTCATGTGTTTTAGTTCCTGTTCCATCGTTTAAATGAGGAGGATCCTCTTCAAGGGGCTCAGAAGACATTCAGTCTCTTCTTTTCAAATAAAACCTTCCGTTTGTTCCAAGTGATCTGAGCTCACAGCTGTTCAATGTCTGACTGTTGGAGTGAAGAAAGACAAGTCTTCCTCAGTAAATACACAAGAGGCTCCCAACACAGCTACAGAGAGTCACAAACAAATTACAGAGACACACACAACACAACTACAAAGAGACACAACACAACTACAAGGAGACACAATACAGCTACAAAGAGACACAAGACAGCTACAAAGAGACAGGAAAACAACACAAATATTCTCATCAGATTCCTACGACATAGACATGTGATGGTGTTGTGTATATAATGTACCCCCCCCCCCCCTCCCCAGGTGCGGGCGCAGCCGGAATTCACCCAGCGGGAGGTGGAGGTGTTCCTGCAGTACGTCCAGGACTACCGTCTGGAGCGGCAGCTCACGGCGCTCTACGGCCGCCTGATGGGCGTGTCGACGCTCACCGAGCAGCCCGCGCTGCTGGAGGAGCTCGTCCTGAGCCGCAAGCCCAAGCGCTGGGAGATGAGGGAGTTCTGCGTCAAGGTGGGCTGGGGGGAGGAGGAGGAGGAGGAGGAGGAGGAGGAGGAGGAGGAGGAGGAGGAGGAGGAGGAGGAGGAGGAGGAGGAGGGGGAGGCCGTCTCCCCATAGTGGGTTATTAAAGTTTTATTTCACAACTCATTATACAAGGGCAAGCACCCTGCAGGACACCTGAGATGACACAGCAATATGACACACCCACACACAGACACAGACACACACACACATACACACTCACACACACACACACACACACACACAGACACACACACACACAGACACACACACTCACACACACATGTGACACATACACACTCACACACATTCACACAAACACACTCACACTCACGCACACACACAAACACACAAACACACCCACTCACACTCACACTCACACACACACACACACACACACACATACACAGTGAGGACAAATTACCAAAAGTTAAATTCGGACAAACTGATGACTTCATGTTACATACTGTATGATGTATGCTACATGCTACATGCTGTATGCTACATGATGTATGCTGGATGCTGTTGATTATAATGAGATAGACACAAATATTAAGAAGCCATCCGTCAGACGTAAACTCATCAAATGTGAAGCAAAGAAACTGAATCTGAGGATAAATTTATGAGATGATAAGTTGATGATAAGTTAATGATAAGTTAATGATAAGTTGATGATAAGTTAATGATAAGTTGATGCGACGCTGTGCAGGATGAAACATATTGAGGCGGCTTTGACAGAAGCGACATGAGGCGCTGCGTCCTGACGGAGCTGAATCCTCCTCTGGGTGACCGGTCCTCTTCCTGAATTCCCTGAACACTGTCAGACGTTTATCACCCAGGAAGGAGAGCTCAGCTTCAGGGTTCAGGACTTATTTCCCTTTATTTAGTGTTGAATGGACCAACATCACCCCATGTGACCCCATGTGACCCCATGTGACCCCATGGGACCCCATGGGACCCCATGGGACCCCATGTGACCCTATGGGACCCCATGGGACCCCATGTGACCCCATGTGACCCTATGGGACCCCATGTGATCCCATGGGACCCCATGGGACCCCATGGGACCCCATGGTCAACTTCCATTACTCCACCTGCCTGAGTGCCCTTAAGCAAGGCACCCATAGATGCTGCAGAGGTCACGAAATGACTCGTGACATAAGAGGATTTAGGGGTTTAACCAGAGTTTATTAACCTCTACGTCAACTACATCTACAACCACATAGACACACAACCACAGAGACACACAACCAGAAAGACACACACTGGACCCCAAAGGAACAGAAATCACCACAAAAATGTTAAGTTTCTACAAGAAGACACAAAACGACCACAAAGAGACACAAACTTGTTAAAAGAGATAACAAGAATCCTGAAAGTAACACAACATGGTTAGAAAGAGACACAAAACAACCACAAAGACACTCAGAACTGCTACAGAGAGACCGGCAACAGGAGCTGTACTCTGTGTCCACACGACGTCCCATTGGTCCTTAAGCAGTGACACTCTGTGTCTCGGCCCTCGTCTCTCCCTCAGTGGGCCGTTGTCTCGTCTCAAGGACTCAGAGCCGATAGCGAGCCGCCGGGCGCCGCTCCGCTCCGTGAGCCTGTGACTCTGCTCCAAAGCGCCGCTGTGACCTTGAGGAGCGTATCATGTGTAAACACAACGGCGATAACACGGTCAACGTTCTTCAGGGTCACATGGGGGGGGGGTCAAGGTCACCCGCCGGGTTTGTTCTGCAATCGCCAGCTTGGATTGTGGCCGTCGCCATCTTGGTCGCCTGTAGCTCCGCCCCTAAAGCGCCCCCTGCTTTATGGTCTGTGTGACTCTAGAGACCATAAAGTATAAATGATGACATCATGATGTATAGAAGAAGACTTGAAACTAGAGACTGAGAAATAAACTCATGTTTACAATGTTGGGGAAGTAGAGTCATATATAGACTTCTATACAACCAGAGGAGCCCCCTGGTGGTCAGGAGAGAGAATACAGCTGTAACACATGAAGCATAGACTTCTATACAACCAGAGGAGCCCCCTGGTGGTCAGGAGAGAGAATGCAGCTGTAACACATGAAGCATAGACTTCTATACAACCAGAGGAGTCGCCCCCTGGTGGTCAGGAGAGAGAATGCAGTTGTAACACGTGAAGCATAGCCTTCTATACAACCAGAGGAGTCGCCCCCTGGTGGTCAGGAGGCAGCTTTAACACAACTATCTCCAGCGTTCATTCGGCCGCGTGTTGTTTCTCGTGTCAACAGAGTGAGACACATAAATGAAATGTTTTCTCTCGTGGTCGGGTTCTACAGCTCCCGATGCTTTGTTAACAGGAGGCAACGTCAGGATGGAGATCAGTGACACCTGAAGCCGACGTGTCTGTGGACGAGGCTGTGGAGACGCTTGTCTCTGTTCACAACCCCGTCTGCCGCTCCTCGTCTCTGTCCCCAGGTGAACTTCGTGCTGGGCACCGGGCTGCTGTGCCTCTTCACGCAGGCGGCGCTGACGGGCCGGGACCGCGCCCTGCTGATGAAGACCTGGTCCGAGCGCATGGCCGCCCTCTACCGGAAGATGAAGTGCTCGGGCAGCCGCTGCCTGGGCTACTTCCTGGAGCAGGCGGAGGGCGACGTGCGGCAGCAGCTGCAGGAGGCGGTGCAGAGCCGCTCGCCGCCGGAGGAGGCGGCGGCGAGCATCCTGCAGACCCTGGAGAAGAACTACGACTGGCTGCGCTGGGCGGTGATGCTGCACCCCGCCGTGGGCCCCCTGGAGGACGGGGCGGAGGAGGAGGAGGACGCCAAGGAGGGCGCCGACGCAGCCGTCGACGCCGACGCCACGACGCCGCTGCCGCCGCACGACCATTTGATCTCCGTGGCGTCCGAGGCTCCCGTCCCCCACGTGGTGGCGTGCTACCGCGACGCGCCCGCGGCGCTGGACAAGAGCCGCATCCACCAGCTCATCGTGGACCTGGAGTGGAAGATCCCCAACCCGCCGCCCGAGGTGTACGCCTCCATCGAGGAGGACCCGGGCCGTGCCCGCCGCTACCTGGCGGCGCGCATGCTGAGGAAGCTGCAGGACGGGCTGGGCGCCGGCGTGGCGGTCCACGTGGTGCCGGGCCGCATGGAGATGAAGTGCAACTTCCCGCCCACCTCCTACTACCTCTACGAGTACAAGCACCGGCTGGCCTCGGGCACCGTGTGCGTGTTTGGCTGAGGCGCCGCGCGGCGGCGGTGTGCGGCGGCGGCGGCGGCGTGCCGCGGCGTTTTACTTACCAATAAATGTTGTTTTAGAGAAATATATAACTGGTTATTTCTTTTTTCTGAGCCTTCCTTTAAAGCAAAATAAATCGCAGTCTATGCGACAGCTTTGTGTTTTCTGTAAGCTCCTGAGTCTAGACGGGGGGGGGGGGGGGGGGGAGGGGAACACAAGAAGAGCGGTGAGGGCTGCAGGAGTAGAACTTCACAGGGACCCACAATGCATGTGGGTTTTGTGATCCGCAAATGAGCAGCGTCATACCTAGAAGCCCTGGTTCCATACCTGTGTCTGAGGTCTACCCCAGACCTCACACACAGGTATGGAAACTATGACTCAGCAGGAAGAGAGGAGACCCAACCGGCTGAAGGTCGTCGTTATGGTGAAGGTCGTCGTCATGGTGAAGGTTGTGGACATGGTGAAGGTCATGGATATGGTGACGGTCGTTGTCATGGTGAAGGTCGTTGTCATATTGAAGGCCGTTGACATGGTGAAGGTTGTTGACATGGTGAAGGTCGTTGTCATGGTGAAGGTCGTTGACATGGTGAAGGTCGTGGACATGGTGAAGGTCGTGGACATGGTGAAGGTCGTTGTCATGGTGAAGGTCGTTGACATGGTGAAGGTCATTGTCATGGTGAAGGTCGTTGACATGGTGAAGGTCGTTGACATGGTGAAGGTTGTTGTCATGGTGAAGGTTGTTGACATGGTGAAGGTCGTGGACATGGTGAAGGTCGTTGACATGGTGAAGGTCATTGTCATGGTGAAGGTCGTTGACGTGGTGAAGGCCGTTGACATGGTGAAGGTTGTTGTCATGGTGAAGGTCGTTGACATGGTGAAGGTCGTGGACATGGTGAAGGTTGAGATGTTTACAATAGATTGAGAGAAGAAGACTTGAAACTAGAGACATAAAGTCATGTTTACAATGTTTACTGAGGAATAAAGAGAAGTAGAGTCACTATGTAGACTTCTATACAACCAGAGGAGTTGCCCCCTGGTGGTCAGTAGAGATAATGCGGTTTTAACACATATAGCATATACTTCTATACAACCAGAGGATCATGGTGGTCAGGAGAGAGAATGCAGCTTTACCACATGAAACATAGACTTCTATACAACCAGAGTAGCCCCCTGGTGGTCAGGAGAGAAAACGCAGCTTTCACACATAAATTATAGACTTCTATACAACCAGAGGACCCTGGTGGTGAGGAGAGAGAATGCGGCTTTAACACATGAAGCATAGACTTCTATACAACCAGAGGAGTCTCCCCCTGGTGGTCAGGAGATAGAATGCAGCTTTAACACATAAAGCATAGCCTTCTATACAACCAGAGGACCCTGGTGGCCAGTAGAGAGATGAAGCGTAGACTTCTCTTTGTTGCTGCTTGTGTTTCTTGCTCAGTTTATTTTTATTGATAATAATGATGCAAAAGCCACAAACAATGATATATGAAACCAGTAAGTTCGTCACCATGGTTTCCAAAGGAGGCAGAAGTCAAAGGTCTGACCCTGTGGGCGTCTTGTTTGTTTGATTCTCCACCGATAATAACCGGTCGGATTGAACCCGTCTCGTGTGTCACTGCCGTCACATCATCGATATCCAGGAAAATATATCTGTGTCTCTCTATTTTCATCCAATAATAAAAAATAAAGGCGTCCTGGCGTCCCGGCGGCTCACAGCAGCTCCCCGGCGGCGTGGAGCTGCTCCGGCGTCTCCAGCTCCTTGCGGACGTCCGGGAAGCCGTCCAGCGCCTCCTGGAAGTCGCCCCAGGACAGAGAGAAGCACTGGCAGTCGGTCAGCGCCTTCACCGTGGCCAGATGTTTGCTCTTGGTCAGCATGCAGGTCTCTGGGGGGGGGGGGGGGGGGGGGGGGGGTTAATGACCAGCGGGATGAGATCTGACAATTAATCCCAAATTAAATAACCGCTTAGCTCTTAAACGCCGCCGGGATCTGCTGCCAAAAAAAGAGATTAGGACCTCGTTCCCACTTAAAGCCGGAGAATTAAATAAATCCCCCAAATTGGAAGAATATATATTTATTTGAGTCTTGCTCGTCTCTCTCTCTCTCTTGTAGGCAAAATAAATAAAACAACAGTACGTCTCTGTGTTCTGAGGACTCACTGAAGTCCACTTGGACCCGCTCCAGCCTCTGGACCCGACCCGCTTCCTCATGAACATCTTTCATTTCATCCGTCCAGATTTAGAGGAATCCCCCCTCCCCCTCCCCCCGACACCATTTCCCTAGCAACAGCATCATCTTTTCCCAGAACCTTTAGGTAATCCACAGAACCGCCGTCAGCGGTTTCCATAGAGGCCGTTTCTGTTGCCGGAGGCGTCCGAGGATTACCCGGAGGGACGGATTACCTTCAAGAGATCCACCGAGCCGATGGACGGGTTTTAAATGTCAGGAGAGGAGAAGAAACAAGAGGTCTGGGAAAAGAACAGAACTACTACCTCTTAAAGTAGCTCGACTCTGGAGTTTAATACTCTGGAGTGATCCAGCCTCCAGTATCCTTACAGCAGTACTGTCCAGTACACACAAATACATGATGTCATACTGGAGCAGCCTCGTTGTGTAATTGTTGTACTTCTGGTAGTTGTGTAGGCGTTAAAGGGACAGATGTTCAGTGGGCGGTTCTTCTACTGCAGCAGAGAGTTCTGCTTTCAGACGGCCAGAAGAATCGATATCAGTTTATTTATACACAACTTCCTCATCTCTTCACCTCCCCCACGAGGAGCTGGAGCCCCGGCCAGGAGAACGCTGTGGTTCCTCCTATCAGAACAGAAGTTTCTGACCTTTCTTTGAGGTACTTTGAAAGTACTTAGACGGTTCTATCACATCTTTAGGGACTTAAAGGTTCTGTCTCAGAGGCGTCGACGACAGACTTCCTGTTAATTGGGTTGACGCATCGTGATAAAAGCTGCGTGATGATCTTTAGAAGTGGACCCTGGATGCCCTCTCGTCTCCTTCTCTTACCTCCTCCCCCCTTACCTCCTCCCACTTTTACGTCACACGACTCCGACTCACCCCCGAAGAAGTCCCCGTCACACAGCTCCCTCTCGTAGGACTCGGCCTCCATGACCACCTGGCCGTGGTCAATGAAGAACATGCGGTCCCCGGGGACGTTCTGCCGCACGATGGCGTCGCCCTCCAGGAAGACCTCGTACTCCAGCTTGAAGAGGACGGCGTTGATGAAGTTCTCGTCTCGGGTCTGGAACATCGGCACCTTCCGGAGCAGCCGGCTGCACATCACCATCAGGATTTGCTGAGCGGTGAACACGGACACAGGCGGCGGTTATCGGCTGCGGAACAGCAAAGGAGGCGAGGGGACGGCAGCGAGCCGCACCTCTTTGAGCGCCGAGGACACGGTGTCCATGACGTCCTTCTCCTGGAACCACTTCCCCCCGTAGCGCGCCTGGTAGTAGCTGCTGATGCGCAGCTGCAGCTCCGGAGGGAGCTTCATGAAGCCCATGTAGTGCTCCAGCCGGCTCATCTGTGGGTGTTAAAATAGTAAGAAGAAAATGTTTTTTGAAAGAAATTGACAAATTTAAAAGAATAAAAGAATAAAGAATAAAAGAAATGAAAAACAAATGTTATATATATATATATATATATATATATATATATATATATATATATATATATATAAAACTAATTTTCACAATTAATAAGAAAATAACAATTAATAAGAAAATAAGAAAAATTGAAAGATTGAAAGTTTTTTTTTTTATGCAAGATTCTTTAGGGGGGATTAAAGATGATTGAAATATTGGAAGAAAATAAAAAAAACATAAAATTAAAAGAATTAAATGAAATATAATTTCAAAAAAGAATAAATAAAAAAATACTAAAGAATTAAAACAATAAACACTCTTCAGGATATCAGTATGTCTTAACAAACACATGTAGTTTGTTGTATTGTTGTGGCAAATTCCATTTCTTTAGACTTAATATGTGAATATTTATGCAGGTAAATAAAGAAATAGATCAGAGACTAGACCAGCGCCCACGTGTCCCTCGACCAGGTAAAGGACACGCCTGAAGTCACCTTACTCCTGAACCAGTCACCTGCTCCTGAACCAGTCACCTTGCTCCTGAACCAGTCACCTGCTCCTGAACCAGTCACTTTGCTCCTGAACCAGTCACCTTGATCCTGAACCAGTCACCTGCTCCTGAACCAGTCACCTTGCTCCTGAACCAGTCACCTGCTCCTGAACCAGTCACTTTGCTCCTGAACCAGTCACCTGCTCCTGAACCAGTCACCTTGCTCTTGTACTCCTTGGCGGCCGGGTCGGTGTTGGCGATCATGGTGGTGGCGTTGGCCACCAGCACGGTGTACATGAGGCAGCCGGACACCATGCTGACCATCACGATCCACATCTCCACGTAGTCTGAAAAGCACACAGCGTTACACCTGGGCCCGCTACCTGGGCCGCATCAACAGGAGGGGTGCTCACTGGTCGGAGCGTCCATGGAGCCGTAGGACAGGGCGATCATCTGGGAGAGCGCTCGGAACACGCCCCACGAGTACTTCACGCTCACTGTTGCATTCTGGGAGAGAGGAACATCAAAGAGTCACGTGAACAGAAAGAAGAGCATCGAGACGCTTCACGCAAACATCACCAACATGAGGTTCTCCTGGAGTACTACTGGTCCTAGGTCTCACCATGAGGTTCTCCTGTAGCACTCATGGTTCTAGGTCTCAACGTGAGATTCTCCTGGAGTACTCACAGTTCTAGGTCTCAACGTGAGGTTCTCCTGGAGCACTCATGGTTCTAGGTCTCACCATGAGGTTCTCCTGTAGCACTCATGGTTCTAGGTCTCAACGTGAGGTTCTCCTGGAGTACTCACAGTTCTAGGTCTCAACGTGAGGTTCTCCTGGAGCACTCATGGTTCTAGGTCTCACCATGAGGTTCTCCTGTAGCACTCATGGGTCTAGGTCTCAACGTGAGGTTCTCCTGGAGTACTCACAGTTCTAGGTCTCAACGTGAGGTTCTCCTGGAGCACTCATGGTTCTAGGTCTCACCATGAGGTTCTCCTGGAGTAGTCATGGTTCTAGGTCTCTGTGTACTAGGGGGACCTCACCATGAGGTTCTCCTATAGTACTTGTGGTTTTAGCTCTCACCATAAGGTTCTCCTGTAGTACTCATGGTACTAGGTCTCAGTTCTCCTATAGTACTCATGGTTCTAGGTCTCACCATAAGGTTCTCCTGTAGTACTCATGGTACTAGGTCTCAGTTCTCCTATAGTACTCATGGTTCTAGGTCTCACCATAAGGTTCTCATGTAGTACTCATGGTACTAGGTCTCAGTTCTCCTATAGTACTCATGGTTCTAGGTCTCACCATAAGGTTCTCCTGTAGTACTCATGGTACTAGGTCGCAGTTCTCCTATAGTACTCCTGGTTCTAGGTCTCACCATAAAGTTCTCCTGTAGTACTCATGGTACTAGGTCTCAGTTCTCCTATAGCACTCGTGGTTCTAGGTCTCACCATAAGGTTCTCCTGTAGTACTCATGGTACTAGGTATCAGTTCTCCTATAGTACTTGTGGTTCTAGGTCTCACCATGAGCTTCTCCTATAGTACTCGTGGTTCTAGCTCTCACCATGAGCTTCTCCTATAGTACCTGTGTTTCTAGGTCTCACCATGAGGTTCTCCCATAGTACCCATGGTTCTAGGTCTCACCATGAGGTTCTCCTTGCGGACCCAGCAGTCCGTGGGGAACTCCTCCAGCATGGGCACAAAGTACTGGATGCAGCCGTTCCAGTGGCAGAGCAGGAAGATCATCATGAAGAGGGACAGGACGCGGAAGAAGAGGCGCACCACCTCCAGGTGGGCGTTGGACACCTGGGGCAGGACAGAGGTCATGTGACACGCACAGAGGTCATGTGACTTGACCTTTCCTCTGGAGAGAGGTCATGTGAGTTCACGGGCGCCGAGAACAATGCCATGTCGCGTTCAGGGGAGTCGGGACGTTTTCTTACAGGATAAATTACAGGAACTGACGGGTCGTTAATAATTCATCTCCCGCGAGGAATGGAGATCAATAATGTATCAAGGCCACAAAGTATCAAAGTATCAATACAACAATGTATCAAAGTATCAATACAACAATGTATCAAAGTATCAATACATCGGGGTATCAGTGTCAGAACAGATCAGTGAGGTGGTTTTTACATTTAAAAATTAAGAAATAATAATTAATGAAATAAGACAATTTTAGTCAAATTTAAATTTAAAAGATTGATTTTATTTTTTCAAAGAAATGAAATGAATGAAATGCAGACAGAAGGAGTGTCCAGACCGGGAACCAAACCCGTGGCCCTCTTGCTGTGCGGCGACAGCGTTAGTCACTACATCACCGTGACGGCTAAAATAAATAAATAAAATACTAATACATAAAAATAAATATATATTTGTTAAATAAAAAATGTAAAAAGGCTTCTGAACTAACCTTCTCCACCTCATTAAAGAACCGGACCAGCCGGGACACCCGGGCCAGCCGGATCAGGCTGAGGATCCTCACGAACATCAGGATCCTCATCATCTTGTTGGTCTTCGACGGGTTGTTGTCGTTGTTGTAGTGCAAGTCCTGCAGCGCGGAGGACGGGGAACCTTTGTTTACAATATTTATGTCTCAACTGTCCCTCATTCATTGTTTTATTCACTTCATCTGAGCGCTGCTTAAGTTTTCATTCATAAATCATGAGGACCAAATAAAGTAAAACACTTACTGTCAACTGACAAATAATTAATTATTTAATAAAAAAATAAAAAATGTTGTGTTACTTTAAGTGTGACTGTAAGCATCCTCTTTTTAAATCCTCATTATTTAAAATACTAAACCCAAAACCACAGTTCCATAAAAAAGAGAAACATTCCAGTTCTCTCTGAAAACATTCATGTAATGTTAATGTTATGCTAATTTTATGTTGATTTGATGTTAATTCGATGCTAATAGAGTCCACCTGGATTACAGTTAGTAACCCGACTTGTACATATCTCATATATATTATTGATCTTTGCACTGTGATTTATAGTTAATGCAATATTATTAAATGTTGTATAAATTATGCATTCTTTTATATTTAATTGTGCGTCTATGAACGCTGCGCTAGAGGATGTACCCCCCCCCCCCCCCCCCCCCCCCCGTCGGATTAATGATGTCACTATTTATACATTTATATATACAGAGAGAGATTGTTCATTAAGTTCATTAAAATACACAACAACAAAACAAACAACCCGATTGATGAGAGAGACTCAATGAGCCTGGACCCAGATCACGAGAACCTGGACCCAGGTCACGAGAACCTGGACCCAGACCATGAGAACCTGGACCCAGATCATGAGAACCTGGACCCAGATCACGAGAACCTGGACCCAGGTCACGAGAACCTGAACCCAGATCACGAGAACCTGGACCCAGGTCACGAGAACCTGAACCCAGATCACGAGAACCTGGCCCCTCGTGGACCCAGAGGTGTTACCGCGAACAGCAGGATGTATCCGATGGGAACCTGGCCCCTCGTGGACCCAGAGGATGAACCACGTCCTCAGGTAGCTGACCCGGATCCGCTTGATGTCCAGGATCGCCTCCTGAGGGGGGAGGAGACCCGGACCAGAGTCAGAGACCCGGACCAGAGTCAGAGACCCGGACCAGAGGCAGAGACCCGGACCAGAGTCAGAGACCCGGACCAGGAGCACGGTCAGAGACCCGGACCAGGAGCACGGTTAGAGACCCGGACCAGGCCCGCGTTCTGGGAGGGCTCAGAAGTGATGGCTGATGTTGGACATGACAATTTTTTTTTTTTTTAATAGACTGTGTGCAAAATGACACGATGGACATGCTTTTATTGAATTATTTTACTATGTTTATATGTATTCTCCCTGCTAGTCCATTATATTGATTTTATATTTTACATATATTTTTTAATATTCTTTTCTGTTTTATTCTGTTGTTTTATGTCATTTCTATTTGTACTCTTGTATCTCATCTCAGCTTTTCTGGGATTATTTTAACTCAGAGTTATTCTAACATGTCGCTTCTCATGAAATATCAACATGTGATGTATCAAAAGTGAGAGGGGGCGGAGCTATCCAGAGAGGGGGCGGAGCTTTCCAGAGAGGGGGGCGGAGTAAGAGTAAGCTACCGTCACTCAGGTTTTCCTCTGGTTGCCATGACTCTGAGGATTCTCTCTGCTGTTGTAATAACTCTGAGTTCATAAACTGTGACACGGAATATTTAACACTGGGAAATTTACTGTGCAGCACAGCCAGCTTCCCCCCCTCCCCTCCCCCCTCCTCTTCATCATGTGATGTGATTGGCCGGCTAGAGGTCACAGAAGGTCCCAGAGGGAAACACACAGGATGCGTGATACTCTCCATTTATCCAAAACATCATAATCCCTGTTATAAAATCAGGAGGAGGAGGATGAGGGGGAGGAGGAGGAGGAGGAGGAGGAGGAGGAGTTGTTTAGTTAATGCCTCCATGTATCAAGTAGATTATACACGGATTGCACGATGCTCGTCTGCTCTGGGATTACGGCGCACAGCCTCCTCCTCCTCCTGCTCCCCTCTCCTCCTCCTCCCCTCCTCCTCCTTCTCCTCCTCCTGCTCCCCTCTCCTCCTCCTCCCCTCCTCTTCCTCTTCCTCCTCCTCCTCCTCCTCTTCCTCCTCTTCCTCCTCTTCCTCCTCCTCCTCCCCTTCCTCTTCCTCCCCCTCCTCACCTCGCTGTCCTCTGCGATGATGCCCATGCGGAAGTTGAGGGCGACGTCGATAAGGAAGAGCGTGTCGGAGAAGACGTTGAAGCCCTCCCAGGCGAGGCCGCTGTGGCCGTCCAGGAAGGCGATCTCCATGGGGATCCCGATGAGGTTGAGGAAGGTGATGGCCATCATGCACATGATGTAGTAGCTCCTGCACAACAACAACAACAACAACAACAACAACAACCACAACCACAACCACAACAACACAACAACAACAACACAGAAACACAACAAAAACAACAACAACAATATTGAGTGTGTGTGACCTTGGAGGGGAGCCACAGATCTGGTTTCAGGTTGTAGCGGGACAAGTCTCATCAGCTCTGATGTACACACTGATGTACACACTGATGTACACACTGATGTACACACTGATTTACACACTGATTTACACACTCTGATGTACACACTGATGTGTACACACTGATGTACACACTGATGTACACACTCTGATGTACACACTGATGTACACACTCTGATGTACACACTGATGTACACACTGATTTACACACTCTGATGTACACTCTGACGTACACACTGATGTACACACTGACGTACACACTCTGATTATACACACACTGACGTACACACTCTGATTATACACACACTGACGTACACACTCTGATTTTACACACTCTGACGTACACACTCTGATTATACACACTCTGACGTACACACTCTGATGTACACACCTCACCTCCTCAGCCCGGCTCAGATATATCCCCCCCCCACCCCCCCCCCCCCAATCACCTCAGCCAATCAGAACGCTCCCTCCTAAATAGTGAACTTGTTGTCTCTCATGTGGTAAACAAACAAACAACTGATTATCATCTATTGATCAGTTATTCTACTTTTGATTCCATTATACAGAAGTTGTTTTCATGAAGAAAGTTTGTTGTTGTTGTTGTTGTTGTTGTTGTTTGTGAGTCACTACTCGGAGTTGCAGTGATTCATATTGTTTTGTTGACTAATGGGTTAACAAACAGTCTGAAGACGTCAACAACAACAATCAACTCATCAGTTTACCCTAAAAACAACAACAGTATTTGTATTCTATGTTTCTATTTCTACTCTTGTATCTAATCTATTATCTTTTTAAAAATAGTTTTTTATTTAATTATTTTACTTTATTCATATTTATTCTCACCGCTAGTCAGTAATATATTTTTTATATTTTACACTTATATGAATCATATATATCTATTTATATATATATATATATATATATATATATATATATATATATATATATATATAAACTAATTATATTGTTTTTTTCTTGTTCTTATTTCTACTCTTCCATCTAATTTTTCTTTTATGTAATAGTTTTTTCTTGAATTATTTTAATATATTCATATTTATCTTTACTGCTATTCAATTATATTTGTTATTCAACCATATATGCATCCATTTAAAAAACATGTTTATACTTTTTTCTAAACAAGAACAATATTGTATTATATTTTTTTAATCGTTTCTACTTCTACTCTATTAATATTTATTCTACTTGTTATTCAATTATATTTATTATATATTTTAAAATTATACGAATCATATATATATATATATTTAATTTAATTTGTTCTCGTTTCTATTTCTATTTACATCAACTTTTTTAATATATTGTTTTTTCTTGAATTCTTTTAATATATTGATATTTATTTTTACTGCCATTGAATTATATTTGTTATATATTTTACACTTATATGAATCCTATATATATATATATATATATATATATATATGTATTTATATATGCATTCTATTGCTTATCATTGTTTCTATTTGCACTATATTTAATCTATTATAATATTGTTTTGATATTTTGAATACTTTAAATTATATTTATTCTCTCTGCTATTCAATTTGATGTGTTTAAATTTTAAACTTATATGCATCATATTTTGTGTAATATTGTTTTAAAACAACAAAAACAACAACAAAAATAACAACAACACCACCCCCGGAGGACGGGGTTCCGCTCGCCCAGGACGCTCTGGACTCACCTCATGAGGCTGAACGGGTGGATGACGAACACGCCGCTCTGCAGCTGCCGCCTGCACTCCTGCTCCACCGCCATCTCGCTGCCGTACACGTACAGCGACTGGCGGTTGAGCTGCGGCAGCAGCAGCGCCCTCCACCCACAGGTGGAGCGCCCCGCGGCGCCGGGACCTCTGGGCTTCTCCATGACCCCCTCCTCTGATCAGCCGGCCACGCAGGACATCCTGCCTCCGGTCCTGATGCTGCTGCGGTGGATGCTGCTGCTGATGAAGAAGAAGCTGCTGCTGCTGATGAAGACGCTGCGGCGGCGGACGGGCTCCGTCTGCGGCGGCCGGTCCCGACTGCCCCTCTGCTTCTTGGTCACGAGGTAATTTTCCATCGAGGGCTCCAGAAACCTCTCCGGGCTTATTGGAGCTGTGGAGCGAAGAGGAGACCGCCTTCCTGCTCGCTCGCTCCCTCTCTCTCTCTTTCTCTCACTCTCTCTCTTTCTCCCTCTCTCCTTCTCTCTCCTCCCTTTCTCTCCCTCCCTCCCTCTCTCTCTCTCTCTCTCTCTCTCTCTCTCTCTCTCTCTCTCTCTCTCCTTCCCTCTCTCTGCCCCCACCCTTCACTTTTTTCTTTTCCTCCGGAGCTCATCAACTATTCAGTATCCGTGTCTCAGCCCACATGAATCAAGCCGTGTCAGGAGGCTACGGTCCACACGGCGGAGACAATGGCATGTGTGTGTGTGTGTGTGTGTGTGTGTGTGTGTGTGTGTGTGTGTCTGAGAGCATGTGGCAGCATGGAGTCCAGGCCGGGCCATGTGGGTAAACACCGTTCTGTTGCCTGATGTTTGTTTGCACATTTCAGAGCCGCGGTGTTTCATTTCATGCGGCTCACATGTCAAATCTATTTTTATTCTTTCTATTCTTTTTCCAGTTTCTGCTGAGCTGCAGCGTTTGAAACATAAATGATGATCATGACGTAGGATTAAGTGAAGGGTCAGTCAGCGGCAGCTTAGTGGGAGATGTGTGAGGGGGCGTTACTGAAGAGGGAAAAGGAAGAAGAAGAGGAAGAAGAAGAAGAGGAAGAAGTGGAAGTGGGTCGCGGAGAAAATAAGACGTCAGGCAGCTTTTTAGTTCAGCTTGAGGTTGAGTTCATTAATAGTTTGTCTTCTGAATCAGGATTCAGCTCCTGAATGAGGAAGAGCAGCTGGAAGAGGAGGAGGAAGAGCAGCTGGAAGAGGAGGAGGAAGAGCAGCTGGAAGAGGAGGAGGAAGAGCACACTTGAGAACACCACTGTGTTGTCTTTAAGTCACGACAAGTACGTCCCCGAAACAATGTCAACGTATGATGTTTTTCATTAAAAAACAACTGTTAAAGCTGCTTTCTCTCTCCTGACCACAAGGTGGTGACTCCTCTGGTTGTATAGTAGTCTATGCTTCATGTGTTAAAGCTGCCTTCTCTCTCCTGACCACCAGGGGGCGACTCCTCTGGTTGTATAGAAGTCTATGCTGCATGTGCCAAAGCTGCATTCTCTCTCCTGGCCACCAGGGGGCGACTCCTCTGGTTGTATAGAAGTATATGCTTCATGTGTTGAAGCTGCATTCTCTCTCCTGACCACCAGGGGGCGACTCCTCTGGTTGTATAGAAGTCTATGTAACTTCTGTTCATCGGTTGCAGAAAAAAACCAAGATGGCTCCCGCCGTAATCCGACCTTGAGGCTTCATAACATCCACAAACTGACATGTAATGTAACAATAAAGAGTGTGTGGTGCAACAAGGGGCGGAGCTTATCGTGACGCTGCGTCTGAAGGGCAACTCAATGGCGAGCGTCCCGGAACACGAGCAGCGGATCATGTGCTGCTCATGTATCTAGCACAGGGGGGCGGAGCCAGCAGACATGTGGAGAAACACCTCCTCCATCGAGCCCAGTGTGTGTGAGATGGAATGTGTGTGTGTGTGATGGTGTGTGTGTGTGTGTGTGTGTGATGGAGTGTGTGTGTATGTGTGCGTCATGGTGTGTGTGTGATGGAGTCTGTGTGTGATGGTGTGTCTCTATGATGGAGTGTGATGGTGTTTGTGTGTGTCATGGTGAGTGTGTGATGGTGTTTGTGTATTACGTGTGTGTGTGTGTATGATGGAGTGTGTGTGTGTGTGTGTGTGATAGTGTGTGTGTGATGGTGTGTGTGTGTGATGGTGTTTGATAGTGTGTGTGTGTGTGTGTGTGTGTGTGTGATGGTGTGTGATAGTGTGTGTGTGTTGTTGGTGTCACGGGGTAGAACATGAGGAGAACATCAATATTCGTGCCGCTGATGTTCAGCTCTGAGTCGTGTTTGATCTGGAGCTTCATTTGATATTCTACAGACACACACACACATGCACACACACACACACACATACTTTCACATACACACTCACACACACACTCACACACACACTCACGCACACACACACACATGCACACACACACACACACACACTCATGCACACACTCACACACATACTCACCCATACTCACACACACACACACACTCAGGCACACTCAGGCACACTCACACACATGCACACACTCCCACACACTCACACACATACTCACACATACTCACGCACGCACACACTCACGCACACACACACACACACTCACGCACACACACACTTATACACTCACACACACACACTCACGCACACACACATGCACACACACACTCACGCACACACACACGCTCATCTACACACTCATGCACTCACTCACCCACACACACACACATGCACACACACACACACACTCACGCACACACACACACACACTCATGCACACACTCACACTCATGCACACACACACACACACATGCACACACACACACACACTCATGCACACACTCACAATCACTGGTGCCCACGCAGGTGGTTTTGGAGGCGTGTCTTACAGGAGGCGTGTGGTTCCTCTGGTGGATTGCGCAACACGGCCTCCACCTCCCGACCTCTCCGCCCTCTGAGGCGACCTTGGAGCTTCAGGCTCCTGGTCAGCGGAGATGAGAGCCGGTGCAGTCAACCACAGCTGCAGCAGGACGACGTGGTGAACACGTCAGAAGGTTCAACGTATGTTTCATTGTTAGTTCAACTCACGTCCGTTAGCCCACGTTTAATCCTCTGTGTGCGATGCTGTGTTTACATGAACATGTTGACTGTGAGCCGGAGATGACCTGATTCTGTCCGGCTGCGCCACAATGAAGTTAATCTAGCATCACGCTGGTTGTGTCAAATACTAATCCACAAACGTGCTGAGTGAAGCATTGTCTCTCCTGACCACCAGGGGGCGACTCCTCTGGTTGTATAGAAGTATTTATGACTCGACTACATACGATAACTTCCGTTCATCGATTGCAGAAAAACCGAGATGGCGGCGGCCGTAATTCGAAATTAAGGCTTTCTAATGTCGGAAAGTATTAAAATATTTCAAAACTGTTCTTACAATTTTTACTTAAGTAAATGTTCTAAGGATCAAACACTGCCCCTCTCCCTCTCCCTCTCTCTCTCTCTCTCTCTACCGCTCTCTCTCCCTCTCTCTCTCTCTCACACACACAGCGTCCTTGAAGCAGGTTGGTGTATCATGGAGCTTCTGTCTCAGCTCATGTGGCAGTTTAAGGTTAATTTGGATCTTCCTGAGGAGGAGCATGAATAGTGATGCAGCTTCATCGGTGTGATGAATGTTCACTGATATCAATATGTATGAGTGAGTGATCTGAGAAAGAGAAAGAGAGAGAGACGCAAACATGCTTCATGCATTTCCAGAGGGAATTTATTCTTCAAAGTAAATTCCTCTCCATTCAAGAGGGAGCCTGCTGCACATATCTTCTCACGCTTTTACATATTTAAGCATTAAATGCATGTATTTTAATGCATTTTGAAATTTTGATGGCTACATTTGATATTGACAATACTTTGTATGCAGATGTAATGTATCTTGAAGCTGTCCTATAATTTATTCATCATTAAAGTCTTAATATTTAAAGTTAAAGAGATGTTCTGATTCAGTATTTTTGTAAAGTGTGTCTTGAATTGTTTATTAAAATTAAATTATTTTGTGGTAATTTCTGGTATTAATATTCCAAAGGAAGCATTATAAAAATATTTATTATATTATGTATTATTATCATTCATTATACATTATTAAATTATGAATTAATTAAATGTATTTCAGTGCATATTTTTTATGGATGAATGTATACAATATAAATACTTTTTATGAAAATACAAAGACTCTTGACTGCCTTATAATTCGTGCATAATTACACTTGTAAAATTATTAAGTATTTTGTTTTCATTTATTTTTTCTTTTAAATGTTATTTTGTCTTAAATTATTTAATCAATTTTAGTGCATTTTTATATTTTGATGGCTAAATATTAAATGGATAATACTCTGTATGCAAATGCAATGTCTCTTGAAGAGTATAATGTATACATAATTAAACTCTTGATATTTTAAGTTGAGAAGACGATTTTGTTCACTCAGTTTTAAATTGTGTTTTTAAATGTTATTTTGTCTTAAATTATTTATTAAATGCAATTATTTCTCGTATAATAATACAAATAAAATTCCTCCCCGTTTCTATTTGTTTCTATTATAATTAATTATCATAATATATTATATAGTTTATTATAATAACACCACTAACAATACCATTTTCTATATACAATTTAAATAATATAAGGTCAACGTTCTCCTGCCCTTGTTACGAAACACCTCATTTCCCAGAGTCCCCCGCGGTCTCGCGTAATCTCGCGAGTTCTTTAAACTACATTCCGACCACGTGATCTCCTTCCACTTCCGTGTCGGCTTCTCTGTGAAGGTGAACCTCCTCTCGTCGTCCAGGTGAGCTCCGCGTCGCGGACTGACGGCCGCCGTCTGTCTCCCGGTGTGTTTCCGACGGGCGCGAGACGGTTGATATCACGTTATCACGTTTACCGGCACGACGCGGTGAACGAACCGGTTACGCGAACTTCCGCGTTAAGCAACGTGCTCGAGACACGGAGGTAGCGCGAGCACACGCACGTGGCAGTTCTGTTCTGGTTCGGTCCACCCCCCGGGTGTCACGTGTCCCTCAAGTTAGCTTGAATATCTTTACAAATGAAGTGTGTGTGTGTGAGTGAGTGTGTGTGTGTGTGCGTGTGTGTCATTGAAGCTCCGGGTCATCAGCCCCGCCCCCTTGTATTCGTGTTTATTGCTGAACGACAACAACAAAGAGAACAATATATTAGTTTGAGCTCTAAAACGTCATTTTAATTTGACTAATCGTATTTAAACCGAAGATATATATATATATATATATATATATATATATAATCTGTCTCAAAAATATTTTAAAAAGTCTCAAAACTAACTATATACAAATATATTTATATATTTCTTTTAAATAAAAAGAATCACCCTTCCCAGCTGCTCTATTGTGAGTTATTAATTAAAATCTGGCTTAGGAATGCAGTTTGGTGACTTTGTGTTTCACCATCCTAAAGAACAGGTGTTGATGGTTGCAGACAGTCATTTTAAAAACACAGCTAACTCTCTGTGTGTGTGTGTGTGTGTGTTTGTGTGTGTTCTGCAGCTCAGTCAAAGATGTCCACGGTGTCCGCCGCCTGCATGGAGCCTGCTGCCGCCGAGCAGAAGAAGCCTCTCAGACCGTGCTGCGCCTGTCCAGAGACCAAGAAGGTCCGGGACACGTGGTGAGCGACTGCACTGAGCCCCCCCCCCCCCCCCCCCCCCCCCCCCCGAAAATACAAACGCATTAACAACATCCTCCGTGCTGGTTTGTCTTCCAGCATCATTGAGAAGGGGGAGGAGAGCTGCTCGGTCCTGATCGAGGCGCACAAAGACTGCATGAGGGCGCTCGGCTTCAAGATCTAGGCCTCCGTTCCCTGTGAGTGAGTGAGTGAGTGAGTGAGTGTGTGTGTGTGTAGTACTTTTATATTCAGTGTCCCGCCAGCCTGTGTTCGTGCCCCTTGGCTGTGAATGATTCATCTGAACTAGCACAATAAACCGTGCGCTGCATTTTAAATATTTAAAAGCGATGCAAAATGACATCACGTGAGTCTAGTTGGGCGTCTCCAGGCGGCGTGCGGCCGGCGGTCCGATTCCGGCTTTCAGTGGTTTGGAAAATGATGTTCAGCAGCTCAGAAACACTGCCAGTAAAGAACAGTTCACCTTCAGTCTCCTCCTCTAAAACATATGAATATATATACTGTGATGCTAATGGTTTCCTGGAGGCAGCGGCCGGCCTTCTCCTCTTCATCAATTCGACCTTCAGTTTGTGTAAAGAGAAGCAGAAGCAGCCCCCGCAGCAGCTTCCTGTCCCAATACACTTAAAGACGACTAAAGCCTGAATGGACTCGCATCGGACCCCTTCGTGAACAGCAACACTAATTAAAATATGTATTTACTTGTATACATTTATTTATTTAATATAAATATATTTATTTATATATTTTCATTTATTTATTAATATATATTCATTTTATATATTTATTCTTTAAATATATATTTTACATATATTTATTTGATATTTGTATTATTATTTTTTTATATTGTACATATATTTAAAATATATATATTTTTATTTATTAGAAATGTATTTATTTGATATATATTTATTTTATATTATATATATATATATATATATATTTTTTTTTTTTTTTTCTTCATACATTTAATATATTTATTTTCGTTTCATGTTCCTCCTGCTGGGTCAATTATATCCCCCCCCCCCCTCTTGTGTAATGGGGGGGGGGGGGGTGGAGCTAGTGTTCAATGTGCTCGCATCACTTCCCATGCAACCGGCCCGAAGCTGCTCGGCTCACGTTTCAGAGGCTCTATTATAATCCGCCCGGCAACCGAATGCTTTTTAAAACGGGCCACTCTTTGATCTCTTATTGATTGTCACGCAACGTCTCATATCTGTGCTCTGTTGTGTCTCCTGCAGGAGGACCCTTGGTGTTTCCTTCCCTCACTCCTTATTTATCCGTCTCCGATGCGTCCCGTCTGTCCTCCGTGGCGTCTCCTGTTGAATAAAGGTCCTCTTCTACCGCGCCTCTGCCTCGTGTCTCTGAGCTCCAGTTGTCCCTGGAATGCACTCGCCACTAAAAATAGATTGTGAGGCCGACGCCGAGCACATCGGCATTCTTCTTCTGTGGTTTCCCCAAACCGCCGACCTTTCAAAACAATGTGGAACCTGAATTTATTTAAATGGGATGCGAGCGTCAATACGCCGAAGGAGGCCATAACGGTTAGAGACACGCCAATAAAGAGACTCAACTTTTACCACACAGTGAGAACTCCTCTCTAACCGAGGATCTCTGGACTGAAGAGGACCGGGGTCCCTTAAGTTCACTGCATCTGACCCTCAGTTCCGGTTCTGCTGGGTCTGCTCCACGGCGGACCGGTCTCTGCTGGGTCTGGGCTGAAGGAGGTTCTGGTGAACCTGCATGATGTCATCTGGTCTCACCAGAACCCGCCCGGTGGCTCGGATGAGGAGCTTCCAGTAGAACCAGACCCTCTCTGGGGGTCCGGCCTGAGGTCCAGACCGGTTCAGGACCAGAGGAAAGCTCCTCGCTGGGACTTCAACTGTGATTAGATCTGTCAAGGTCAAACCTGAAGGCCGACCTCTACGGCTTATTATGGTCTGTTCGTCATGAATAAAGTGTGCGTGTGTGTGTGTCTGTGTGTGTGGGGGGGGTTCTACCTGAACCTTGGGTCTTTAATGTGAGAGAACTGGAGTTCTACCAGAGGAACAGACTCTTCATATTATTATTAGAGAAACATTAGTCTCTCTCCCTCTCTCTCTCTCTCTCCCCCTCTCTTTCCCCTCTCTCTCCCCCTCTCTTTCTCCCTCTATCTCTCTCTCTCTCATGTGAAGTAGGAGGCCTGCTTTCTGTCCAGCTCTCTCCTTGGGTTTCAATTCCAAACATGGTGATCCTTGTAGGGCTCCCTACAGACGCCGCCTCCTCCTCCTCCTCCGGCTGCTCCTCTCCGCCGGCCGGCCAGAGAGACGAAGAAGGGAACGCCGGAGGAGCGAGAGGGAGGAGGGGACGCAGAATGAGAGAAGAAGAAGAGGAAATAGAGCCGTGAGAACTCCTCCAAACACCTGCCTGCCTGCTTGTTTGTTTTTCCACACGTAAACAACAACACCGCTGCAGCGTCCGCTTCCGGAGGTCGCCATGGGCAACGCCACGCTGCTGGACAGCTTGCTGTTCCCGCCGCTCTGCACCGGCTGGAGCAACGCCACGGAGGGTGCCGTGTACCACCTGGGCAACGCCATGCTGTTCCTGGGCTACATGGGGGGCAGCGGCGCCCACGGCTGCCTCTTCATCTTCGGCTTCCTGGCGCCCGCCCACGCATGCCTGGTGGCGTGGGGCCTGCTGACGGCGTGCGGCCTGGACGTGGCGGCCTGGAACCTGCTGCTGCTGCTGGCCTGCCTGACCCAGGCGGCCCACCTGCTAAGCCGCCTGCACCGCGAGCGGGTGCGCGGCGGCGAGGAGCTGGGCGCCCTGTACCGGGCCGTGTACCTGCCGCTCGGCGTCCCCCCCGCCGCCTTCAGGGACATCGCGGGCGCCTTCGACAACAAGGTGGTGGAGCTGAAGGCCGGAGAGACGTACGCCGTGGAGGGCAAGACGGCCATCGATCAGCTGTCCTTCCTGCTGTCTGGGAGGTGTGTGTGGGTGTAGGTGTGTCTGTAGGTGTGTACGTGCGAGTGTGAGTGTAGGTGTGCGTGTGTGTGTGTAGGTGTGTGTGAGTAGGTATGCGTGTAGGTGTGTGTGTGTGTGTGTGTGTGTGTGTGCGTGCGTGCTTGCGTGCGTGTGTGTGTGTGAGTGTAGGTATGTGTGTGTGTACACACCTGTACTACACAGGGGTAAAAAGTGAGAACATGTATTTAAACTAACAAAGAGAATTCCAAAGTTTACATTATACACACCGTGTTACATAAAAATGTAATGAATCTCCAGAACTTTCCCCCAACTTTTTGAAAAACTTTTTTCATTAATTTTTTCAGGCCTGGAAAAAAAAAAAAATTCCGTAACTTTTCCAGATTTTCCATGACTGTCTGTGCCTGTAACACGGCACGCGGGAGGGAAACCAGCAATATTTCAATTTAGCAGATTTATTGTGTTTTTCTTGGAAATGTATTCCACTGAGAAATAGAGACGCTGGGTTATCTACACAATATTATAATTAGTACATTATTGACATGTCATGATTTTAGTTTAATAGTTCACAGTTCTTGTATATCGCGACTATCAGAACCTTCGATGTGAAAATACCAAATTAGAAGTTTCCTAAACCTGCAGAATGGTTATTATTCCTGTGGTTGTCTGGTGGAAACGAGGCGTAGACGTCGGTATGGCAGCATTATTATGATTAATAAGTTGTGTTTGAGGCCCTCTCGCTCTCTTTTGGCTGTGTTTGGTCTCCCCGTCGTGGCCGCCTTCAGCTGTGACTGAGACGTATAAACTATAAACTACTCCCCACATAGGGTTAAATAACTCTCTTTGCATTTGGTTATTGTTTATTTGAGTGTAGAAATATTGTGCACAAGAACAGTTCTCTAATATTATAACATACATCCAATTCATTTGAAACCTTCAAAATAAAAGCGCAGGATATTTTTCTTAAATATCTTTAAGAAAAGGTGATTGTGTGTCTTTCAAGCTGTCAAGGGCCACAAAAACTGACGTGATAAGCCAAATTCTGTATATATATATGTGGGTGTTTTTAAGAAGCAGAACGTTATTCCTGCTGTCGGCTTCGTGTCACAGGAAGCGCGTCCTCTTCCCTCTTCGTCCAAACATCCTCGCGGCGCAGTAGATTAGCCCCGAGCCTCAAGAGAAATACTGTAAACAGACTATTTCTGTCCGTGTCTCGCCGCTGTGTTGCTCTGCCAGACGGTTAAACGAGATCTTTGTGCTCCTCTTCATCACCTGAGATTAAATGTTGGCTCAGTGAGCACAAGATGAATTTAAAACAACAAACAAAGCTCTAAGACTGAAGCTCGTCCATCTTCCTATTCTTCATTTGAAAGGCTAACGACTAGCTAACGTTATCCAACCTTCGGTTCCCCCTCAGGTGAACACTTGTTGCTCACGTAAAAAATACATAAAAATACACAAATAGAAAATAAGTAAAGATTTGAAGAAAGTATTTAGTTGAATATGAACAGAAATATTTTTATTAGCTAACGTTATCCCACCTCCGGTTCCTCCTCAGATGAACACTGGTAGCTCATGTTAAAAATACATAAATACAAAAATAAGTAAAGATTTTTCATCGGAAAAAAAAGAAGGAATTTAATTGAGTATGAACAGAAATATTTATATTAGCTTCTTCTAACGACTAGCTAACATTATCCTAACCTCCGGTTCCCCCTCAGATGAACACTAGTTGCTCACATTAAAAATACATAAAAATACAAAAATAGAAAATAAGTAAAGATTTGAAAAAAGTATTTAGTGGAATATGAACAGAAATATTTCTATTAGCTTCTTATAACGACTAGCTAACGTTATCCCAACCTCCGGTTCTCCCTCAGGTGAACACTGGTAGCTGATGTTAAAAATACATAGATACAAATAGAAAATAGGTAAAGAAGTGTCCCCCTCCCCCCTCCCAAAAAAAAGACTTAGGAATTTAGTTGAGTATGAACAGAAATATTTATATTATCTTCCTATTTTTCATTTTAAAGGCAAAGGACTAGCTAACGGTATCCCAACCTGTGGTTCCCCCTCAGATGAAAATTGGTAGCTTGTGTTAAAAATACATAAATACAAAATAAGTAAAGATTCATCACAAAAAATAAGGAATTTACAGAGCTGCCAACTTTTCAAAAAACCTTGGAGTGAGATTTTGTCGGGGGTGACCAAAATGTTGACCCGCACGCAGCCACACACGGTGGTGGCTCAAATATCAGGAAATTTGAATTAATTTGGCGTTGAACCCATGTTGTACCTCGATCTGGCCTGGCAAAGGTCTTTTACGAGGCATCTTTGCTACCTTAAAGAATTAAAATGTTTTTAATAACTCTACTCTCATTTACAAAAACATGTCTAATTCTATTGCAAAAATGTCCTGTCTTTATGTTAAATTCTTTAGAATACATCTTTCTTGTTCAAAGTACTGTTTTGAAAACATTTGAGAGGGTCCTTTTGCTAGGCCTGCAAATAAAAAGATAAATGCTATGTGGGCAGCTTAATAAACAATTCTATGATGTTTTGAGCATGCAGTATACCGAGAGGTTAACAAGGTGCTCTCCTGCTTGTTATGACAGCTGAGTTTACATCACCTCACAAAATCACAACACATTTTTATTTCAAGATTTAAAGTTTAAGAGAGTGAATACTTAGTTGAACCACATGTCATTAACAGCTCTCAGGTTCTAAAGACCGGTAAGAGTGACTGATGCTTTATTTTCATTGGTTTCTGGATGAAATCGTACCCAGATACAACAGATAGGTTCTTTTCTGATTGGCTATTTTGTAGCCCAGCTCTTCTTTTTGATTGGCTGATAAGTGGCATCTCGCAGCAGACCTCCAGGGGAGCGTTTGACTTCCCCACCGTGAGGTCAGCGCGGCCAGCTCATGTTGGCGCTGCGGCTCATTAAAACATTAAATAGCCGAGAGGTTTTTCAGCGTGATAAATACGATGTGTGGCGGGAGTGCGTGACTTAAGACCAAAATGCGTGACTGTCACTCACAATGTGTGACACTTAAGAGCCCTGCATTAACATACCGTAGTCTCTGCTCGCTGTGTCTATTTGAACATCTTCTTCTGCTGCTAACTCCGGGACCGTTTGGGGTCAATAGATGTGTATGCAGCGAACAGGTTTACAGATGCGCTCCTTAGCGCCATCTATCGTCGCGGAGTTTGAAAAGGAGCTTCGGCCCAAATCAGAATTTCTTTTGCCGTAAGAAATTGGTTGTGTGGCGTGAGAGCGTGTGAAAACACGCAAAAGCGTGTGTCATACGGCAAAACCGTGAGAGTTGGCAGTTTTGAATTTAGTTGAGTATGAACAGAAATATTTCTATAAGCTTCTTATAACGACTAGCTAACGTTATCCTAACCTCGGGTTCCCCCTTAGATGAACACTGGTTGCTCACGTTAGAAATACATAAATAGAAAATAAGTAAATATTTGTCATCGGAAAAAAAGAAGGAATTTAGTTGAGTATGAACAGAAATAAAGTGAAAGTCTGCCCACCCGTGTGCGCACATCAGAGTTGAGAGCGAAGCGCGCACGCTCAGACGGATCTTTCTTATTCTGCCTGTTTTGTGATATACATGCCTAAAAGGGGGATTTTGTTTATCTGGCAACACTGAGATCAGCCGACCAATGACTGTTCAGGTGGAACGTAAGGGAGATACCATTTACAAAACTTGTAAGGGGTAAGAACTTGTGAAAGACCCAGAGAAACGGAAATATCCGACGAAGCAAAATCCTGGACGTTTTTGGAAACCCTGCCAGACGCTTTTTTTTAGTCTCAAAAAGAAGAAGTGCTCGGGGAAAACCAGACGTCTGGTCACCCTAAATAATTCAAGTATTAATTTACAAATAAATCATTATGAAATGTTATTAAGATTTAATCCCTAAAATTCACAAGTAAAAAAATCTGCTGCATGAATACATTTTATTTTCCCCTCCTTGACAGCAGCAATAATTATAATAAAAATACAACATGCATTATATAATGTGTTTAAAGGCTTTTGTGATTAATGAGTTAATGTTAATACATTAGTACTTTTACTTTTGAATGCATGCGTTTAACTTAATGAGACTCTTACTGAAGCGTCTTTGTCTCGTCTTCAGAAGGTCGACTCCACCGGCTCAGTAGTTCTAGTCATTCCTCCAGTGGACGTCAGCTGGTTGACACGGAGCAGCTCACGGAGGATAAAAAAGAAACTTCATGTCGAGAGTTCTGGATCATCTCAACGCGCGGAAGTTATTCCCTTCTTAAAATAAAGCTTCCTTCTCTGGGAGGAATGTCCCGGTTCAACTGATTCCTGAAAGAATCCTGGCAGAAGAAGAGATGTGGTGTTGAGGAGGAGGAGGAGGAGGAGGAGGAGGAGGAGGAGGAGGAGGAGGAGGAGGAGGAGGAGGACCGATGTAAAGGTCTAACAACAACGATGTTTAAGGAAATTCATTGGCTAAAAACACTCCTTTAAATGTAACGTCTGTATGAATGTCACAAAAGGATTTTCAGCAAGTAAAAGTAAAAAAATATATATTTTTATTGAAATTTATTTCTACCTTTCATTTTAATTCATATTAATTCAATGCATTTTTTTATAAAATTTTGTCGCATTTTATTTCTTACATTTAAAGTATATTTTCTTCTATCTTTCTATGTTTATATTTTACACACAAAGCCAATTCTTTCTATACGTGAAACTTTCTCGGCAAATATTCGGATTCTGAATAATATTTTCAATAGATGGTGAATACAAACTGATTTTACCATCATTAAAATGCTTCAGTGTGTTTTCTAGTGTAACGGAATAGAGCTGAATAGGCACATGTTGTACTTTGCTGATGCTGGCGTTGAACCCTGAACCCTGACCCCTGAACCCCGAAGCCTGACCCCTGAAGCCTGAACCCTGACCCTTAAACCCTGACCCGTGAACCCTGACACCTGAACCCCGAAGCCTGAACCCTGACCCCTAAACCCTGACCCGTGAACCCTGACACCTGAACCCCGAAGCCTGAACCCTGACCCCTAAACCCTGACCCGTGAACCCTGACCCCTGAACCCCTCGGCGGGTTTCAAGACTCTCGGTAACTCAATATTCTTCAGATTGTCCACAGCTGCACCGGAGAAGATCTTCCCGGATTCGTTCACCCGGAGCAACCTGCAGCTCTCATAATCACCTCCTCGTCCCTCTCTAAACCCGGTGTCCTTGCCTCTCTGCCGTAGGATCAACGTGTCGTTGGAGGGCCAGTTCCTGCACTACATCCACCGCCACCAGTTCCTGGACTCTCCTGAGTGGGAGTCCGTGAGGCCGAGCGAGGAGGGGCAGTTCCAGGTGCGCTGTGTTTACTACGCTAGCTGTTCCCCCCCTGCTTTCAGTCTTTATGCTAAGCTAAGCTAACAACCTGCTCTTACTCAGATGTTTCACTCCTACTCCCCCAGGTGACCCTTACCGCCGAGGAAGACTCCCGCTACATCTCATGGCGGCGCCGGCGTCTGTATTTGGCGATTTCGAAGGATCGCTACGTCGCCCGCGTCTTCTCCGTCATGCTGGGCTACGACATCGCCGAGAAGCTCTACAACCTCAACAACAAGCTCTACCTCAAAAGCGGCGTGCTGTTGGACATCCGCCTGCCCAGCCTCTACCACGTGCTGGCCCCGTCCTCGCAGGGCAGCGAGGGCGGCAGTGGCATTGACGGCGGCATCGGCAAGGAGCACCTGCTAGTTGAGGATCCGGCGCCGGCCTACCAGATGTCCGATCTGGACCAGTTCCAGCCCTGCCTGCAGGGACCGAGGGACGAACCCCAGGCCCCCCAGCATGAGCGCTATCAGCACCCCTGGGTGTCAGACCCTGATCTGCCCATCGGTGAGGACTCCACCAGCCTGGTCCTGGAGGACTTCACTGATGTGGCGGGCTCCTTAACGGATTATGGCAGTGAGAGGGATTATTTGAGGTAGAGGGGCACGGTGCTGCAGCTAACACACGGGGTCACCACTTGAGAGACGCGTAAGTACCGCACCGGGGCATCGAGCGTGTGGGGGGGTTGCACAATTCCTACTAACCTGGCTTCTCACTACGGCAAATGCATTTATTCAAGAATTATTTTACGTGATTAGTCCACGATCTATACCTAAACCTAATTTAAGTAATTGAAGATCTTTTCTGAAACCTAACCAAGTATCTTATCAGCTTTTCCTAAAACTAAGTATTTTACGATCCTTTCTGCAACCTAAATCTTTCCCGATCTTTTCCGCAACTTAAAAATGTTACGATCTATTCCTCAACCTAACAAGTATTTATCGATATTTTCGCAACCTAAATATTTCAAGATCTTTTCCGCAACCTAAAATTGTCACAATCTTTTCTTAAACCTAACCAAGTATCTTCTGAGCTTTTCCTAAAAGTATTTCACGATCTTTTCCTCAACCTAACTACGAATTTCATAATCTTTAATCGAGCCTAACCAAGCATTTTCCGATCTTTTCCGCAACCTAAATATTACACAATATTTTCCATAACCTAACCAATTACTTCAGAATCAGAATCAGAATCAGCTTTAATGGCCATGAAAGTTTTCACATACATGGAATTTGTCTCCGGTTCCACTTTGCTCTCTCATACATACACAATATACATTAAACTAGATAAATATAAAAAAGATTCAAAAAGACATTAAAGGCAGTAGTTAAAAAAGTGCAGATAGTGCAGATGGAGAGTCTGATCAACTGTTCATCAGGGTGACAGCCAGAGGGAAGAAGCTGTTTCTGTGTCTGGTAGTTTTGGCGTACAGAGCTCTGTAGCGCCTCCCAGAGGGGAGGAGTTGGAACAGCTTGTGTCCAGGGTGTGACGGGTCTGTAGTGATCTTTCCAGCCCGCTTCCTGACTCTGGAGGTGTACAAGTCCAGGATGGAGGGCAGGCTGGAACCAATAGTTCTCTCTGCCGACCTGACGATCGTGTAGTCTGCCTCTGTCCTGTTTGGTGGCCGATCCAAACCACACAGTGATGGAGGAGCAGAGGACAGACTGGATGATGGCGGTGTAGAAGAGGATCAGCAGCTCCTGAGGCAGGCTGTACTTCCTGAGCTGGCGCAGGAAGTACAGCCTCTGCTGGGCCTTTCTCCGGATGGTGTTGATGTTGGAGGCCCACTTCAGGTCCTGGGAGATTGTGGATCCCAGAAACCTGAAGGTCTCCACTGCGGACACAGTGCTATTGTGTATGGTGAGGGGGGGTAGTGTTGGGGGGCTCCTCCTGAAGTCCACTGTCATCTCCACAGTCTTGAGCTTGTTCAGCTCCAGGTGGTTCTCACCACACCAGAGGACCAGCTGTTCAACCTCCCGTCTGTCACGCAGACTCGTCACCCGTCCTGATGAGGCCGATGACCGTTGTGTCGCCGTCTGCGAACTTCAGGAGTTTAACAGACGGTCCCCTGAGGTGCACTCGTTGGTGTAGAGGAGAAGAGCAGTGGAGAGAGCACACATCCTGGGGCGCACCGGTACTGATGGTCCGGTGCTGGATATGGTTTTTCCAGCCTCACCTGCTGCGTCCTGTCTGTCAGGAAGTTAGTGATCCACCGACAGGTGGGGCTGGCACGGTGAGCTGGCAGAGTTTGGGATGAAGAAGCTCCGGGATGATCGTGTTGAATGCCGAGCTGAAGTCCACGAACAGAACCCTTCGTATGTCCCTGGGAGTCGAGGTGTTGCAGTATATAGTGCAGTCCCATATTGACCGCATCATCCACCGACCTGTTTGCGCGATAGGCAAACTGCAGGGGGTCCAGCAGGGGGCCTGTGATGTCCTTCAGGTGGGTCAACACAAGTCTTTCAAAGGACTTCATGACCACAGACGTCAGGGCAACGGGTCTGTAGTCATTTAATCCTGTGATGGAGGATTTCTTGGGGACCGGGATGATCAAGGAGCGCTTGAAGCAGGAAGGGACTTCACACAGCTCCAGTGATCGGTTGAAGATCTCCGTGAAGATGGGGGCCAGCTGGTCAGCACAGGCTTTCAGGCAGGAGGGGGACACACCGTCTGGGCCCGGAGCCTTCCTGATCTTCTGTCTCTGAAAGAGCCGACTCACATCCTCTTCGCAGATCGTCAGTGCCGGTGGGGGGTGGGGTGGGGGAGGTGAGAGGAGGCAGATGATTGTTTGTTGATGGGGCAGTTGGGCGTGGCGGAAGTGGGCTTGTTGAACCTGCAGTAGAACACATTCAGGTCGTCGGCCAGACGGTGATTGTCCACAGTGGGGGGGGATGGTCTCTTGTAGTTGGTGAGTACTTCCAGGCCCCTCCAGACTGACGAGGGGTCGTTGGCTGAAAACTTCTTTTCCAGCTTATCAGTATAGCTCTTCTTAGCTAACTTGATCTCCCTCGTCAGGGAGTTTCTGGCCTGGTTGTAGAGAATCCTGTCCCCACCACTGTAGGCCTCCTCTTTAGCCCGACAGAGCTGCCTGAGTCCTGCAGTGAACCAGGGTTTATTGTTGTTGTATGTGCAGAAGGTTTTAGTCGGCACACACATGTCCTCACAAAAACTGATGTAGGATGTCACAGTGTCAGTGAGCCCGTCCAGGTCTGTAGCAGCAGCCTCAAAAACACTCCAATCAGTGGAGGCAAAGCAGGACTGTAGCTCCAGCTTGGCCTCATTGGTCCATCTCTTCACAGTCTTCACCACAGGCTTTGCAGATTTTAGTTTCTGCCTGTAGGACGGCAGAAGATGGACCAGACAATGATCAGATAGTCCCAAAGCTGCACGGGGACTGAGTGATATGCATCTTTCAGAACAGTGTAGCAGTGGTCCAGTGTGTTTTGTCCCTGGTGCTACACTTGATATGCTGTCTGTATTTAGGCAGTTCTTTGCTGAGGTTTGCTCTGTTAAAGTCCCCAAGAACAATGAGCAGGGAGTCTGGGTGTTTGTGCTCCATGGTGGTGATCTGCTCAGCCAGGTGTTGGAGTGCCTCACACCCACAGGGCTGAGGTGTGATGTACACACCGGCCAGAATGAATGAGGAGAACTCCCGCCGTGAATAAAATGGTTTGCAGTCTATTAAAAGTGTTTCTAGGTGAGGGCTGCATGATTCCATTAACACTGTGACATCTGTGCACCAACCTACGTTAATATAAAAGCAGATCCCGCCTCCCCTCGTTTTCCCCGACAGAGCCGTGACGCGGTCCGCTCGGTGGAGTTGGAAGCCCGGCAGATGTAGTGCGCTGTCCGGGATGTGCGCACCGAGCCAGGTTTCGGTGAAGCAGAGGGCGGCAGATCTACTAAAGTCCGTGTTGGCTTTGTTTAGAAGCATCAGTTCATCGATCTTGTTCGCCAGAGAGCGGCCTTCACGACCTTTCCTAAACATAAACCTAACTAAGTATTTTATAATCTTTTATCGAACCTAACCAAGTATTTCACGATATTTTCCTCAACCTAACCAAGTATTTTTACGATCTTTTCCTCAACCTGACCAAGTATTTCATGATATTTTCCTCAACCTAACCAAGTATTTCACGATCTTTTCCGCAACCTAAAAATGTCACAATCTTTTCTTAAACCTAACCAAGTATATTACGTTCTTTTTCCCCAACCGAAATATTTCACAATCTTTTCCTCAACCTAAATATTTCACGATCTTTTCCTCAAACGAAATATTTCACGATATTTTTCTAAACCTCACTAAGTTGTTCTCTGTGAAGACAGAACTTTGTATGCACATGACGATCGGGAATCGTTTGGGCCGTTTAACACATTCTCTCTGTGGTGGAGAAACCCGTCACGTTATATGGATGTCAATGTGTGTCTGATGATGATGATGATGATGATGATGATGATGATTCCTAACCAAAGCTCCGATGTCGACCCCGCAGGAAGTGATAATGACGTTGATGTGCTGCCTCGATTCCAGCGTGGCAGAGCGCCGCTGGCTCCCACCGACACGCCCAAACTGTAAGAAACAACGTCTCCTCCTCGCTCTTCGTTCCTACTCGTCTTCCTGGATTCACGAAGAAGGACTTTTAGTGCGGTGTGGAATATTTCTCCGGCCTCTGAAATCTGCCCTGAGAGCCCGATGACAGCAAGGAGCCGACGTGTGTTCAGTTAAAAGTGAAACGTCTGTAATTTAACCAAAGATCAAAGCTTCATTCAGTGTTTCTGTCCCATCAAAGATGGCCGCCTGCAAATAATTGAATTAAATCTGAATAAAATTATACTTAAATACTATTCCATGTCATAAAAATGGATTTAGTGATACTGAAACATTTAGTTGGTTTCATCTCATTTATTATCATCTGTTTGATTTTACTTTTGTTTCCACATATAATAATATTTATATCACTAATGTACTTCTCACTCAAGTCTGCGTTACACGTAACATTTAGTTTTGTATAATTCTCGAGATCTTTCCAGACACACATGCACAGTTTAGTTCTTCTTTATTTCACTTTCATATTTATTTTATTTATCTGAACCATGACTTCTGGAGGTCCACCTCTTGTTAACCTTATTTTGTAACTAATTGATTATATTATACACACATGTGAACTGTGAATTTCATTATTTGTCCTGTTATTGATTTGCGAAATATAGAAAAATAACTAAAGTGAGGAGTTATTTTCACGGGGACAAGAATTCTCCATAAAGATCTTTGTGTGCAGTGAAAATGTTGTTTCTTTTCTGTTGCTGTCGATTTCCTGTCTGACCTCTGAACTCTGAGTTCATAGAATCAGGATGTATATTTAAATTCAGGAACATCCCCAAAAGAATCGTCCAGTGAGGAAGTTACCCCTGTGGACTAAAGTGGTAGTGTTGGTTCTGGTGCCCCCTGTGGACTAAAGTGGTAGTGTTGGTTCTGGCGCCCCCTGTGGACTAAAGTGGTAGTGTTGGTTCTGCTGCCCCCTGTGGACTAAAGTGGTAGTGTTGGTTCTGCTGCCCCCTGTGGACTAAAGTGGTAGTGTTGGTTCTGGCGCCCCCTGTGGACTAAAGTGGTAGTGTTGGTTCTGGCGCCCCCTGTGGACTAAAGTGGTAGTGTTGGTTCTGCTGCCCCCTGTGGACTAAAGTGGTAGTGTTGGTTCTGCTGCCCCCTGTGGACTAAAGTGGTAGTGTTGGTTCTGGCGCCCCTGTGGACTAAAGTGGTAGTGTTGGTTCTGGCGCCCCCTGTGGACTAAAGTGGTAGTGTTGGTTCTGGCACCCCCTGTGGACTAAAGTGGTAGTGTTGGTTCTGGCGCCCCCTGTGGACTAAAGTGGTAGTGTTGGTGCCCCCTGTGGACTAAAGTGGTAGTGCTGGTTCTGCTGCCCCCTGTGGACTAAAGTGGTAGTGTTGGTTCTAGCGCCCCCTGTGGACTAAAGTTCTTCACAGTAACTTTAACCTCCAACAGTGAAAAGCAGTCAGCAGTCAATCTCTTTTTATTTTGTCCACCCTTCTCAGAGCTCAGAGTAAAACTTGAATAATAAACAAATAAGGAATAACAACGTACAACAGATCGAATCGTGATGTTGGGAGATCAGACAAATGCCTAAATATTAAAGTTTGGAGAGCCGTGATGTGTTTCTTTGGCTTTCATTAACGAGGCTGAAGATGGAGCAGACCTCGTCTTCAGAAGGCACACACCTGGATGAAGTCATGTGACCACGGAGCTCCTCGCCGGACGTTGATGTTGTTCACGCACAGCGGCTCCTCCCCCCTGAAACAGGAAGGAGATTAAAGGACATCTCGCAGTAGTTCCCCTCAGAGCGCCTGCCAGTCGCCGCTCAGGGTATCAGGAGCCTCAGCGTGAGGCCTTCAGGCACAAGCTTTTTAAATGTCCCAAAGAGCATTTACTAGGTGGTGTCGACTGAGTAAGCGAGGGATCAGGGTTCAGTTAGGGGCTGATGTTCAGGCCTGAGGTATTAGGGTTCAGGGTTATTTTATTTTTTTCAGTCAAGAACAGTCTCACATCTCCTAATAGTTAATCTCTTATCTTTTATATATATACTGTATATATCTCTATGTGTACTTGAGATATATATATATACTGTATGTCTATACACTGTATCTGTGTACCCGAGTGGAGGGATCTCTGACAGACAGACGGACTTGACGTGGACGTCAGCTTGTCGGTAGAACCGAGTTCCGGTGTTCTTCATCCTGATGGAGGCGATCTCACACAGAGGGTCAGGGTGGGCCAGCACCGTCATGTACCCCGTCAGGCCTGTGTGGCTGCAACACACACACACACACACACACACACACACACACACACACACACACACACACACACACACACACACACACACACACACACACGCACAGTGGTCTTATAGCCGCTGAGGCGTTGCAGGCGGACTTGGTGGCGTCCCAGGCGTGGAACCTACAGCCGGAGCCGCTGCTCAGTTCTCCGGTTCTCCGTCGTCAGCACCACCTCCAGCTCGGCGCTCTTGTCCAGAGGAGAAACCTCCACCTGCAGCAGGATGTGGTGCACTGGGGGAGCAGGTGTTACACAGATATCATCATGAACTATGACACATGCACAATGCTCCACAAACACACGTATGATGCGCTATAAGCTGCTTCATCACAGTTATAAACATCTTAATTTCAACAAATTTCCCCTTGGGGATTAATAAAGTATATTTCTTCTTCTTCTAATGCTTTAAAGAGAAAATCACAACACGTTTTAAACATGTCAGAATCATTTATAAGGTATATATAATGTATAAGTATCTGTCAGAGAGTACAGAAACCCACTCACAGCTTTGGCCACACGCTTGATCTTGTTCTTACATATGGCGTTGACATTGAGCATTTGAAGGTCTTCCCACAGAATCCTCTTCTGTCAGACCACAGCCTTATAACTTTTGAGTTTATACTACCGGAGTGTACACCGTTAGTCAAAAGTTTCTACACCAGATGTCTAACTGACAGTGCTGTAGCTAAATTTAAAGAAGCGATTCCTTCTGCACTTGATTCAATAACATGTCTCAATATAACAGAGGACTCCTGGTCTAACTTTAGTCCGTCCCAGATTGATCATCTTGTTGATAGTGCCACAGGCTCACTGAGAATGACACTGGACTCGATAGCCCCTCTGAAGAAGAAGACAGTGAGGAAGAGAAGGTTTGCTCCCTGGTATAACCCTCAGACCCGCAAATTAAAGCAAACGTCACGAAAGCTTGAAAGCATTTGGCGTTCAACTAATCGGGAAGAATCCCGCTTAGTTTGGCGAGATAGTCTTAAAACTTATAAGAAGGCCCTCCGCAATGCCGGAGCAGAATATTACTCATCAGTAATAGAGAAGAATAAGAACAACCCTAGGTTTCTCTTTAGCACTGTAGCCAGGCTGACAGACAGTCACAGCTCTGTGGAGCCCAGTATTCCCATAGACCTCAGTAGTAATGACTTTATGAACTTCTTTAATGAGAAGATTTTAACTATTAGGGACAAGATGAATAATCTCTTGCCCTTAACCAGTGCCAATCTGTCCTCAAGTGGAATGGCTTTGGAAACCGCTGTATGTCCTGGTGTATATTTAGATGGCTTTTCTCCCATCAACCTAGACCAATTATCTTCAATGGTTTCTACTTCTAACACGTCTACATGTCTCTTGGACCCTATCCCGACTAGGCTGCTTAAAGACATTTTGCCTTTAATTGGCAGCTCTCTTTTGGATATTATTAATGTGTCTTTGTTAACAGGCCACGTACCACATTCCTTCAAAGTAGCTGTAATTAAACCTCTCCTGAAGAAGCCCACTCTGGATCCAGAGGTTTTGGCTAACTACAGACCGATCTCTAACCTCCCCTTCCTCTCTAAGATCCTTGAGAAAGTGGTCGTAAATCAGTTGTGTGACTTTCTACATCAGAATAGTTTATTTGAAGAGTTTCAGTCAGGATTTAGAAAACACCACAGCACCGAGACAGCACTGGTGAAGATTACGAATGACCTCTTAATGGCAGCAGATAAAGGACTCATCTCTGTACTGGTCTTGTTAGACCTTAGTGCTGCATTCGACACCATTGACCATGACATCCTATTACAGAGACTGGAGCAGTCGATTGGTATTTCAGGCACCGCACTAAGTTGGTTTAAATCCTATTTATCAGATCGATCTCAGTTTGTATTTGTAAACGATGAAGCCTCGATGACCACCAACGTTAGTCACGGAGTTCCACAAGGTTCTGTGCTTGGACAAATTCTATTTACCTTATACATGCTTCCTTTGGGCAATATTATCAGGAAACACTCCATAAACTTTCATTGTTATGCAGATGATACTCAACTATATCTATCGATAAAACCAGAGGAGACTAACCAACTCACTAAAATTCAAGCATGTCTTAGTGACATAAAAACATGGATGACCGGCAACTTCTTGATGTTAAACTCAGACAAAACCAAAGTAATTCTACTCGGCCCTGAGCACCTCAGAGATCAATTATCTGGTGATGTGATTTCTGTAGATGGCATTACTCTAGCATCCAACACCACTGTAAAGAATCTCGGCGTTATCTTTGATCGGGACTTGTCCTTTAACTCCCACATAAAGCAAATCTCAAGGACTGTATTATTCCATTTACGTAGTATTTCAAAAATCAGGCACATCTTGTCTCAAAAAGATGCAGAAAAATTGGTTCACGCGTTCATTACTTCGAGACTGGATTACTGCAACTCCTTATTATCAGGCTGCACTAATAAGTCCCTTAGGTCCCTCCAGTTGATCCAGAATGCTGCAGCTCGTGTTCTCACTAAAACTAAGAAAAGAGATCACATTACTCCTGCACTAGCTGCTCTGCACTGGCTCCCTGTAAAATCAAGAATCACTTTTAAAATTATTCTCTTAACCTACAAAGCCTTAATTGGTGATGCACCATCATATCTTAAGGAGCTTGTAGTACGTATCGCCCCACCAGAGAGCTGCGCTCACTAAATGCGGGGCTACTTGTAGTTCCTAGAGTCTTAAAATGTAAAATGGGAGCCAGAGCCTTTAGTTATCAAGCTCCTCTTTTATGGAACCAGCTTCCAATTTCAGTCCGGGAGGCAGACACAGTCGCCACATTCAAGAGTAGACTGAAGACTTTCCTCTTTGACAGAGTTTATAGTTAGGGCTGAATCAGGTTCACCTGGTCCAGCCCCTGGATATGCTGGTATAGGCTTATGGCTGCTGGGGGACGTTCTAGGATGCACTGAGCACCTCTCTCCTCTTTTCTTTCTCCTATGGATGAATCTTCATCTCTCCATCACACATGACTAACTTCTCCCCGGAGTCCTTCTGACTTCACGTCTCATGGGGTCATCGGACCCTATGAGACGGCATAGATCCCATCTGCTGATGGACCTTCGATGGTTGGATCGTGAGTTCCTGTCACCAGCTGTGCCACTGCCCTGCTGGGACTCCGCCCACTCCTCCACTCGGGAGGTCTCCAAACTCTCCATCGTGGAATATGCCTAAATATGAACTATTGATAAACTCTGTCAGATTCCTTGAATGTATTTTAACTCTAAATCTGTCCTTCTGTACACATTACATCTATTGCATCTGTCCATCCTGGAGAGGGATCCTCCTCTGTTGCTCTCCTGAAGGTTTCTTCCCTTTTCCCCCCCTGAAGAGTTATTTGGGAGTTTTTCCTGATCCGATGTGAGGTTTTGGGGCAGGGATGTCTATGTATACAGATTGTAAAGCACTCTGAGACAAATTTGTAATTTGTGAAACTGGGCTATACAAATAAACTGAATTAAACTGAATTGAATAATACTTATTTTTGTAAGAACATTTATGAATCCAGGAAAATTTAAACTATTAACCCTTTTCTTAAAATACACATTTACAATGCATTATAGCCTTTTATAAAACAGTATAACCTTTTATAATACACTATAGCCTTTTACAATGCATTATAGCCTTTTATAAAACACTAACCTTTTATAACACACCATAGCCTTATGCTTTATAAACCTTTTATATTACATTATATCCTTTTATAATGCATCATTACCATTTGAAGGGCATTATAATCTTTTATAATACAATCTTACGTTCTATAACACATTTGAACCTTTATAAGGAATTATAACCTTCTATAAGGCATTATAACCTTTTATAATACATTATAGCTTTTAATACTACACTTTAACATTTTATAATAAATTATAACATTTTATAATGCATTATATGCTTTTATAAAGAATTATTAACATTTATAAGGCATTATAACCTTTTAAATTAAAATACTGTTCTATAACACATTTGAACCTTTTTATAATGGATTATAGCTTTTTATAATGTGTTATAACCTTTTGAATGCGTTATAATCCTATAACGCATCTAAGTGTGATTATAATGCGTTATAAACATGTAGGTCATGTAAAACGTTCCCTTTCACACAGTATGAAACATGAGCTTCGTCTGAAGTGTGTTGCCTGAATATATTTTGAGTATTTTAACTCGTGGAAATGTTTTATTGATCAGCTGATCGGTTCACTCACAGCAGAACGGCGATGAAGACGTGGTGAGGAGGAAGAGCTTCTGCTCTTTGGGCAGCGGAGACACGGTGATGCCGCTGTGTGGAGACAAACCTGAAACACAGGAGGACACACACGCACACACTACCATTACACAATGCCTCATTTGCATATTCAAACACAACTCCTCCCCTTAGTGTCGGTGAGGAAGTTTCATGTTCTCAGATATGTGCAGAGGGACAGATCATGAACTTCAAAACTCCTGTTCTCGCATTTTTAAACGTGGATTTTCAGGAACCTTTTATGCAAAAATAAATATATATATATATAGTGGGGGGAAAAAGTATTTAGTCAGCCACCAATTGTGCAAGTTCTCCCACTTAAAAAGATGAGAGAGACCTGTAATTGTCATCATAGGTAAACCTCAAGGGACAAAATGAGAAAAAAAATCCAGAAAAATACCTTTGTCTGATTTTTAAAGAATTTATTGGTAAATTCCTCAGTAAAATAAGTATTTGGTCAATAACAAACAAGCAAGATGTCTGGCTCTCACAGACCTGTAACTTCTTTTTCAAGAGGCTCCTCTGTTCTCCACTCCTTACCTGTATTAATGGCTCGTGTTTGAACTCATACCTGTATAAAAGACGCCTGTCCACAACCTCAAACAGTCACACTCCAATCTCCACTATGGCCAAGACCAACGAGCTGTCAGAGGACACCAGGACCACATGGTAGACCTGCACCAGGACCACATGGTAGACCTGCACCAGGACCACATGGTAGACCTGCTCCAGGCTGGGAAGACTGAGTCTGCAATAGGTCAGCAGCTCGGTGTGAAGAAATCAACTGTGGGAGCAATTATTAGGAAATAGAAGACATACAAGACCACTGATAGTCTCCTTCCATCTGGTGCTTCACGCAAGCTCTGGGGACGGTTTAGCTCAGTGGGGAGAGTGGTCGTCCCGCAACCGCAAGGTAGCCGGTTCGATCCTTGCTCTGCCCATTAGTTGCAGCCCGAAGTGTCATTAAGCAAGACACTGAACTCCCTGGGCGCGGTGCTTCACTGCAGCCCACTGCTCCTTCATAACGAAGGATGGGTCAAATGCAGACATGAATTTCCCCATTGTGGGATCAATAAAGTATACTATAATATTATTATTGGCACAATGGACAGTTGTAACATCTCGTCCCGTGTTTTATGATTCTGATTATCTGGACCAGTCCAGTGACTGTTGTGAAAGGACAGCTGACAACATAGGAAAGTCTGTGTGACAGCTTGGAGAGACAGCTGACCGGAGGGAATAGACCCCACTGGGGCTGTCATGGGCTAGCTACCCATGTTGGCAGTCTCTGACGCTGTTTTCAGTATGTTGGAGACACCCGCTAAGTGCTACTAAAAGGAAACAAAGAAACATACCCCTAGAGCCTGTGAGAGCTGGGGCGCAAGATGGCTCACCGACTGATCATACGGCTACGGACCCAGGAATGGAAACGACTACGAGTAGGAACACAACACATGAGACAACCTTAACAGCAGCAGGACACACACTTCAGGTGTGCAGCTGTGGTTGGGAGAGAGTGACATCGACAAGGGGGTTAAGGATCCATCAAGGGAGGAAAAAGTGCTTGGGAGAGCAGAGACAGGGACCTCGCATTGACCAGTACTTCTTACGAAGCAGCCAGTCAAGTCAGTCGAATGAAGCACAGCGACAGGACGCAAACCAAAGTTCGCAGAGCATCAGCACCCCTTTAACGGAGGAGGATACCCCAAGCACAGAAATGCCGGTGGATGAACTCACCCAACCACAGAGACCTCGAAAAGAGGAAAAGATCAAAGGGCACAGACCGAGTGTGAAGTGGCCCAAAGCTGTTGAAAAGAGAGATTGGGAAACAATCAACAACGACCTGACAAAAATCTTGGAACAACAGGTAGGAACAGCAGAGAAAAAGCTTGAAAGGATGGGAGACATTATCTACCACTACGGAGAAGAGCGCTTTGGAGTAAACGAAAGGAGAAGTGGCAAGACACCACCCGAGCCAGCCAAATCTAGGAGGCAGCAAGAGATCGAGATACTTGTCAGAGAAAGAAGGCAGCTGAGAAAGCAGTGGAAGAAAGCCTCTGATGCAGAGAGAGAAGGTCTCATGCTACTCCAAGCAGACATCAAACATCGGCTGACAACCTTGCGAAGAGCGGAAAACTTAAGGAAACTTCGTAGGAAGAAGGAACATTCAAGAACACGGTTCTATAAAAACCCTTTTAAGTTTGTCAAAGACCTCTTCTTAAAGAAAAGTGCGGAATCCTAAAAATTCCAAAGCCAGAACTGGAAGAACATCTAGAAAAGGTCCACCAGGACACGAAAAGGCATGAGCAGATAATCATCCCACATGACATTCCACCTATTCAACCACCAGAATTCAATATGGACACTGACCCTCCAAAATGGAAGGAAGTAGAGAACGTTGTCAGACGAGCAAGAGCGGCCTCGGCTCCAGGGCCTAATGGAGTAACATACAAACTCTACAAGAACGCCCCGGATGTCCTACGCTTTCTTTGGAGGCTCATGAGGATAGTGTGGAAGAAGGAAATAATACCAAAGGCATGGCGAAGGGCTGGTGGTGTGTTAATCCCGAAAGAGAAGGATGCGACGGACATCAGTCAATTCCGATCAATCTCCCTTCTCAACGTCGAAGGGAAGATATTTTTCAGTATAATAGCACAGAGGCTGTCCACATACCTGGTAAAGAACAAGTACATTGATACATCTGTACAGAAAGCAGGCATTCCTGGTTTCTCTGGGTGCCTGGAACATACTAGTATGATTTGGCACCAGATCCAAACAGCTAAGAAGGACAAGAAAGACCTCTTTGTCATCTTCCTCGACCTGGTCAATGCCTTTGGCTCAGTTCCCCATGAACTCCTCTGGGAATCCTTCAACTTTTTCCACGTACCAAAACCCATTACTACACTGGTAAAGGCCTATTTCCAAGACCTGCAATTGTGTTTCACAACACCTGACTTTACAACTTCATGGCAGCGCTTGGAAGTAGGCATAATGGCAGGCTGTACAATTTCACCTCTGGCCTTCACTATGGCCATGGAAGTCATCATCAGGGCATCGAGATGGGTTGTTGGCGGTGAGAGAACTAAGGAAGGGCTCCATCTCCCACCTATACGAGCATACATGGATGACATGACTACACTGACCACCACTGCAGCATGCACTAGGCGGCTACTTGCAAAACTGCAGGATAACATCAAGTGGGCCCGGATGAAAATCAAGCCGAGCAAATCTCGAAGCATCTCCATAATCAAGGGACAGCTCAAAGATGTGAGGTTCTATATTGGAGATGACCCGATACCAACGGTGTCTGAGCAACCCATCAAGAGCCTGGGTAGATGGTACAACGAAAGCCTCCGGGATAAAGATCAAGTGCAGCAAATAAAGCAGGACATCGCTGACGGTCTTGAGAACATCAACAAGACCCTACTGCCTGGTAAGCTCAAGCTGTGGTGCCTACAGTTTGGACTTCTCCCTCGGGTAATGTGGCCACTCACAGTCTATGAGGTCCCATTAACAACAGTCGAGAAGATGGAACGAACCATTTCCTCATACGCGAAGAAATGGCTGGGTGTCCCACGATGTCTGAGTAACATCGGCCTCTATGGCAAAGGGGTCCTTGAACTACCTCTTACAAGTTTAACGGAGGAGTACAAGTGCTCTAAAGTAAGACTGCAGATGACACTGAAGGACTCCAAAGACCAGTCCATAAGCAAGGCTGCACCTCCCCTACAAACTGGATGGAAATGGACATCATCCAAGGCGGTGCAGCAAGCAACATCAGCCCTGAGACACCAAGATATTGTGGGGAATATCCAGCATGGAAGAAGAGGCTTTGGCCTGGCAGCAAGCAAGCCAACATTCCATAAGGCAACAACATCTGAACGCAGGAAGCTGGTGGTTGAGGAGGTGCGAAGACAGGAGGAGACTGCAAGAAGTGCAAAGGCTGTCTCTCTTGCCAAACAAGGGCAATGGACGCAGTGGGAAGGCCTGGAGAGGAGAAAGATCAACTGGAGCGAGCTTTGGCAAATGGAGGCAAGCAACATCAGCTTCATCTTAAGAGCTGTCTATGATGTGCTTCCATCACCAAAAAATCTCAATCAATGGTATGGCGAGGACCCGACCTGCCCCCTCTGCCCAGCTCCAGCGACTCTCAGGCATATAATGACAGGTTGCAAGACCAGCCTCTCACAAGGCCGCTACACCTGGAGGCACAATCAGGTCCTCAAGAGCCTCGCTGCAGCACTTGAGATCAAGAGGAGTGCAACCAACTCATTACCTCCAAAAATAAGCAAACCCGTTGCAACAGCATTCATCCGGGAGGGACAGAAAAGGCCCAAGCATCCTCCTACGAAGCCAGAAACTGGACACCTAGCCATGGCCCGGGACTGGAAGTTGCTTGTCGATATAGGCCAGCAACTAATTTTTCCACCTGAGATTGCTTCTACCAACCTCAGGCCAGACATGGTACTCTGGTCCCCTTCACGAAGGGCTGTGTACATCATCGAGCTCACAGTCCCGTGGGAAAACTCTGTTGAAGAGGCCTATGAGCGTAAAAAACTGCGTTACACAGAGTTGGCAGCAGACACCAACTCAGCATGGCTGGAACGCAAAAGTCTGGCCAGTTGAAGTGGGATGCAGAGGATTCGTAGCTTCTTCCACCATCAGGTTGCTAAAAGAACTTGGAATCCATGGACAGGCTCTGCGGCAGACCGTCAGAGCACTTTCGCAAGCAGCTGAAAGAGGCAGCCGGTGGATCTGGATCAAACGGAAGGACCCTTGCTGGGCTATAACTTCATGACCCCCCCCACTCCCACCTGAGAACCAATTCAGAGCCCTCCAACCTGAGGAGGGCATATGGGGTATGCGGTCAGCTGTAGGGCTGGCTCAGGGAATGGGACGCCCCTGCCTTGCATAGTCCCATGGGAAATTTTAATTGGGCATGGGACACAAGCTAAGGCTTGATCACCCTTTAGCTGGCCACCTTTGATGAGGGTGTTTAGTGAGTAAAGGCCGAAACACCCACTGATTCGAAGGCACACTACTGAGGATGGGTCCCAAATTGACATCTTAACCCAGTCTAAACTTCCCATGCCACTCTGTCAACATCTCATGTGAGTGCATAACATCTATTGGCACAATGGACAGTTGTAACATCTCGTCCCGTGTTTTATGATTCTTATTATCTCCCCCCGTTGGTCAAGATGATCACAAGAACGGGGAACACAAATCCCAGAAGCACATGGGGGACCTAGTGGATGACCTGCAGAGAGCTGGGACCACCGTAACCACGGCTACCATCAGTTACACACCACGCCACCACGGACTCAAACCCTGCAGGGCCAGAGGACATGTCCCCCTGCTGGAGCCAGGACAGGTCCAGGCCCTTCTGAAGTTCACCAGAGAGCATTTGGATGATTCAGAAGAGGATCGGGAGAATGTTTTATGGTCAGATGAAACCAAAATAGAACTTTTTTGGTAAAAACTCAACTCATCGTGTTTGGAGGAGAAAGGATGCTGAGCTGCATCCTAAGAACACCATACCTACAGTGAAGCATGGGGGTGGAGACACCATACCTACAGTGAAGCATGGGGGTGGAGACACCATACCTACAGTGAAGCATGGGGTTGGAGACACCATACCTACAGTGAAGCATGGGGGTGGAGACATCGTGCTTTGGGGCTGTTCTCCTCAAGAGGACCAGGACGACTGATCCGTGTAAAGGACAGAATGAATGGGGCCGTGTATCGTGAGATTTTGAGTGAAACCCTCCTTCCATCAGCAAGGGCACAGAAGATGAACCGTGGGTCTGTCAGCAGGACAGTGACCCCACACACACCGCCGGGCAGCGGGGGAGGGGCTTCAGAAGAAGCATCTCAAGGTCCTGGAGTGGCCTAGCCAGCCTCCAGATCTCAACCCAGAGACAATCTGTGGAGGGAGTTGAACGTCCGTGTTGCCCAGAGACATCACTGCTCTAGAGGAGACATCACTGCTCTAGAGGAGACATCACAGTGACATCACTGCTCTAGAGGAGACATCACTGCTCTAGAGGAGAGATCACTGCTCTAGAGGAGACATCACAGTGACATCACTGCTCTAGAGGAGACATCACTGCTCTAGAGGAGACATCACAGTGACATCACTGCTCTAGAGGAGACATCACAGTGACATCACTGCTCTAGAGGAGACATCACTGCTCTAGAGGAGACATCACAGTGACATCACTGCTCTAGAGGAGACACCACTGCTCTAGAGGAGACATCACTGCTCTAGAGGAGACATCACAGTGACATCACTGCTCTAGAGGAGACATCACTGCTCTAGAGGAGACGTCACTGCTCTAGAGGAGACATCACTGCTCTAGAGGAGACATCACTGCTCTAGAGGAGACATCACAGTGACATCACTGCTCTAGAGGAGACATCACTGCTCTAGAGGAGACATCACTGCTCTAGAGGAGACATCACAGTGACATCAATGCTCTAGAGGAGACATCACTGCTCTAGAGGAGACATCACTGTGACATCACTGCTCTAGAGGAGACATCACTGTGACATCACTGCTCTAGAGGAGACATCACTGTGACATCACTGCTCTAGAGGAGACATCACTGCTCTAGAGGAGACATCACAGTGACATCACTGCTCTAGAGGAGACATCACAGAGACATCACTGCTCTAGAGGAGACATTACAGTGACATCACTGCTCTAGAGGAGATCTGCATAGAGGAATGGACCAACATACCTGCAGCAGTGTGTGGAAAGCTTGTGAAGACTTACAGAAAACGTTTGACCTCTGTCATCGCCAACAAAGGGTAGATAACAAAGGATTGAGATGAACTTTTGCTATTGACCAAATACTTATTTTACCCAGGAACTTACCAATTAATTCTTTAAAAATCAGACAAAGTGATTTTCTGGATTTTCCCCCTCATTTTGTCTCTCCTAGTTGAGGTCTACGTATGATGACAATTACAGGCCTCTCTCATCTTTTTAAGTGAGAGAACTTGCACAATTGTTGGCTGACTAAATACTTTTTTTCCCCACTGTATATGTATGAACTGGTGCTCCCTCACCGATCGTGGGACATGTCCCTCCGAAGACGTCGCAGTCCAGACAGCGCCCCTTCAGGAAGTCCTCGTAACTGGAGCACGGGATCCCTGCCAACGGGCACGAGCCGTTCAGCGCGCTCATGTAGACGTGCAGCGCCCTCATGTGGTCACATATCACATAACCGTACACTGGGAGGGAGACAACACACACGGTTAAATAAATACAATAACACATGTTCTTTATATTTCATGATACAATTGTTATTCTTTTTATTTATTTAATTTTATTTAATCTCTTTCATGTACATTCTTTTTTATTTTAAATTTGTCTAAATTTAAAGTTTTTAAATGTAATTTTTTTAAACCTTTTTCTTTGGTGATTACATTTTTTTGTAATTAAAACATTTAAAAAAATTTAATTATTTTTTGAATTTCAAAATTCTTAAATTGTAATATTTAAATTGTTATTTCATTTAAATATTGTATTAATTATTTTATTCTATTTATTTATTGTATTAGTAATAGAGTAGAAGTATTACTACAAGAGTAGAAGTACTTTTCACTCACTGGAGTTGAACCTGGAGCGAGAGCAGCCGGTCTGGTCGTTCCCTCCGTTCAGAAAGAAGTCCACGTGACCCACCGGGATGGAGATCCCAAAGTCTGGAGCAGGAGGGAAAGCTCATGATGCAGATTACACACACACACACTCACACACACACACACACACACACACACACACACACACACACACACACACACACACACACACACACACACACACACACGCTCACTCACACGCTCACTCACAGTCGGAGTCGGTGTGGATGGCGTCCACAAAGCGGGCGTCGGAGGTGTCCAGACGGTCGTAGGTGTCGGCTCCTTTGAACATCGGTCCAGCCGGGTCCAGCCCTGCAGGACGAGGAGCGTTACTCCCCTCCCCCTCCTCCTCCGATGAAGAGGAGGAGGAGAGGTTCAAAGGCTCCGAGCTTAAGAGAGGCTCTTATCAACGCGTCTCTTTGAAGAGCTGGCTGATCGCCCAAGGTCTCTGAAGCTCGACAGAGCAGAGTCACCGCAGCTGAAACTTTAGCTTTTCACTTGGCCAATCACAGAGAGAGGAGAGGTCGTGACCTGTGATGCGGCCGATCTGCCCCTGGAACAGAGTCCCCACGAAGCCGGAGACGTGCGCCCCCAGACTCACCCCGATGAAGTGGAAGGACTCCAGGGCGCACCCATGTTTCTGTCGGACAAGGAATTAGTATGGTTGCATAGAAGTCTATGCTTCATGTGTTAAAGCTGCATTCTCTCTACTGACCACCAGGGGGCGACTCCTCTGGTTGTATAGAAGTCTATGCGTCATGTGTTAAAGCTGCATTCTCTCTAGTGACCACCGGAGGGAGACTCCTCTGGTTGTATATAAGTTTATGCTTCATATGTTAAAGGTGCATTTTCCCTCCTGACCACCAGGCGGCGACTCCTCTGGTTGTATAGAAGTCTATACTTCATGTGCTAATGCTGCATTCTCTCTCCTGGCCACCAGGGGGCGACTCCTATGGTTGTATAGAAGTATTTGCTTCATGTTCTAAAGCTTCATTCTCTCTCCTGACCACCAAGAGGCGACTCCTATGGTTGTATAGAAGACTTTGCTTCATGTGCTAAAGCTACATTCTCTCTCCTGACCACCAGGGGGCGACTACTCTGGTTGTATAGAAGTTTATGCTTCATATGTTGAAGCTGCATTCTCTCTTCTAACCGCCAGGGGGCGACTCCTCTGGTTGTATAGATGCCTATGTTTCATGTGTTAAAGCTGCGTTCTCTCTCCTGACCACCAGGGGGCGACTCACATGCAGCTGATTGATGAGGACGGAGATCTGCAGAGACACCTCCTTGTAGTTCTGCACCACCAGGTTGTAGGCGAAGGAGGCGCCGTAGACCCAGTCCACCACCACCACGTTCACGTCCTCCGCCTTCAGAAGGGCGGCGGCCAGCTGCTTCACCCAGGACGGCTTACTGCCGACCGCCCTGGGGGGGGGGGCAGACGTTGGTTGTTGAGTTTTTAATATCCATTTATATCAAATATAAATGTGACTCTACTTCTCTTGATGTATTCCCTCAGTAAACATTGTAAACATCAGTTTCCGTCTGTCTCTAGTTTTCTCGTCTTCTTCTATACAGGATGATGTCATCATTTAGTACATTATGGTAATTTAGAGTCAGACCATGAAGCAGGGGGCGCTTTAGGGGCGGAGCTACAAGGTGACGTACACGCCGTCTCCACGCCACTTTCCACATTACAGATATGGTGACTAGTTGCAAAAAAAACAAGATGGTGACGGTTGAAATCCAAGATGGCGGCGGTTGCACTCTATGATGGTGGCTGTTGCAAGCCAAGATGGCGGCTGTTGCAAGCCAAGATGGTGATGGCTAAATCGCCAAAGTCGAGGCTTCAAACCAACGGGGACGTCACCGTGACGAGCTGAGCTAATTCAGAACAGCTCACAGTCAGAGGTCCATTGGGAACTAAAGGTTCCTCAAGGGTTCCTCAAGGGTTCCTGAGGGTTCCTGAGGGTTCTCCCCTCACCTGTAGCCGTGGACGATGACCTTGGTGGCGCGGGAGGCGTTGAAGTCGTTTGTCGTGTTGCCGAGCGCCTGCAGGCTGAAGGCCTGGGGGCAGTCTGCGTGGCGCCGCGTCAACAGCAGGTACCGGACCTGCAGCTGGGCCCGGTGCTGCCGGTACTCCAGCCAGGTGGTGTTGTAGAGGTCGGAGCAGCCCCCGCCTGCCGCCCCGTCCTCGGTACCTGAGAGGAACAGAGGAAACACAAAATCACACCAGTTGAGTGACATCAACACGTTGTTTATTTAAAGGGATCTGAAAAAAACACATTTAAATGTTCATGAAAAACAAAAATAGTCTCATTTTGTCGAAGATATTCATACGTAAGTATTCTTGTTCGTGAACTAATGTTTTGCGTCATTTGATCGTCAACGTGCTGAGTGCTGACCCTTATCATTGCATATCTAAACTAGAACGGGCACTCGGTAGAGAGCATACCTTCGCATATCACAAGATTGAATCATAAACATAAAAATTGACTGTGCTATGGTATGAAGAAGATTATGACCTTTTCATGACCTTGACCTTGACTTTTGACCCGATCAATCCCAAAATCTAATCAAATGTTTCCCAGATAATAACCAATCATCCCACCAAATTTCATGCGGTTCCGTTTAACACTTTTTTACTTATAACACGCACGCACGCATACAAATACACAGCGATCAAAACATTACCTTCCGCATTTTCAATGCAAAGGTAAAAAGCTTTTTTTACACAAAAATAATTTCAGCTGAAAATACAAACATGAACCGTTTGAGCTTTCCAACTCATTATCCTCCCTTTACTTCAGTTTCACTCCCACAAAACCAAAATGAGATGCAGCTTGACGATAATAACCAGAAGGTTCCTCCCAAGTTAAAAGAGTTATTTAACATGTATAAATATAAATGTACAGGAGGTCTCTTCTCCCAGAAAGCTGAACACACAACGTACTTCACAAAGTGTTTCCTTTGGGTTTTCTTAGTGTTTTCTTTGCCTTCTTGTCTGGATATTGCGTAACAAACCAAAACAAAGAGCAGCGGCCCATAAGAGGAACCGGGCCCCGTCACGAGGCTCGTCTCTTACCCAGAACCAGCGATGTGAAGACCAGCAGCAGCCAGAGGACCGGCTCGCGTCCCCGAGGCGTCTCATGCGTCGCCATGGTAAGAATGGAGGTCTGCCGGAGGTCGGCGCTCCGCTCGGCAGGCGGAGGTCAGATCGGGGCTGCGGAGGAAATCCCCGGCTCTGTGCCGGTGTTGCAACTCTGAGACGACCCGCGCCGGCTTTAGCTGGCGTGGAGCCGAGTCCGAGTGTAAGCTGCATCAGGGCTCGACTTTAAAACAGGAGCGTCTTTCTTCCTGCTCTCGTTGGTCGGTGGGGGAGTTCTCCGTTTCCTTTTCTTCCCAAAGAAGAAGTGTAGGCGCCGTGGAGCCGCGACCTCACCGGCCTTCAGAGGCTGTTTGTTAGAGCTGGACTCTGGCCGCTGCCCACTGTGTGAGTGAGTCATGGAGAGAGGAGGTTATCCTAAGAAATCAATGAGTAGCGGATTCATCTGTAATGTTGTTGTTGTGTCGATGCTCTGAGAGGAGTCGTTCCTCCAGGTTGAGGCTGTGAATGTCAGGGTCGGACCGGTTCTTCAGATCGATTTAAAGTCGTAATCACGCAACGAGGAAAATGGGTCAAGGGTGTAAGTGTTGCGTCACAAGGTGATTTAGGCCTCAATTGTAATTAAGAGCTCAGATGAAAAAAGATAGTCTGTCAAGAGAAAGGTTCTCCGAGGAGAACCGAGGGAAAGAACACAACGCGCAACCGGCTCTCCAGCCAACGGCACGGAGATGTCGTATGAGACGCGTCATACAATCGCAAAATGTTGATAGTTCCGTTAGCCCTAAACCAAATTAATACCATTAGCCGTGAACCAAACCCATACCGTTAGCCGTGAACCAAATTAATACCATTAGCCGTAAACAAAACGCATACCGTTAGCCGTGCGCTCGGGACTTTCAACGTCGGTGACGGTATGAAACGAGCAATAAAAAAGTTGTTCTGAGGAAAGTGAGTCACCGCGAACAAGAACCAAAATATTGTGCAGTTGGAGAACGAGAGATTCCCGGTGAACGCGCTCACCACCTGACGATGAACCTGACCCCGTTACATTTAGACGAGATTGAGTATAAATGAAAAAGTACAATGCAAATGTTTTTTTCTCTCTATAAACTTTATTAGTACACACACACAGTACAGAAAGGTCAGTCAAATGAGATCCAAAGTTAAAGTGAATCATTCTGACTGTTAAACCTTCTTAATATTAGACAAGCAAAATAAAACGTAATCACTCATTGAACTCATTAGAACAATCTGAACGATGCGATAACAAACAGTAAGATGGTGCCTTCAGGTGACGCTCGTCATGTTTCAGGCCTTGTGCTTCTCGTTCGCCTCTCTGCTCACCGACGGTGTCGCGATGAGTTAAAACCGCGATGTGTTAAAACCGTGATGTGGAGCCGCCCCTCATTTCCTCCTCATTTTCTCCCTCTCCTTCGGCAGCTCCGCCGCCAGCCACGCGGTGGTGCGCCGGCGCGCCTCCTCCCAGGTGTACCTGGGGGCGTAGCCCAGGTCCCTCCTGGCGCTCTGGTAGGAGAAGCTGAAGGGCGTGTTCAGCATGGTGACGAGCTGCCCGTTCAGCGGCGGCACCACGCGCACCAGAGGCCGCACCAGGGCGCACAGCGCGGCCATGACGAAGCACACCGCGTACATCATCCACAGCGGGAACATCAGCTCCCGCTGGATGTCGAAGCCCAGCGGCGACATCACCGCGTGGTTGAAGTCCGAGTAGCTCACGTGCGGCGTGTCGTCGGAGATGAAGTAGAACTTCCCCCCGGCGGCGCTCCTCCTCTGCGGGTCTCGGAGGGCGCGCCCCGCCTGCAGGTGGCCCGCGGCCACGTTGCCCACGTACACGGGGTTCACGCGGGCCTCCGGGCGGGACATGCGGTACAGGACGTCTTTGTTCCGGAGGGCGTCGGCCATGTGGCCCAGCAGGAAGCGGCAACCCTCGCCGTAGATGTACATGGGCCGGAGGGCGCAGGTGGCCAGGCGGCCCCCGTTCTGCAGCGCCTCGCCGTGAGCCTGCAGGGTCCGCCGCTCGCCCTCCATCTTGGTCTTGCTGTAGGCGAACTTCAGAGCGCACTCGTACGCCATGTCCTCGGTGCCGTCCACGATGGGTTCCCCCCGCGGGTTGGGCCCCATCACCTCGATGCTGCTGGTGTAGACGAAGGACGCCACACTCTCCTGGACGCAGGCCTCCAGCAGCAGCTGGGTTCCTGCACGACGAGACGAGTCAGAGGAGGAACAGGTTCAACGAGAGGCTGAGGGAGGGCGGCCAACCAAAAGTCAATACATACAAATCTGTCAGGAGAGGAAGGGATCGTAGTTTATTGAGAGACCTTTCTTGAAAGTAACGTGTTAAATAAAGGAGAGTAAAACTTCTGCACTTGGAGACAAGACTTTCAAAGCCGTTTGAAATGTTAACCGAAGCCACTCCGCCCCCTGAAGAGGAACCAGATCAAGAGTCTCGCCGAATCTCTCTTTGCGTTGAAGCGACGCCTTGACCTCTGACCTTTGACGTTGACCCCGTGTATCACGCTGTACTCCACCGCGTCCTTCACGTCGATGATGGCCGCGATGTGGAAGACGATCGACGCCCCCCGGCAGCTCCTCCTCACAAACTCAGCGTCTTGGATGTCGCCCTCGAAGACGCTCAGCTCGGTGTCGCCTCGGCAGTCTGAAACACGAGAAACTCGTTGTGAACGGGAGGAGTTGTTATTGGGTTGCGGTGTTTAGTATTCTCATGCGTGTTTTAGATTTTAGTGTTCATTGTTTTTAGCATATTTGTATTGTTTTATTCTATGTCTATGGTTTCAAGTCAAATTCCTCGTAGGTTCAACTTAACTGGCAATAAACACTTCCGATTCTGATTTTAAGTATTTTGTTAAAATATTTTGCCAAGCTAATGAAGTTTGTTCTTCAAGTTTCTGGAGTTGAAGCTTATCTCTTTTCATACATTTATAATAAACTGAAGCTAAACTAGAAAGACCAACTAAGGCCCCCAACATTTTCCAATTAAAACTCATTGAAACCAAAATGTTTGAGCAATTACAACAAGAATTATGATTTATTTTAAGATATCAGACAACATTTTACTATTCTAATAATCTTCCACCAGTTTGTGCCATTATTGCCCAATGGGGCTAATACATGCTATTCACGAGTTGTCCACTAGGGACATTGCTGCTGAACTATGTTAATGTAGTGGTCAATACAGTTGCTCATCATTAATATATCCTACGCAGTGAAAAATAAACCTACAACTTTTATTATAGATAAATTAAAAAAACGTTTTGTAGAACAATATAAATATTCTGAAAGCATAAAATAATAATAATACATTTAATGGCATTTTTTAATGACCTCTTTGACCTGTTGATCATTAAAGGACTTTAGAGAAATTCATTTTTAAAGTGAGGCTCAAGGGTTACATTTTTATTAAATAATTATTTCAGGCCAAGAAAAGCTAATAATCACTTTTACATTACGAATCTATAATTGTGGCCTAATTACATATAAATATTAGTTTATAACCACCCATCCATTATCAATACCGCTTATCCTCATTAGGGTCGCGGGGGCGCTGGAGCCGATCCCAGGTGACATAGGGCGAAGGCAGTGGACACCCTGGACAGGCCGCCTGTCCATCGAGGGCACACATATGGACAGACAACCATTCACTCTCACATTCACACCTATGGGCAATTTAGAGATCAATTAACCTGCTGCATGTCTTTGGACTGTGGGAGGAAGCCGGAGAACCCAGAGAGAACCCGGAGAGAACCCACGCTGCCACGGGGAGAACATGCAAACTCCACACAGAAGGGCCGCCTCGACCCACGGCCCTCTTGCTGTGAGGCGACAGTGCTAGCCACTACACCACCGTGCAGCCCCCAAAAAAAATTATCAATATATAACAATAAATAAATAAAAATAATAATTATATATGTATACATGTATATAATAAATAAATAAAAATAATAATTATATATGTATACATGTATATAATAAATAAATAAAAATAATAATTATATACAAACATATAGATATATGTATATATATATATATATTTAAAATTTTAATGTATTTATTTTTAAGTGGGTTGTAAATCTTGGCAAACCTTTCCTGTTTAAATTAAAATAAAAAAAGAGAAATCAAAGTACTGGTATTACAAAGTGTTCCCATTTCATCGATACTAGTTTCCACTAAAGCCTTACGAAAAATACTACATATATATATTTGTACTTGACTATCAATGTTTATAAAACTAAAGAAGCTGCACTTCTTTTCTAGGAAGGAACGTCTGAAGTTTTACATCTTTAAAGAAAAGAGAGAGTTAGTTGCAATAAAAATGATTAGACTTGATCTGTTTCTATTCCCATAGTGAGTAAAGCGTGCGTGAATGCGTATAGAACAACGTATTCGTACCCTCCAGAGACTCTACGAGTTGTGGCTGTACTCGTAGGTCCAGCAGTCGGATCTCAGCCGTGTTCTCCTCCTCCAGCAGCAGCCTCACCAGCCTCTTCCCCAGGAACCCTCCGGCGCCCGTCACCACCACCACTTCCCCCGTCAAAGACATGGCCGGCTCCTTCTCTACCAACGACCTCTGGGAGATGCTTCCGGAAAGAAAGAGCAGCACGTTGGGGCTGCTGGTGTTTTGGGTTCTCAGCTCCTTCTGCCTCCCAGCCTCAAACTCTTTCACCCTTTTGTAAACCCAGAAACTTCCCCAGAAATAAACCAATTATCTGCTCCGAGATAGTGTGAAAGGGGGCAGGGCCGGCTGCAGCCGGGTGATGCTTCTTTGGAGCGAGAAAAAAGACAGGAATGTTTTATATGCCAAGGACAGTTGCTGTCGGATCTGTTTCTCTTTTATCAAGGTGGGAATAACTCATGTGAATGAGGGGGGGGGAAAACACATTTCTACTTTTATTAAGTCAATGAGTCCCCACGATGATCAGATGGAAGAAGTGCTGACATAAGTGAAGTCAAAGGAACGAGTAGAAGTGCCAGTTCATAAACTGGGAAGTATCTCAAATATGTTACATGTGTTCTCAAACTCTTAGTATCTATTCTTATGGGAATTAATGCTTGTTTATAACCCACAACATTAATTTGTATCAGCAGAATCAGCAGAATCAGCAGGTTCTGGTACCGCAGCGCTCTGGTTGCTGGACATTTGTAGAAAAATATCACACAATGGTTTAGGGAATGATCGTTTAAGTTGAACCCAAAGACCGTATTTAGGAATCGTCCCCCAGTGGTTTGTGGACTGAAGATTTGAAGCCATCTTGGTTCCGGGCCTTCACCATCTTGGTTTCTGGCCCTCGCCATCTTGGTTTCTGGCTCTCGCCATCTTGGTTTCTGGCTATCGCCATCTTGGTTTCTGGCCTTCGCCATCTTGGTTCCTGGCTATCGCCATCTTGGTTCCTGGCTATCGCCATCTTGGTTTTTGGCTATCACCATCTTGGTTTCTGACCTTCTCCATCTTGGTTTCTGGTCATCGCCATCTTGGTTTCTGGCTATCGCCATCTTGGTTTCTGGCCCTCGCCATCTTGTCTTCTGGCTATCGCCATCTCGGTTTCTAGCCGTCACCATATTGGTTTCTGTGCGTCACCATCTTTGTTGGTTAAAATAATCCCAAAAAGTATTTATAAGAAGTTTTTTAAATGTAGGGTTGCCCATTTGAATACCTGATACAAAGTGCTATATATTCCCAATCTAATGAAGAGAAGGCGAATATCTCCAACCCTCATCACGCGGCTCACAAGCACCGGCCGCGGTCACCACCGTGTAGAAACCCGTGGAACAAGGTTCCCTTCAGAATAAAAGCTTGTGGCTCAGATCGGAGGTCTGCGGCTCCTCCAACGTCCCTCTGTCCTCCAGAGGAAGCCACAAGGCCATAGCAGCCAAAACAAAACGGGATTCGACATTTCAAGGTGACGTCTGTCGTCCAGATGGCCCAATGTGTCCCCCCATAGCGGGATGAGTGATGGTTGGCCGTGGCGAGCTGGGTGAGTGTTACACCGGGTCGTGTGGTGTGAACTCAGAGCGCGGCGGGGCGCTCAGCCTCCGGTATCGTTACGTCTCTGAACCCCGGGATAACATTTCCTCCACTTCAATCAGGAGACATTCATTCTCTCAATATTGAGCTGCTTCGGCTTCCTTTCAAGTTGTTTTTCTACGCCGATTATTTGCCTCATTTGAAGCGAGAGCGCAGCTGGGAGGGGGAGCAGGGAGGGGGGGAGAGAGGGGGGAGGGGGGTAGAAACACATCAGTATGTATACTGCTGTGTGAAGTCTCTTTCTCTCTCTCTCTCTGTCCTCCGTGGTGTAGACCGGGTTGTCTTATCTGGAAGGTGAAGGTTGACGTCTCAAGGGAACTTTCCTCGTCACTCACTTGTATCAGATGTATCAACACAAGTGTGTGTGTGTGTGTGTGTGTGTGTGTGTGCATGTGTGTGTGAGTGTGTGTGTGTGTGTGTGTGTGTGTGTGTGTGTGTGTATGTTAATATGAGTTTTGGCCTTCCACTGGCCGTCACTTATATGAACACTTAATCAGAGACCTTCATCCCCCTCCATCAGCCCATCCATCACCCCCTCCATCCCCCCTCCATCAGCCACTCCATCAGCCCCATCATCCCCCCCTCCATCACTCCCTCCCGACAAGAGCGTACATGTTATCAGAATGAAGTTCCATGTTGTGCACACGTACATGACCAATAAAGCTGATTCTGTGTGACATCAACAGTTTATTTTTAAAACATTGCACACACATACACACACACACACACACATATATATATATATATATATATATATATATATATATATATATATATATATATATATATATATACAAACACAACTTCTCTGTTTGTATTTTACACATTAACAGACGGAATTTCCAAATTCCCGTCACTTTCGCCTCCCTCATGACTCCACTTCTCGGGAAACAGACGCCGCTTGTTAGCGCGGTGAAGTCATCGTGGTTTTTCGAGTCGTAAGATTACGATGAAAAGATAGAAATAAGGTCCAGCTTCATGCTTTGGTCACAGTGTTTTCATGCTGAAAGTCGTGTGGACACTAAAAACTATTCAATCGACATCCAGAAGGTCGAGTTGAAGCCTTTGGGCCAGGGGCGTCAAGCTCATGTTCACAGGACCACATCATGGCCGCCTTCTTAAAGGACCGGTAACACTTTATAAACTCCTCAAACATGTTAAATAACTCTCTTTGCATTTGATTATTGTTTATTTGAGTGTAGACATATTGAAACATAAGAAAAGGTCTCTAATATTACAACATGAATCTGTTTAATTTGAAACCTTCAAAATAAAAGCACGGGAAATGTTTCTTCAAATTCTTAAAGAAAAGGGGATCATGTGTCTTTCAAGCCATCAGGGGCAACATAAAATGCTGCGGCGGGCCGGATTTGGCCCGTGGGCCTTGTGTTTGACACCTGTGCTTTGGGCGAGATACGTGATGCTGGGCGGTTCGAGTCCCGGACGATTCGGCCTTCATCTCCTTTTTACAAAGTGAAACTGTGGAGAAAGAAGTGAAGTTGATCTCTTCACGTTGCTTCAGGCCGTGAAACAAGCCGTCGCTTCCTTTCACAAGCCGAGACAGAAAGACACAAGAAGAAAATCATAAACAGGAAACAGTACACGTCTGATGAAGAGGTGCCACACTGGTTGCTGTACTGTAGAGGGTGAGGGTGCAGTTGGATCCCCCCCCCCTCCCCCCGGTGCGGTCTCAGCCCTTGGCGGCGGGCAGCGGCCCCTGCTGCAGCTGAGCCTCGTCCACCGACCCCTCCGGCAGGTGCACCGTTATGGTGCAGGCTCGGATCCCGCCCAGGGGCTCCAGCACGTCGAACACGCGGTCCCACGCGTCGCGCTCCGGGTCGTACCGCTGCACGATGTCCACCATGCAGCGGCTGTTCCAGGAGTACCCCCCCACCACGTACACCTGCCCGTGGAACACCGTCACGCCGATGTCGCTCTGGCCCCGGGACATCGGTGCCACCGCCGTCCACTGGTCCGAGCTCGGCCAGTAGCACTCGCAGCCCAGGACGTCGTCGTAGTCGCTGCTGCCCCGGAAGTGGTTCCCGCCCATGACGTAGAGGCGGTCGCCGACGGTGCACATGCAGTGGAGGCCGCGCAGCTCCGCCATGTCAGCCCGCCGGCTCCACGCGGCGGCGGCGGGGTCGTAGCACCACAGCTGCTTCTGGAAGGTGTCGCGGGTGATGCCCCCTGACGAGAGAGAAGCCAGCGGAGGTTTCAACCAACAGGCAGGAATATAGTTTTACGTTTTATATTCATGAAACCAGGACGCTGCGTTTAGAGCTTCATGACCGGGGAGCAGCCTCATGTCACTCACGCCGGCTTTGGGTAAAGCTGTAAAACACGTGGTTATGTTGACAAAACCACCGAACACGAGGTTACGCTAGGAAATCTAAAGTAATGAAAACATTATGTCGTAAATTCTTATAGTAACATCACATTTCTGTGAACGTAAACGTTTCACGTTTCTGTGTTTCTGTGTTTCTGTGTTTCTGTGTTTCTGTGTCCAGCTTCAGAGAGTCTAGAGTCTAGAGTCTAGAGTCTAGAGTCTAGTGTCTAGACCTCTAGGTCTTGATGGATCCAGCTCGGTGGTTGACATGAGCGCTCATGAGCGCTCGGTGGTTGAGACGCTTTGAGAAGGTCAGCTTCCTCCTCTGAGTCTCTGGAGACCAGAATAAACGCCCGTTTGACCTTTTATCTCAGCGTCTTTTCGTGTAAATAGCGCCGCTGTGCATTCTGGGAAACCGCCGACACATGAGTACGGCGTGTGGGTTTCCCCTCCAGCAGCCACGGCCTCGCTGAGCTTCCTGCCTCTCGGGTCGTATGAAACGGTTCCTCTCCCCTTCGAGCCTTTTCAGACCGCGGTTGCTAAGCAACGCGACACACGGCTCAGAGTCCTCGCCGAACAGGAAGTGGCGGCGCGCTCTGCGTCAATAATCACTTTGGACGAACTGCAACCTTTAGAGTTCCTCCTCAGTTTGAGGCGATGAAGAGGAGCACAGGGACGCCTCTTCGCTCCATGTGAGTGTTCTGCGTTCATTAAGTTTGTTTCTCTGTGATCCGTCTGTCATCTTGCATGTTGCACAGATGACCTCAGGATGTAAACTATTAATATAGTATTCAAACAAAAAGTTCACGAGGGTGAGGCAGCCTCAGTGCATGATGGGAAACGCTGTGGTCCGAACAGAGAGGAGACTGTTCTGACAGCGACACCGTGACATCATAACTTTATGTGTAACGGTCTCATTAAACACAACATGTCTTGGCTAAACACATTCATTGTGGGGTTAATATAATAATAATAATAATAATAATAATAATAATAATAATAATAATAATAATAATAATAATATATTATTATTATTATTATAATTATAAAAATTATAATAGTTATGAAAATAATCATAATATTAGTAATAATAATAATAATAATAATAATAATAGTTCTAAAAATAAAAATATATAATAATAATAATAATAATAATAATAATAACAATAATAACAATAATAATAATAAGATTACAGATTAACAGGAAGTAACTCAACTATTTCCTTTACGGGCTGACTTTGACTCCCCCCCCCCCGTCATCATCATCAACAGCAGCATTTGGAAGGCATCCTAGTGTTTGGGACCTCCTGGTGTTGGTCCCTGTTGTTTCACACACACACACACACACATACACACACACACACACACACACCAACACACACGTAACATTACACACACACACACACACACACACACACACACACACACACACACACACACACACACACACACACACACACACACACCTCTCCACAGCCTGAGATGCTGAAGCAGATTTCATCACCAGCTGCTGTGTCACTGAGTTCTGCTGCTGCTCCTCTTCTCATTGGTTCCTGCTGCTCCTCTTGTCATTGGTTCTCATATCCAAATATTCCCTCTTTCATCTCAGGGTTTAAAAAGAAAATGCACCAGAGAGGGGAAGCTGGAGCGGGATGTGGTGTGTGTGTGTTTGACTCACCGGAGACGTACATGAGGCCCCCGTGCACCGCCCCGGCATGTCCGTAGTGAGGCTCCACCATGGGGGCCACGCCCCTCCACTCGTTCTTCTTCAGGTCGTAGCACTCCACTGTGTCTGACCGGAGAGACGCAGCATTTCATTTACAGGGTCATCGGCACCTCGCTCAGCGGAAACGAGTCGAAGTGCCGACGTTCCGATGAAAAGCCTTTGATATCTTCGTTGTATTTCACACTACATATTTTTTACTTCTGTGGTAGATCTCGGACGGACAAGAAGTTGATGATGATACGCGACTTCTTCAAAACTTGTTCCCCAAATGCAAAGTCTGAATATTCCGCCAGTTGTTTTTTTAAATATCGTGTTAACGGTGCTTTAAACGCGGGAAACGGATCATTTCCAATTACTACGAGTGCCTTATTTTTACTTTTTCATTAATTAATAACGTAAGCCCGAAACCGTCTAGTTTCTGATTCCCTCTTGTTTCGATGAGCTGGATTCTAACAGCCGACCAGCAGTTAGCAGCTAACGAGACAGATGTCTCCACCTGGAGGAGGTGGAGACCAAACATGGAGCGAGAAGAGGGAATATTTGAAAGGAGCTCGACTCTGACTCTAGTTCGCTGCTCACCGATCTCCCCCGACATGTTCCTCCCCCCGACGGCGTACAGCTTCCCGCTCAGCGCGCTCAGGTGGAAGAAGGTCCTCTTCTCGTTGAGCGAAGCTATCTGAAGCCACCGGTCGAAGCGTGGGTCGTAGCGGTACGCCGTGTCGATGGCCGTCTTGCCCTTGGTATCGTAGGTGCTCTGGCCTGCAGAGCAAAATAATTGTTAATGGAGGATAAATAACCCTCTGGTTATATAGAAGTCTATGCTTCATGTGTTAGAGCTGCATTCTCTCTCCTGACCACCAGGGGGCGACTCCTCTGGTTGTATAGAAGTCAATGCTTCATGTGTTAGAGCTGCATTCTCTCTCCTGACCACCAGGGGGCGACAGGGGGACATATCCTCCAGTTTGCTTGGAGCATTGTTAACAATTGAGCTTCCACGGTTTAGTGCGTATGTGTTTGCCCCAGAGTTAACTACCCATGATGCAGTTGGCCCTGCTTGGCGCCCTGAGTGTGTGCGGTGCGGTGCAGCGACTCTGACCTCCGACAATAAAGAGGAAGCCGCCGAGCAGAGCCACGCCGTGCTGGTAGCGCGGCGCCTCCATGGGCTCCAGGGCCCTCCAGAGGCCACTGTTCTCGTCGTACAGCCTCAGCTCGCGGCTCACCACCAGCTGCTGCCGCATCACGCCGCCCAGCGCCACGATGTGCGTGTCGTCGGAGCGGATCCGGGTTCGCTCGGTCTGTAGCGCCGGCTGCATGAAGGGCATCATCTGGTAGTTGCTGGCCTCCAGCAGCAGGCTGACGCACGCCGCCTCGCGACGCATCACCGAGTCCCCGCCCTCCCCGTCTTCCTGGGAGATCTGGATCAGCTCGCCGGGGGTCATGAGCGGGAAGCGGACGCGGCGCATCAGGGCGAAGACTGAGCGGCGCCGGCCGGCCGGGTCGTGGTCCAGCCACCCTCTGGCGATGCGGTACAGCTCCATCTCGGAGAAGCCCTTCAGGGAGTCGTCGGACAGAGCGGCGGCCATGCTGGTTTCAGAGAGCTGGAGGTAGCGGCCGGACGCCACCAGCTCGGAGAGGTTCCTGCTCACGAACCGACCTGGTGACACGAGGAGGAGGACGGGGAAGGTCACAACCTCCCAGGTGAGTCGGGTCATCATTTAGGTTCCTTTGCATGTTTTGACAAAGGAATAGTAAAAATAATGAAGGAGCTCATTTTAGGGATTACTGAGGATCTGATCTGAGGATTAATAAAAGATCGGGAAATACTTACTTGGGTTTAATTAAAGATCTGGAAATATTTAGTTAGGTTTAATAAAGATCGGGAAATATTTAGTTAGGTTTAATAAAAGATCGGGGAAAACTTAGTTGGGTCTAAACAAGATCGGACATTTATTTTGTCGGGTATAGTGCCGTTACTTAAGTCTCAAAGTTATATTACAAAGTACGATCAAATTGTAAAGTTGATCATGTTTCATGTCTATTGTTAGAAGCGTATTAGAACCTGTCGTCAGGGTTCCTGATGAGTCTCATGGCGTTCCCTTGACCTCAAAGCAAGAGGAACTAGTCTTTATAAACCTGTGAGCTGCCCTCCGTCCCTTCTGATGAATGCATTTTAATATGAGCTTCTCTAACATAACGACTCCTCCAGAGCGACGGGTCGGATCCCGGGGCTCTACGCTGATCCCTCTACGTATTCACGTACTCCCCGCTCACCGATGTTCAGCTGCACGTCCTTCAGGAGCAGGTCGGCGGCGACGCGCTCCACCTCCACACAGTTATCGATGGTGATCTGCAGGGAGAACATTGGGGGTGGGGTTAAGAGGAGGGCGGAGACCTCCAGCTGTGTGAGTCGTGCTCCGCCTCTCACCTCGCTGCTCAGGAGCTCGTTGCAGAAGCTCAGGACGGGAAGCACCTGCAGGAAGTTGGCGGCCTCCAGCGTGTCCTGCAGGCAGCTCATGTCCAGCCGGACGCTGGACGTGTAGATGAAGTCGATGATGTTCTTCAGACCCGCCTTGGTGACGCCGTGCAGCTTGATCTCCCTCATCTCCTGCTCCCTCATGCCTCCTGGAGCAGGACAAGGACACAAGGACACAAGGAAACAAAGGCACAAAGGCACAAGGACACAAAGACACAGAGACAGAACGACACAACGACACAGAGACACAGAGACATAAGGACACAAGGAAACAAAGAGTGAACATTCAGCGAGATCCATAGAAGCCGCCATGTTCTTCCTCTTTTCTTTTTATATTTGAAAATTTTTACTGAAAGTAAAATCATACTGGAAACACGTCGTGGTTCATATCGATAGTCGTCACTGAAATTATGTATTTATATATATTTGAGTCCACTTCTCGTCCATTAAGTTGAGGATAAGTGTCCTAGTGAGGACGCTTAGTCGTCTCCTTTAGACTCTTTTTTTAGACACATAAAAGCTTCTAATCCCCTAGAGAGGTGTTCACTGACTTAAGTTAGCTAGTTTATTTAGCTAAGTTAAGTAAGCTAATTTAGCTAAAGAAGTTATCTAAGTTAGCTTAATAAATTGTCTACCTTTCACATACAAATTTAACGTTATCTGAGCTGATTTCACGTTTTATAGAGCAACTATTTTTCTCAAGTGTTGCTGTTGATCAGTAAAAGTAGTTTTTACCGTCTTGAACTAAAGAAACAAGTGTGTTTGAGGTTATGCGGCGTGCCCTCTGACCTGTGAACATGGCCTTGAAGTAGTCACTACATGACGCCATGATGACGCGGTGCACTGGGAACAGGTCCCCGCTGTCCCCGGGGACCAAGACCACGTCACACAGCGCCGCGTCAATCCGGAAAACATCCAAACCCTGCAAGAACAACAACAACAAACCTCTGTGAGGAGGATCTCACGGGGTTATCCATTATCGGAATGTACAATGTTCTCCCTGGTGGTCATGAGAGAGAATGCAGCTTCAACACATGAAACATAGACTTCTATACAACCAGAGGAGTCACCCCCTGGTGGTCAGGAGAGAAAAAGCAGGTTTAAAACGCTTCTGGGCTTCACTTATCAGACTCGGTAAATAAATAAATAACGTTGAGAAATATTTGATTTATTTCATATTTATGCCCCAAAATAAGTTAATAAGTGACATGAAATCTCTAAAGAGTAATTTATATATATATATATATATATATATATATATATATATATATATATATATTAATATATACATACCTGCAACACATCTGATCCATGCTCGGTGTGGCTGAACACCTTGGACAGCGGCTGAGGGGGCAGTTTGGGCTTTGTGGCTCTTTCTGGGCGTTTAGGGGGCGTTTCCACCGGGGGGGGCAGAGGGGCCGGGGCCGGGGCCGGGGGAGGGGGGGAGAAGCCCTCTCATCTATCAAACCCAAATGAAGAACAGATATCAACACGTGAGAAAATGGTTGGATGGATGGAAGGACACACACACACACACACACACACACACACACACCTTGTTGAACTGGCCTCTCGGGCGGGGCGGGCAGTCTCTCAGGCTGAGCCGGGGGTCTCGGGGGCTCCCTGGACTGGTGGCCTCTCCCCAGGCGGGACAGCGTGCGGCTCAGCCTTCCCGGGCCGCTGTCCTCTCCACTCACCCTGCGGAGCAACCAGGAAGTGCACGTTCTTCAGCGCACCATTTTGCATCCCTAACTCCAGACTCCCCCTGCAGTGACATCCTCATGTCGGGCCTCCAAGAGTCCCATCATGAGTGTGTATCAACCTCTCGTCTCTCTCACTTCCTCTCGGGTTGTACACTTCCTCAGTGAGCTCAGAGCCCGACGCCATCGCCCCGAGCCGCTCCAGCCGGCTCCAATGGAGTGGTTTGGTTTCCTGGAAGAAGCCCCGAAGCTCACAAACGCTCCTTACTCTGATTCTCATGGAGTGTCCTGTGACCGGCGGAGGAGGAACCAGAGGAGCACTCCTCCTCTTCCTCATGTTTCCTGCTTAGCTGCTCACACAAAGACGAGTCTGACTGGGAACAATACAACTAGCAAATACACATGCATTCTGATATATGTGCATTTGTTTTAATTAAAAAGTCGAACATATTATTTTATTATTTTAAATTTAAAACTCTCCCCCACAAAAAATTACATTTTAAAAATAAATAATGATATGACACCATTTGTATTACTATTTATTGTCATATAAGTGCCAAGCTGCTTATGTTTATAATGATATGATATAGTTTGTATTTATTTAATGATTAATAAGTACCTACAATAATATAATACTATAAATATAAAAAATATAATATAATATTTTTGATTTAATAAGATAACAAATATTACAACATAAATGTATAGATTGTATATAATATGTATTTATTAAATGCTTAAATAAAGACCTACAAATTACCTTTCACATTACATAATAATAGAATATATATATATATATATATGTATATATATATAGAAAAAGTGTATTATTTAATCATTAATAAGTTCATACAAATTGCATTATATAATAATATAATAATATTAATGTAAAAATATAATATTAATTCATTTAATGATTAAATAAGTCCCTACAAATTAAATAGCTTATTATATCATAATATTAATATACATATATATAATATGTTTTTATTTAATAATTAATAAATACCTACAAATTAAATCTTGCATTATAGAATAATTGTAAAATAAAAAATGAAATATGTATTTAATGAATGAATTTTAATTTAACACAGAATGAATAATTATTAAAATGCTGGGAAATGTTTTTGGGTAAAAAATGAAGATATGGAAATGGAACACTTTTTATCTTCTGAGATGTTTCCAAGACACAGACTCGTCTCCCCAGAGTGATCAAGACAATTCAAAAATACAGAAGTTTAAAAATACAAATGCGCGACACAAAAGGAGAATGGAGAAGCTCCAGAATGAACCACGTACCCCATGTTGTTGGCCTCGTGCGGTCGGGGCCGCGGCCCGTTGCGCTGCCTCGACTTCCTACACACGCAAGAAACGAGAATTCACGAGCTCTCGTTATTATTTGGTGACAAAGAATTCAACGCCTACGTCTTCAGACCGAAGGTCGGCACTTCTGTCACGTGACTCATTTTAGTAATAATCTGGTATTTAATGTTGATTTTATACAAGCGCTAGAAACACATTTAATGTTCATAAAACCATGAATGTTAGTTGTTATCACAGATTCATTTATTTATTACATAGACTTGTTACGCGTCACGATTAACTCACTGATTAATTTTAAGTACCACGATAGCACCTCCAGTTAGTGGGTGGCGGTAGCAACTAGCATCGAGTCAGTTCTGGTTCTAACCGGTTTAACCACAGCAACAGGGACTCGCCCCAAGACCAGATCACCAGGACCAGACCACCAGGGACCAGACCCCCAGGGAACTGATCCCTGGGACCAGACCCCCCAGGACCAGACTACCAGGGATCGGACCCCCAGGAACCTGATCCTCTGGACCAGACCCCCCTCATCAAACTACATGTAAGCTGTTCACCTAACCACTAGCATCTTTAATCTTTGTTTCTGGATTTAATCCAATAAACAAACATTCACGTGAACATTTCAAGTTAACAAAGTAGTTAAAAAAATATATTTTACATATTTCTCGCCACAGAAGTTTTTTATTCGCTGACAGTGACTGAACATGTATCTCCAGCAGTCGAGGAGGAGCGCTGCCCCCTAGCGGAGCGCTGCCCCCTAGTGGAACGCTGCTCCCTAGTGGAACACTGCCCCCTAGTGGAGTGCTGCCCCCTAGTGGAACGCTGCCCCCTAGTGGAACGCTGCCCCCTAGAGGAACGCCTCGTTTGAGAGGTGGACTTCAAACATGAAGAAGGAAAGAAGGAAATATCACGAAGGCATCAAGTCGACTTTATGAGGCTCAAGTCCTCTAAAGTTCCCTCCACCTTGGTTCCCCCTACTCCTTGGTTCTCCCACACCTTGGTTCCCCCTCCACCTTGGTTCCCGCTACCTGGTTTCCCCATCGCCCATTGTTCCCCCTACCTTGGTTCTCTTACACCTTAGTTCACCCTCCACCTTGGTTACCCCTCCCTGGTTCCCACTCCACCATGGTTTCCCCTACCTTGGTTCCCCCTCCACCTTAGTTCCCCCTACCTTGGTTCTCTTACACCTTGGTTCCCCCTCCACCTTAGTTCCCCCTACCTTGGTTCTCCTATACCTTGGTTCCGCCTACCATAGTTCCCCCTCCACCGTGGTCCCCCCTACCTTGGTTCCCCCTCCCCGTGGTTCCCCTACCTGGACGAGAGCCTCCTCAGCAACCCGGACCCGAGGCCTCCTCCCTCCAGTCTGCTCGCCTCGGCAGCCAGAACTCGTGGAGAACCGTCAGCTGCGCGGCGCCAGCTGGTTTGAGGGACTTTGACTTTGAGCGTCGGCGTTTCGAGACTTTGCTCACTTCCTGTTCTACTTCTCTTTCCGGTGTGGTTAGCGGCGGTGGAACCATCAGCTGGAAGGTTTCACAAGACGGGTTGAAACACACGTGTGTGGTTCTGCGTCGAGGCCCTCGGTTGCTACGCAGAGTCGCTGAAAGTCACATTGCTGTTTCACGTCGTTTGTTTTCATGATGCAAACATTTTATTTTTATTTGTTGTCAATCGGTGGAATCTGACCTCTTGTTCATGGGAGGTTTAATCAGTGGCGGCTGGTGGACTTTTATTTTGGTAAAGCAATCCAAACATTCCAGAATAATTCAATGCAAAAAGTATCAAACATGAATCTCTCCTGCATTAAAAAAAAAGAAACAAAAGACTTACTCTCTTGAAAATAAAATAAAATAACAAAAGAAACCAAAAGAGAGACTTCTGCTGTACGTCTCAGTTTTATTAATAAAGCCAGAAGATGTTCTCAGATGTTTATTCAACAGAACACTTCACACATTTACAGGAAACCAGAAGTCTCACAGAGAAGTTCATCCAAGACTTGAGTTCAAAAGAAAAAAAGAAAACACCATTATATTATCTGAGGCTCTTGTTTTGGTGTCAGTGTTGATCTCTGGCGCCCCCTGCTGGTCACAGTTTGGAGCACTGGATGAGGTTCCTGTTGATCTCGGCCACGTTCCTGCAGCCTGGATCAGAAGAATATGAACATGTGAACACATGAACACGCGAACACACGAACATGTGTTCGCGAGTTCACGTAAAAACAACAACGTGTGAACGTGGTTCACGACGTCCAGAACAAGAACAGTTTCAGAGCGGCTCTTCTCACCCGACAGCGCCATGGACAGACGGAACTCATCGTGGAGGATCTGCAGCACTTCCCTCACGCCGTCCTCGCCCTGAAACGTCACACGGGCCCCACAACGTCACACACACAACCTCACACGGGCCCGACAACGTCACACACACTACCTCACATGGGCCCCACAATGTCACACGGACCCCACAACGTCACACAGGCCCCACACCGTCACACACACAACATCACACGGGCCCCAAAACGTCACACATACGACCTCACACACACAACGTCACACGGGCCCCACAACGTCTCACGGGCCCCACAACACACACATACACACTCACACACACACACACACACATACACACTGACACACACACACACACACACACATACACACTCACACACACACACACACACACACACACATACACTCCTCTTGCAAAGTACAGCAAATCAAAAATGTTGATTGTATGTTGTTGATGACTTTCAAAGATAAACTCTTAGCGAGTCCAGAGGGCCCGCATGCTTTTATTTTGAAGGAGACCGGGTGCTGAAGTTATAATCTGTACCTTGTAGGCGAGGCCCCACACTGCCGGCCGGCCAATGAAAACACACTTGGCTCCCAGGGCCAGAGCCTTGAGCACGTCACTTCCTGTCCGGATGCCCCCATCCAGGTAGACCTCCATCCGGCCCTGCACCGCGTCCACGATCTCCGTCAGGGCGTCGATCTGCCCCCCACACACACAAGGTCACCGGGGTGTCACCGCAGATCACGTTTCACGCTTTTATTTTGAAGGAGGAGACAACATACGCACCTGAACCTAATTTGGTTTTCTAAGACTTATACAAAGAAACAGTTTGATATTTTGTGAAAAAAAGGATAGATTTCACTCTCCTAGATATGAAGCTGGAAACAGGAGACGGCTAGCTTAACTTAGCATAAAGACACAGCTAGTGTAGTTCTGTCCAAAGGTGACAAAATAGACCTTGCAGCACCTTAAATTCAAGAGTTTGGATCTTGTTCAAAATATTATATATATATATATATATATATATATATATATATATATATATATATATATATATATAATATATATTATATATAGGTGTATATATAATATGTATATATGTTTATATATATATATATATATATATATATATATATATATATATATATATATATATATGTGTGTAAGTGTATAGACATCCGGTGGTGTGTGAGCACCGTGGCCGGGCCCCCGTCCAGCTGCCGGCCCCCGTGGTTGGACACGATGATGCCCTGCACGCCGTGCTCCACGGCCAGCTCGGCGTCCTCTTTGGTGAGGATCCCCTTGATGATGATTGGCAGTTGGGTGATGGACTGCAGCCAATGGATGTCCTTCCAACTGATGGACGGGTCCAAGGTGTTGGACGGGATCCCGTAGTCCTCCGGGGCCGCGGCGGCCTGCAGGTCACATGGCGCCGGGTGTCACACGCGTTGTTACATTGTATCGTTAATAAAGGAATATTATAGACCACAATAAGGACATGTAGCTGTGTGGAGGGATTCTGTGTACACAGACATATGTTGTTTACTCTTCTAACTGCACTCACACGGGTTGTTTACTCTCCTAACAATTTCCTCCACACAACACCCATTTCCTCTCTATTTGCTATCTATTTCCTTTCGATATCATCTCCATTGCCTCTCCACTTCCTCACCATTTCCTCTCCACTTCCTTACCATTTCCTCTCCATTTCTCCTCCATTTCCTCTCCATCTCCTCTCTACTTCCTCTCCATTTCCTCTCTACTTCCACTCCATTTCCTATCCACCTCCTCTCCATCTCCCCTCCGCTTCCGCTCCACTTTTTCTCCATTTCCTCTGAATTTCTTCTCTACTCTCTTTCCACTTCCTGTCCACTTCCTCTCCAATTAATTCCCACTTCCTGTCAATGTATTATCCACTTCCTGTCCACTTCCCCTCCACTTCCCCTATGCTTCCTCTTTTCTTCCTATCTACTTCCTGTCCATTTATTATCCACTTCCTGTCCACTTCCCCTCCGCTTCCTCTTCTCTTCCTTTCCACTTCCTGTCCGTTGAGTTACCTGTGGCAGGCCCTCAAAGTTTTTAATCTTGAGGTGCGGCGGCAGCCGGAAGCGGTTGCGGATGTCGTTGCGCCGCTTCCCGGTGAACGGCACGTCCACGGTGAGCACCAGCGCCCGGTAGCCCAGTGCCTCCACCCGCCGCACCATCTGCTCCGACAGCTCGCGGTCGCGGTACACGTAGAGCTGGAACCAGCGGTAGCCGGCGGGCGCTGCCGCCACAATCTCCTCCACCGAGCAGGTGGAGTAGGTGCTGCTGATGTAGCAGGTGTCCAGCGCCTCGGTGGCTGCGGGAGGAGGAAGGGGAGGAGTTACCGCTCCGGTTACCGAAAGGCGGAGCTCGAACGCGGGCGGCGACCCCGGAGCCTCACCCCTCGCCGTGGCCACCTCCCCCTCGTGCCAGGCCAGGCAGTGGAAGGCCGTGGGCGCGATGCCCACCGGGAAGCCGATCTGGGCGCCCTGCACCGTGGTGCGCGTGTCGCTCACCGACACGTCGCGCAGCACGCGAGGCCGCAGGCGGATCCTGGAGGAGGAGGACACAGCGATTAGAAACCACGGAAACCGGACCTCACCCCCCCGCCCCGCAGTACCTCTTGTAGGCCAGCAGGTTGTCGTCCCGCGTGCAGCACTCGTCCGCCCCGGCGGCGTAGTAGTCCCAGGTGGCCTTGGACAGGTGCTCCTTGGCGTACTGCTCGAAGTCCGTCAGGCACACCAACGCCATCGCTGCACAGCGGCCTCCCTCTCTGTGAGGGGAGAGAGAAGAGAGGAACACACACACACATTCACACGCACACACACACACGCACGCACACACACACACACACACACACACACACACACACACACACACACGTCATCTGAGAACTGGATGTGTCGCTTTGCACAAACAGCTGCAGGCTGCAACACCTACAGCTCAATCTGTCATAATTCCACCCCCCCCCCCCCCATGACACAGACAGACACACGCACACAAACACACACACACACACACATATCCTTATTTTTAAACAAACAAGATATAAACTGTTGTTTTTAGGTGCTAGAGGCATATTGTGTCATCACTGTTTCCCTCCGTTTCTAGTCTTTATGCTAAGCTAAGCTAACCGTCATAGAAAGCATGAGCAAGTACAGGTGGTTAGACTCTCTTTCAAAATAAAAGCCTGAGGTGCGGATTGCGGTAACTGTAACTGTACAGTATATATATATATATACATATTACATATATGCATATAGGGTATACATATATACAGTATATACATATATGTGTAAATACAGTATGCATATATATATGTATATATATATATATATATATATATATATATATATATATATATATATATATATATATATATGTAGTCATAAGTTCTAATACCATGAAGTAAGGAAAGGAAGTAAGGGAGGAGGCTGAAGGGGTCCACGCTGTTTACCTGAACCAACAGAGCAGCCGCTGCTTTCAGGTGAGTTTGACTTTCCTCTTTCATAATGAAATGTAAATAAAACCCTAAACAATAACCGCTGGCGATATGTTGAGCGTTAACTACACACAATGTTCGAGCTGCCTCATAAAACATTAACATCAAAATATATGTATTTAAAACTTTCATAACTTTTAAACTGTGATTTACACGTCTAAACTAACTCTTTATGAAAACAAACCTTAGGTTGAGGATACCCTCGTTTTATTCTGGTAGTCAAACCTTTGCAATTCTTGGTGAAAAAGTGTCTTGAATATGTTTTCACTTTAATTTCTGAATTAAAAAAAACTTAATGTGATAAATGTGATTTTGTTCAAATGCTAATAATTAATAATAACTGTAGGTCTGTGTGAACTTCTTTTATAAAGTTATGAAGACGAGTGGACGCTCATACCTTCATTAAGCTATCAATAGAAAAATACTACACAGTTTCATAAAATAATTATAATTTGTACACAGTATATAAACAGTTAAATAATGTAAATAATGTAAAGTTTGAGGTATGTTAGTGATTATTGATTATATATTATTACATTAGTTTACGGTGAAGAGGAAGATGAAGACTCACCGATTACAGATGTTCATTCTCTCCTCATCACCTGGAACACAAACAGGAAGTTCATCACGGATACTACCGGTACTACAGTACTACAGTAGGACTACTACTATACTACCGGTACTACAATACTACAGTAGTACAACAGTACTACTATACTACTTTACTACCGTACTACCAGGACTACAGTAGTACTATACTACTATTCTACCAGTAGTACTAAACTACCAGTACTACATATATACTGATGACGTGTACTGTAGTACATATACTATATGTATTGCAGTACATGTACCACAAGACATGTACTGTAGTACGTGTACTACACTATATGTACTGTAGTACGTGTCTCGTAGTACGTGCACCCCCGCTGTGGCCACTAGAGGGCGCTGCAACACTAGAGAAAAGTCGGTCCTCGAGCTCCAACAGGAAGCAGGCGAACTCAGCTGTCACGTGACGTCAGCGTCTCTATGGAGGAACTGTCAATAACCGCTGACGTCACGCCTGGTGCTAGGCAACGCAGGTCACGCTACCACGAGAAGTAGTCCAGTTAATCCACAGCGGGTTCGATTGGATAGAAAAACAGCAAGAAATTAAAATACACCAAAACAATATGAACAATAAATCTGAAGTAGAATAAAACCAGGATGGAAGAAAATGACCAGAACAAGAAGAACACGCTGTAAAAAATACACAATATCTGAAATATACATGTAAATAAATATAACTGTTAAAAAATCTGTATAGAAAAATATTATGAGAAGAAATAACATAAAACACCTTGAATACATCTGGATTGAAATGAAAGTTGTATAGAAGAACATTTAAAAAAGGAATTGAATAAATGCTTTAAAATATGTAAAATAATCCTGAATTTAAATCAACGCCGTACAGAAGAACATTACCAAGAAAAGGGAATAAATACTTTGAAACATATGTTTTATCTGAATTAAACTTAGAGAAAATTTATAAATAATATTTAAATATGTACAATATATCTGGATTGAAATGAAAGTTATTATAGAATAATAAACACGTTCATATATATAATATATATATATATATATATATATATATATATATATATATATATATATATATAAATATACAGAAGACCATTACCAAATGTAATTACTATAAAACATATGTATCTGAATTAAAATGATAGAAAATAAATAAATAATATAACAATATGTACCATATATATCTAGATTAAAATAAAAGCTGTTTAGAAGAATATTATTTAAAAAGGAACACAATAATATAAATTGGTTGAAACGAAAGTTTTTAGAGAAGAAAATAACAAAAGTTGTTTCATAAATGCTCTAAATAAATAAAGCCATACAGAATATATTACCAAACTAAAGACTTTAAGAGTATATTTGAATTAAAATGAAGGCTGTATAGAAGAAAATCACATTTTAAATATATTTTAAAAATATAAAAACATTTAAGTTATACTATACTTCTATAATTATAAAAAAAATAAGTCAAATAATAGTTGTACTCTCACATGTATAACTCTCCTTGTAAACACATTAAAGTTTTATATTTAGTAAAACTGACGGCAGGTGTGTTGGTTTTGTTTGTGTGATGAATGAGCCCGAAGAATGAAAGCAGGAGCATTGTCCAGGTGGGCTTCTAGAACATGTGTGTGTGTGTTTGTGTGTGTTTGTGTGTGTGTGTGTGTGTGTGTGTGTGTGTGTGTTTGTGTGTGTGTGTGTGTGTGTGTGTGTGTGTGTGTGTGTGAGGCAGCTGAACGAGGTGAAGCTAGCCCAGCTGAAGTAGCGGTCCTCTGATGGAGGCCGGTGTCCCTGTGAGGAAGACTCTGGTCTCCCTGTGAGGAAGACTCTGGTCTCTGAATGAAGGACATGCTGTCTTACCTTCCCCTGAGCGCCGTGTCCCTGCAGCCTTCACCTGCTGCTCCTCTCTCATCTGACGGGGTCATGTCAGAGGGCAGGCCGGCCCCCCTCGCCCCTCCCCCTGCCCGTCACTGTGGGAGGCTCCGCCCACAACACCAGCTAACCCTGTCGTCAGCAATCTGAACCCTCGTCACTCTCTCTCTCTCTGTCTCTCTCTGTCTCTCTCTCTCTCTCTCTCTCTCTCCCCCTCTCTCTGTTTGCCGAAAAAAGTCCAAAAGTTCAACCTGTTCATCCCTTTCCGTCCTTTCCTCCTTTCCTTTCCTCGTCTCCTCTGTCAAACATTTGTGATATTTATATTTATAAATGTCTTTGAGCCTTTTTTATTTTTTTTGCCGATGACAAAACAACTGTGTGTGTCCATGTGTGTGTACGTGTGTGTGTGTGTAAATGTGAGTGTGCATGTGAGAGTGCATGTGTGTGCATGTGTGTGTGTGCATGTGTGTATGTGTGTGTCCAAGCATTAAAGCTGCTAACTGTAGCATTAAAAGTGATAACTGTAGCATTAAAGCTGCTAACTGTAACATTAAAGCTGATAACTGTAGCATTAAAGCTGCTAACTGTAGCATTAAAGCTGCTAACTGTAGCATTAAAAGTGATAACTGTAGCATTAAAGCTGCTAACTGTAACATTAAAGCTGATAACTGTAGCATTAAAGCTGCTAACTGTAGCATTAAAGCTGATAACTGTAGCATTAAAGCTGCTAACTGTAACATTAAAGCTGCTCTCTGCTGTTGAAGATGTTTCTCAGCCATAACACGTCAGTTATTAATGCTTTGTGAGGAGGAGCAGGGAGCTCCCGGTTCCCGGAGCCTCGTTTATTGGACTCTACTCCCGGAATAGAAGCTTCTTTTATTGTGTTGTTGTGTTTGTGAAAACCCTGGAACACAAACTTGTGATCACGAGAGCTAAACCAATACGAGTGACTTCACTTCTCACTCCATAAAACCCAAATGAATGATCACGCTGCGCTAATCACAAGCTTCTAAAAGACGAGAGCTTCTCGTGCAGATTTTGAATGGGAGTTGGAACATTCACAGTTTCTGTTCACATCGGACATCATAAGCAGAAATTCATAATTTAGCTCATTATTCTGCGGACCCCTTGAAAGAGTGCCACGGGTCCCCGAGGGTCCCCGGGCCGCACGTAGAGAACCCGATGTTCATGATTTTTGCCGTTTTTTTAATTAGTGGCAAATAAAAACGTTTAAATATTTTGAAAATAACGACCAAAAGCAATTAATATTGAATTAAGAGTTATTCTCATGTAGAGTGGTGTATTTTAATGAAGTTACGTTCCGTAAACACATGCAAAGAAATGCAAGTTATCGCTTGAAAGCGACTATTTCTAAAGAGTTCAAAACCTCAACAAGAAACTAACGTGAATGCATTCATTTTTTGTTCTGTGAATTTTATTAAAGTTTTCGTCGACATCTTGACAATAAAAATGCAGCAGATTCCTTGTAAAAAGTTTTTATTTTATTGGTCGTGGAATCGATGTGAAATATGAGCCATTGGCGGTTTCACGAGTAAACATCGTACATCACGCGTTCAAGAGCTTCTAGAAACGTCTCTGTTTATGTATTTATCTCTCACAAGTAAATGCACCAATAGAAACTCCCCGCTTCAGCAGCCTAAGCCACGCCCACTCAACCAAACTCTACTCGTAGTTTTTCCTTTTTGAGAGTGCAGGTTTTGTTTTGAGAGCAAAGCTTTTTGGTTTGCTGCAGCTCTTTAAAGTTTCAGGAGCGAAACTAACAAATCATTTACATAGAAACAAAAAAATTGCCCTCAAAACCTTTTTTCTGCTTGTTTGCGTAATAAAGACACAACTCTTCCGTCATCAGTAGGCGAACACTTGGGCGTATGTGAGCGTGGCGTGGCGGCTGAGTGATGGCGTCCAGAGCGTTTGATGTTGGGGGACCTGTGACTCCGTCACGCCATCTTCACACTCCATGATTGGATCCATGCGGCGAGATGAAGAGTTCCTCGTGAGGAGGGCGGCGCCTTCCTCCCCGAGGCGCGCCTGAAGCCGCCGCCACGGCTGGGAACTCATCCGGGAGTTCATGAAGACGTTTAACTTTCACTTTGGTCTCCCAGCTGCACGTTAACGCCATCTCCTCCTCCTCCTCCTCCTCCTCCTCCTCCTCCTCCTCCTCCTCCTCCTCCTCCTCCTCCTCCTCCTCCTCCTCCTCCTCCTTTTTTGTGGTAAATGTCAAGAGTGTTCTCTTTATTGATGTGTCCAGAGATTGTTTTGAGGCCCGTCCTGTGAAGTTATCCCCGATGTGTTCGACTGAGTCAGCGTTTTAAGGGTTACATGGACGTGACGTGAAGTCAGTTGTTTAACGCTCAAAACGCTTTTATGTTTTTCTCTTGACGAAAGGTTTCCTCACAGCTTCCACCAAAGGGAAACTCAAGCCTGACTTGAGCTTTTAACTGGTCCTGAACCAGTCTCAGTTTATAACCAACACTACCACTTTAGTCCACAGGGGGCACTAGAACCAGCACTACCACTTTAGTCCACAGGGGGCGCCAGAACCAACACTACCACTTTAGTCCACAGGGGGCGCCAGAACCAACACTACCACTTTAGTCCACAGGGGGCGCCAGAACCAACACTACCACTTTAGTCCACAGGGGGCAGAGAGTGTGCTCTCCTGTGTGCGCGCACACGCCGAACTCTACGCCGCGCAAGATGTGTTCACGGCACTCGTAGAGACAGAATGACATATTTTAATGACGTGCTGCTGTAGAGACGACCAACATCAGATCGGTCAGGTACGCAAAGGCGCGGAGGAACACAAGTGGCAGTACGCATTGTGGATTATTTTCGCGCATGCGTACCTGCGTACCAGTTATGTGTACCCCTGTATATTAACCTTCTGACCCTAAACACTCGTAAATGCGTGAAGACGTTACTCTGTGGTCCCGACACTGGGATTGTTAGTTTTTTCGTTTTATCCATTTCGAGGAAGACTCTGATACCAGGCAGTACCCCGTCGCCCCGGAGCTGTTCCCCGTTACCACGCCATCGGGGCTTTGAGGAGCAGCGGTTTGACGGACTCCATATCTGTTTCTCAAATCTGCGGCGGGAAATTCAAAACAGTCAGCAGTTCTTTGTGTTGTCACAGTTCACTGTCGTCTCCCATTAACACTCACTGGTATCTAGAGGGCCGTCGACTGGTTATCTGGACGCAGCATCAGAACCTGCAGAAACGTGAGTGTGATACGCCATAGTCCTCTTCTTCTCCCTCTTCTTCCTCTTCTTCTCCTCTGATCAAGTGTCTCCGCCAGTCGAAGGATGACGTATCAGCGCCCCGTAAACGTCAATGTGGATCTGCGAGACATGTGATCAGGAGGACCGGATGAGGACCAGATCTGTTGGAGACTCGCCGGTCACGGCTCAGCTCCGGCTTGACGAGCTTTCATTCCTCCCGTCAGAGAGATCCTCGTTCTGCCTTTTCAGATTTAAATGTCAGCAAGAAATCTTGAGTTCTGATTTAAGTTATACAAAAGGATGAGGAAAAGATCATAAAATATGTAGTTAGGTTGAGGAGAAGATCTTGAAATACGTAGTTATGTTGAGGAAAAGATCATGAAATACTTAGTTAGGTTGAGGAAAAGATCGTGAATAATACTTAGTTAGCTCAAGGAAAGATTGTGAATACTTATTTAGGTTCATGAAAAGCTTGTGAAAAAAAGTTAGTTAGGTTTAGGAAAAGATCGTGAAATACTTGTTAGCTATAGGAAAAGATTGTCAATACTTATTTAGGTTCATGAAAAGATGGTGAAAAATAGTTAGTTGTGGATTACCTACATTTAGATTTTGTGTTAAATCTTCGCATTATACTCAAAGTTCTAGCGCCAAATGCTCGAAAATACATCATCAACATAACTTTAAAATATATATAAAATCTTCATCACATCCTGGTCACGCTTCGTGTGTTAATTAGCTCGAGCCGTCTCGAGTCGTCTCGTATTCACGCCGAGGCGCTGACGCCAGGCCAGAGGACGGATGTCTCACATGTCAAACTGTTATAGTGTCTCTCCTGCTGTCTCCAGATGAGACAACGTTATCATCGACTCGCGGTTCGGACGTGAAGTCGCCGCCGAACGCCACATTAGCGCCGCATGGGCGCGGCAGAGGACGACCGCCGGCCAGAGACCGCCGGCGTGTCTGCTGGTGTCGTTCTGTCTCTCTCTCTCTCTTTCTGCAGAATAAGCAAATAATGTTCCATAATAAAAAATGAAAAGAAAGCGTTTGAAGTTTCCTTCCCTGCGTCCTCGAGCCTGAACTCTTTTACTGGGGCGAATACTTGAACCCGACTCGGGGACACAAAGACTTCACCACATAAAAAATAGAAAGACACATAAAAGTCCTGGTGCGCTGCTCTTCCACTTCACAAACCGTAATAAATACTCTGGAAGGATTCTTTGTGATCATTGCACGCTTTCTTCTGATTTAATGCCTCCATGAAATAAGAATGGGATGAGAATACTCTCCAGCTTTCTTCTCCTCTTTTCCCCCCCGAAGACTTTTCATGTGTCCTCTGGCCTCATTTGGAGAAACTTCACGTCCAATCAGTGGCCTCTGGACCGGGAATCCACTGTGACATCTCAGAGTAATCAGCTCCCCGTTCCCTTCGTGCACATTATGCAAATCATGGACGTAACAACCCGACCACTTTCAATCAACCCGACTCCCGACTCGGTGCTGATGCACTTTGTTCGGGCTTTTCGCACTGAGGGGAGGAATAGGTCGCTCTATATATATATATATATATATATATATATATATATATATATATATATATTGTTCTTCCTTAAGCTAAAGCAAAGGTCAGGGATCTTTTCCTGGTCGGGTTAGTTTCAGGAGTTTAGAGTAAGGTTGTGACTCTGGATGGATGGGCAGCTGCTTCGGGACCAAAGAAGAACCTCCTAGCCGAGATCTGGAGTTTGTGGTATTTTAGTTGTAGATTATTTGTATTAAAATATTATTTGTGTTTATATTATTGTCTCTTTCCACTTTCCACCTCTCTGGTCGTTCCAGCAGAGCGCCGCTCACATCTATTACAAAGTTTCGTAACACCAAAAAAGCTAATTATCCGTTGACAGAGCAGATATGAAACGGTCGGGACCGAGCCGCCAGAACCAAACGGGCCGCATGGAGGAGGAATCGGATCCTGGAGGAGGAGCAGCGGAGGCCTTGGAGGAGCGAGTGGAGAAAATATTCCAACCGCTACGTCACATGATGCTCTCTAAAGGAAGAGAACGTGACTCTAGACACCTCACCTCACCTAACCCTCACATAACCCTAACCCCTAATCGCCTAACTCCTAACTCCTAACCCTTAACCCCTAATCTGTCCTCTGCAGTGAAACACTGAATATGGAGAAGAACCTCATAAAAACCAAACCTCTTCTAAAAATGAGCCATAACAGTTGATATTTAAAGATGTTCCAATGTGTGTGTGTGTGTGTGTGTGTGTGTGTGTGTGTGTGTGTGTGCGTGTGTGTGTGTGTACATCAGACACCTGATCGCTGACGGCTGCACATGAAGAAAAGCCCATCTCCATTTCCACAGCCAATCAGCTCACAACTGGAACACGTCTGTAGAGCTCAGAGCCTCCAGCTGCTGGACGACTGCTCTAATGACATGCAGCAGATGGTTCTGGTTCTGGCTCTGGTGGTTCTGGCTCTGGTTCTGGTGGTTCTGGTTCTGGCTCTGGTTCTTATTCTGGTGGTTCTGGTTCTGGCTCTGGTGGTTCTGGTTCTGGTTCCGGTGGTTCTGGCTCTGGTCCTGGCCCTGGTTCTGGCTCTGGTGGTTCTGGTTCCGGCCCTGGTTCTGGTTCTGATGGTTCTGGTTCTGGCTCTGGTTCTTGTTCTGGTGGTTCTAGTTCTGGATTTGGTGGTTCTGGTGGTTCTGGCTCTGGTTCTGTTGGTTCTGGCTCTGGTGGTTCTGGTTCTGGTTCTGGCCCTGGTTCTGGCTCTGGTTCTGGCCCTGGTTCTGGTTCTGGCTCTGGTTCTGGCTCTGGCTCTGGTTCTGGTTCTGGCCCTGGCCCTGATTGCGGGCCTGGCAGCCGGACGGCGCATTGGTTCTGCATTCAGACGATATGCTAAACTCAACACACTGCGGTCGGCTCCCAGCACCAGTTGGCTCTGGAACGGGTATGCATGTGTGTGTGTGTGTGTCTGTGTGAGTGTGTGGTGGTGTGTGTGTGTTGTGTGTGTGTATGTGTGTGTGTGTGTGTGTGTGTGTGTGTGTGTGAATCTCCCGTCGGCCATCCCTATAAGTTGTCCATCAACTCTTTCCTGTAATTCCCAGTAGACGCTCACATGTTAACTCTGTACGACCACCTCGCCCAGAGGCTCCGGCACCGACGCCCTGCTCTGTCCCCCCCTCCCCCCCCCCCCCAAGGGTATTCATCAAAATGAAAAGTGGCGCCACATCAGTTTAACACACTTTCTGTTCGATTCAACGAAGCATTAAATATAGAAGAAAAGGATAAAAGACGTATCAGATAGCAAATGGAAAGAGTGTGTCATCAGTCCTCAGAAAGGACGACATAGATGATGTAATAATAGATCACCATGACGATCATATTTAAAAACTAACTAACACCCCCACCTGGCCACCCCCCCACCTGACCCTCACCACCTCCCCACACACACCTAGCCACCCGTCCACCTCGCCATTGGCCATCCCCCCAACTTGCCACCTGTCAGCCGCCCCCACACACACACACACACACACACACTCACACACACCTGACAGCCCTCCGTCTCCTCTCACAAGGTGAGGACGGCCCTGCGGTGCGCGTGGCATCGGGGTTTAACAAGCTGTCACCAGGCTGCAGGGGAAGGAGGCTGATGGAGCCGCACACCGGAGCACACATGTGTGTGTGTGTGTGTGTGTGTGAGTGCACGTGTGTGTGTGTGTGTGTGTGTGTGTGTGTGTGTGTGTGTGTGCGGGACACTAGCGAGGCTCAGGAGGTGCCCGACCTGTTTCCAGTTAAAAGCAGAAGCCCCACAACAAAGCTTGGCCGGGGGCCTCGTGGCGGCGTGTATCGTCTTCCTCGTGGCCCCTGGGGTCCGACCGCCTCACGTTTCACTTTCAAAGCTCCGCTGGCACCGGTCCTCCACTCCGCATCTCTGATGGAGGAGAAGGAACGCCGCCCTCCGCCTCTCCTATCCTCACCTCCTTTCCTTTCATCCTCAACATCTTTTTTTTAAGAAGAAGGAAGAGAAGAGGCGGAGAGGCGGAGAGGCGGAGAGGCGGAGAGGCGGAGCACGGACGTGTCGGCCGGAGGACGTCTGGCGGTGAACCCCACAGGCTCTGTGAGCCGGTGGCTTCCTGAAGATCTCTGTGGAAACCCCTGAACACAGCCCTCCACCCTCCACCCTCCACTCTGTTTTCATCGCAGGTAGACCTCAACTATGAGAGACAACATGAGAGAAAAAAATTCAGAAAATCACTTTGTCTGATTTTTAAAGAATTAATTGGTAAGTTCCTGGGTACAATAAGTATTTAGTCAATAACAAAAGTTCATCTCAATCCTTTGTTATCTACCCTTTGTTGGCGATGACAGAGGTCAAACGTGTTCTGTAAGTCTTCACAAGCTTTCCACACACTGCTGCAGGTATGTTGGTCCATTCCTCCATGCAGATCTCCTCTAGAGCAGTGATGTCACTGTGATGTCTCCTCTAGAGCAGTGATGTCACTGTGATGTCTCCTCTAGAGCAGTGATGTCTCCTCTAGAGCAGTGATGTCACTGTGATGTCTCCTCTAGAGCAGTGATGTCTCCTCTAGAGCAGTGATGTCACAGTGATGTCTCCTCTAGAGCAGTGATGTCTCCTCTAGAGCAGTGATGTCACAGTGATGTCTCCTCTAGAGCAGTGATGTCACAGTGATGTCTCCTCTAGAGCAGTGATGTCTCCTCTAGAGCAGTGATGTCACCTCTAGAGCAGTGATGTCACTGTGATGTCTCCTCTAGAGCAGTGATGTCTCCTCTAGAGCAGTGATGTCACAGTGATGTCTCCTCTAGAGCAGTGATGTCACAGTGATGTCTCCTCTAGAGCAGTGATGTCTCCTCTAGAGCAGTGATGTCTCCTCTAGAGCAGTGATGTCACTGTGATGTCTCCTCTAGAGCGTGATGTCTCCTCTAGAGCGTGATGTCTCCTCTAGAGCAGTGATGTCTCTGGGCAACACGGACGTTCAACTCCCTCCACAGATTGTCTCTGGGTTGAGATCTGGAGACTGGCCAGGCCACTCCAGGACCTTGAGATGCTTCTTCTGAAGCCCCTCCCCCGCTGCCCGGCGGTGTGTGTGGGGTCACTGTCCTGCTGACAGACCCACGGTTCATCTTCTGTGCCCTTGCTGATGGAAGGAGGGTTTCACTCAGAATCTCACGATACACGGCCCCATTCATTCTGTCCTTTACACGGATCAGTCGTCCTGGTCCCCTTGAGGAGAACAGCCCCAAAGCACGATGTCTCCACCCCCATGCTTCACTGTAGGTATGGTGTCTCCACCCCCATGCTTCACTGTAGGTATGATGTCTCCACCCCCATGCTTCACTGTAGGTATGATGTCTCCACCCCCATGCTTCACTGTAGGTATGATGTCTCCACCCCCATGCTTCACTGTAGGTATGGTGTCTCCACCCCCATGCTTCACTGTAGGTATGGTGTTCTTAGGATGCAGCTCAGCATCCTTTCTCCTCCAAACACGACGAGTTGAGTTTTTACCAAAAAGTTCTATTTTGGTTTCATCTTCTCACCATAAAACATTCTCCCGATCCTCTTCTGAATCATCCAGATGCTCTCTGGTGAACTTCAGACGGGCCTGGACATGTCCTGGCTCCATCAGGGGGACATGTCCTCTGGCACTGCAGGGTTTGAGTCCGTGGTGGCGTGGTGTGTAACTGACGGTAGTCGTGGTTACGGTGGTCCCAGCTCTCTGCAGGTCATCCACTAGGACCCCCGTGTGGTTCAGGGATTTGTGTTCCCCATTCTTGTGATCATCCTGACCCCACGGGGGGAGATTTTGTGTGGAGCACCAGATGGAAGGAGACTATCAGTGGTCTTGTATGTCTTCTATTTCCTAATAATTGCTCCCACAGTTGATTTCTTCACACCGAGCTGCTGACCTAGTGCAGGTTCAGTCTTCCCAGCCTGGTGCAGGTCTACCATGTGGTCCTGGTGCAGGTCTACCATGTGGTCCTGGTGCAGGTCTACATGTGGTCCTGGTGCAGGTCTACCATGTGGTCCTGGTGCAGGTCTACCATGTGGTCCTGGTGCAGGTCTACATGTGGTCCTGGTGCAGGTCTACCATGTGGTCCTGGTGCAGGTCTACATGTGGTCCTGGTGCAGGTCTACCATGTGGTCCTGGTGCAGGTCTACCATGTGGTCCTGGTGCAGGTCTACATGTGGTCCTGGTGCAGGTCTACCATGTGGTCCTGGTGCAGGTCTACATGTGGTCCTGGTGCAGGTCTACATGTGGTCCTGGTGCAGGTCTACATGTGGTCCTGGTGCAGGTCTACCATGTTGTTTCTGGTGTCCTCTGACAGCTCGTTGGTCTTGGCCATAGTGGAGATTGGAGTGTGACTGGTTGAGGTTGTGGACAGGCGTCTTTTATACAGGTATGAGTTCAAACACGAGCCATTAATACAGGTAAGGAGTGGAGAACAGAGGAGCCTCTCAAAAAAGAAGTTACAGGGCTGTGAGAGACAGACATCTTGCTTGTTTGTTATTGACCAAATACTTATTTTACCCAGGAATTTACCAATAAATTCTTTAAAATAAGACACAGTAGATATAGATGAGTATAATCTGCATAACAATTAAAGTTTATGGAGTGTTTCCTCATCATTTTGCCCAAAGGAAGCATGTATAAGGTAAATGTCTGTGATTAACGATGGTGGTTCTCAATGCTACTAAGGTCTAACAAGACCAGTATAGAGAGGAGTCCTCTAGGAGATCTTTAGTAATTGTGACCAGACTGAAACTCCTTAAATAAACTATCAGAATGTAGAAAGTCCTCCAACTGGTCTGGGACTCCGTCCTGGACCTCGTAGAGGATCTTCTCGTTCACATGTTGGAGGAAGAAGCGTTCTGCTCTTTTAACTTGTATCCTGACAGATGGCAGCACGGATATCGGGCCGTGACTTCACCATCGTGACTCAGACATCCGGCTGGGAGCGATGGGCCTTTGAGGTCCTCCTCCAGGATCGGGCTTCATGTGGGGACCAGATCTGGGAGCCGGACTGGATGCCCGCGGTGTCGCGGGGGGACATTACTCACCGAGCTGGTATTCATGGACGGAAGCAAAGTATCTTTGATTGAGCGTCCTCCGAGAAGAGATGTCCTTGTGTCGTCTCAGAAGAGATGTCCTTGAGTCATCCCAGAAGAGATGTCCTCCTGTCCTCCAAGAATAAATGTCCTTGTGTCCTCCCAGAAGAGATGTCCTCGTGTCCTCCACCTCCCGGCCTATCATCTCTATCTTCACGGGAAGTGTCCTCACATGTGTGTGTGTGTGGAACAGATCTTTCCCTCTGAAAGATCTGAGACCTTCTTCCTCTATTAAAATGCGAAGAGGCTTAAAATATGTCACAGAACTTTCTTGTAAAAAATGTAATTGGACATTCCGGATTATTAGACATGCGAAAGGGGGGGGGGGGGGGGGGAAGCGGATGTCACATGCACGCACGTCCAAGTAGTTTGAGGCTTTGAAAGAGGACCGGACCACATGTTGCTGTTGTTGTTGCTGTTGTCGGAGCTGAAATCCGTCTCACACATGCAGGCCACATAGGAGCCAGACACAGGGCCGGAGCTGGCTCCACGGGGGCCGTCCAGCGGAGGGGGGGGGGGGGGGGTATTGAGGCTTTCATGCTTTTTTTCCCCTTTTCCACTACAGATGTAGCCATCATCCAAGTTCCGTTAATGCATCAGCAGCATGAAGCCGTCACCCCCGTCCCCCCGTCACCCCCGTCCCCCCCCCCCTCCTCCCATCGGGCCGTGGAGCTGCCCCTAAGTGGAAATGTGCCGTCAGAAGATGGAATGTGGTCCACAGATGACTGATTGTGATGCGGTGGCCGGCAGCAGGAGGCTGCAGGTCTGTTTTCAGGTGGAACACATGTCATCACGGGGTCACAGGGTCACGGGGTCACGGGGCTCCATCGGGGGTCTAGTGGGCCGTGGACTCCTTGTGGATCTGATCCGTTACACCTGTGTCAGCGTTTAAAGATATGAATAGTTTCCTGTGAACGTGGAAATTGACGTACAGAAGTCCACGTTACCCTCACACCACCGGGTTGTGAACCTTCTGACAGATCAGTCTAAAGGTTACTTCATGGATCAACTAGCTAATCCTGTTAGCTTAGCATCCGCGTCATATAAACATGTACGCTCCAGTTTAAAGGTTTCTTTCTTCTTGTCTTTCTTTCTGAGGCTTAATTTCACTAGATGGACAGAGACAGACAGGGTAAGCTTAGCTTAGCATAAATATAAGTAACTTTTCGCTGGTGCGAGTTGCTAAATACAATCAATCAGTCAAACGTGTATTTCAGACTCAAGGTCCAGAAAGTAGAACACATTAAAATAGAATGAAATACATAGAAAATCACAAGTGAAACACACAGAACTACCAATTCTTTATAGATGAACAGCTGTACCAACGTCTCCACAGCTGGAGCGGGAGGCTCTTCATGTCTGATGAAACCATCAGGGGTTCATTTTTGTCATCAACCTGGTAGAAGAATTTCTACATAAGATGTATTAAAACATCTTTGGAATCTGCCGATGTGGCGTTCAGGTGTCTCTGCTGTCGGCTGGTGTAATGAGCTCCGTCACCTCTTCTGCCAGGAACACCCTATAAACAAACTGTTTACTGCGTGTTTGTGTAAACAACAACATGTTGAAGCTTGAAGGTGTCTCCCCGTCTCCATCAGCGGAGCACATCTGGACTGCAGCTACAAGCTAATGTCATAATAATAATCTATGGACCACCTCATCTCGCCGTGGGGGGGGGGGGGGGTCCTGAACCTTTCACCCCCTACCACAGCACACAGCCAGGTGCTATGGGGCTCATGCATGTGATTTGTTTGTGTTTACGTTGTTTTTTTATAGCCGTGGTTCACGAGCACAAACTGTTGGTGGCGTCTCATCTTTTATTGTCTTTAGGGCGGAGAACACAAACGTGTGAAGACGCTGCGCCGCCGCCAAATATCTCACCCCTCACGTCCTGTTGTGGCCCCGCCTCCTGTGATCTGATTCATCACACTACCAGAGGCCGGTAGTTCAAAATGATCCACCAGGATTAATCCTCCTGGATTGGATTAAATCCTGATCAGATCCCAAAAACGGGTATTTCAAAGCAAATCTGATCCTGAAGATTCAGATTCGGATTTGGTAATCCAATCTGGCTTTTTATCCGGATTAAACACTGCTGTTGAGTATTTCAAAACTTTAGTGGGAAATCCGGATCAGTTTGATCCTAAAAATCAGGATTACCCTGATCCCACCTCAGAGGTGGATTTGAGGGAGATTACATGATAAACTTAGACCAGCCGAAGTGTAACTGCTCCAAAAGTTCATTGTTTGATACAGATATAGATAGACTGCTGTTTGATAAATGTTTATTTTCTTTGCACGTTACTTTCTTTTTCAGAAAACTGACAAATTGAAGTAAAAAAAAAAATACACAACGTATTCGTTGAAAGTCAGTCAAATGTATTTATTAACATGCATTCAGCACACACTTAATGTTCTTAGCCAAAGCTCAAAAGGTTATGGCATTTGGAGCAGCTCTGTTAACTGGCTGTTTTCTCTTTCCAGAAACGTCTTTAAAGAGAACACATATTAAGGTTGTATCTCTTTTGTTGACAACTGTTTCCTAAAAATGCAACTTAATAGAGTTTATTTTGTATAGCCCATTATCAAAAATTACAATTTTGCCTCAGAGGGCTTTACAAACTGTACACATAGACATCCCTGTCCCAGGACCTCACATCGGAGAGATGAACAACACGTTTTAAAATCGACACCCAATGCATTGCGAGTAAATGCATTAAACGACGTAGCGACGCTAGCCTCTTTACTAGCTTGTTAGCTCCTTAACACAGAAGTCAATGGAGCAGCGTTAGCTCCCGTTAGCGCATACTCGCTTTATTTTACTTCGCCGAGCTCTCCTTTCAGCTTTGTGCGGATTCTCGTAATGTGTTAGCTCAATATAGTGATTGACTCTCATCTCGTCTGAGGACGCATCAACACTGACCAATATTATATTTAGATTTAGAGACGATCGTTGTGCCAGCTTCTCCTTTTTCCGTAAATGTTCGCTCCACTTCCTGTTACCTGTCCGTGATCTAGGGGGCGGGGCCGGATTTGGAAATCCCAATCTGCTGGTATGAAGATCACTCTGATCCAATCCTGCAAAGTTTTGAAATACCGGGATGGATCAGGTTGATCCGTGGCTGAGGAAAGGGGGATTTGGTTATCCGGATCATTCTGATCTGGATTACAAATTTAGAAATACCGGCCCCAGATGAACAATAGATGTCATGTGACCAGATGAACAATAGATGTCATGTGACCAGATGAACAATAGATGTCATGTGACCAGATGAACAATAGATGTCATGTGACCAGATGAACCATTTAAGTGAGCCATTAATATGCAGTTTATTTTTAAACCTCCTTAACAACTTCTGTGTGTGTGTGTGTGTGTGTGTGTGTGTGTGTGTGTGTGTGTGTGTGTGTGTGTGTGTGTGTGTGTGTGTGTGTGTGTGTGATGCTGACAGGTCTCCATGGTGACTGGTCCTTCCTGGTGTCGACGCCCACATCTGGCTGACGGCTCTGAGGTCTGCAGGTTTCACCAGATCAACACGGGAAGCTCTGAAGAGCTTCTGCTCACAGTTTGAGTCTCGCTGATGACTAAAGACAGGAGTGAGAACATGACTCCTCCGGTTGTATAGAAGTCTACACTTTATGTGTTAAAGCTGCATTCTCTCTCCTGACCACCAGGTGGTGACTCCTCTGGTTATATAGAAAAGTCTATGCTTCATGTGCTAAAGCTGCATTCTTTCTTCTGACCACCAGGGGGCGACTCCTCTGGTTGTATAGAAGTCTATGCTTCATGTGTTGAAGCTGCATTCTCTCTCCTGACCACCAGGGGGCGACTCTGTTGTAATACAACAACAAACAGATATTCATCTAACCTTATGATCGACAATTAGTATCGATGGTTAGAAGATCTCAAAGTTCTTCTTCTTCTTCTTCTTCTTCTTCTTCTTCTTCTTCTTCTTCTTCTTCTTCTTCTTCTTCTTCTTCTTCACGTCTCTGTTGGAGTTCCTGACGTTCACTAACGGAGGATTTGTCCACAATAAGAAAACCACACAATAAAACGCCTCGCTGCCACATGTCTCCTCTCTCTCTCTCTCTCTCTCTCTCTCTCTCTCTCTCTCTCTCTCTCTCTCTCTCTCTCTCTCTCTCTCTCTATCTCTCTCTCCGGTCTGGTTTTAATGAAAGGAGGAGCGAGGGTAAAGAAGTCTTTCCTTGTAAATCCATTATGGTCGAGGGTCCTCAGAACGAGACTTAGCAGCACAAATAAACGAGGTAATGGATCCGTCTCTCTTCTTCTTCGTCCTCCCACGATCTTTTCCAGATGGATCTCGTTGTTTACCTCGCCGTCGTCGGGGTTCCCGCGGCAACGCGGCGGCGGCCCCCGTTGCGCAATCGTCGGGTCCAGCGACCCGAATCTTCTCCTGCTCCTCCTTACCCCGGGGCCTTGATTAGCAGATGTGGTGTCACTCCGACGCACCTCCTCCAGAAGATCCCCCCCCTCCCCCCCTCATGGGTTCCCCCATGACACCCGATCCCTAAACGGCGAGCGGCGTGCTCTGATCAGCTCGCCCGTGACCTGTGGCAAGCTCATGGGCTCATTAGCTGGCTGCTCGCCGTGCGGTTTACGGGTAGTTAGCTCCACTCAAGCTCCACCCGTCACCCGGAATCCTCCCTCCATGTCTCTTTTGAGGAGGAGGAGGAGGGGGGGGGGAGGGGGGAGGGGGGGGGCTGCAGAACCTCTCCGGCAGGCGGAGACCTCTCCACGAGGAATCTGCTGCTGAGTGAACATCCAGTCCACCTCTACATATCAGTGACCAGTGATTCAGGAGAGCTGGGGGGGGGGGAGGTCAAAGGTCACGTCACGTCTTCATGTCGGGGAGCAGGGAGTCATCACAGGTTGGTCTCCAACACCTGGAAGACACCTGGAGGTCGTTGGAGGTCGTTAGGACGGTTCAGAGCTGTCGTACCCTGGGGAGATGGAGCGAGATGGAGGAGAGATGGAGGAGAGATGGAGGAGAGATGGAGGAGAGAGATGGAGGAGAGAGATGGAGGAGAGAGATGGAGGAGGGAGGAGTCGCCCCCTGGTGGTCAGGAGAGAGAATGCAGCTTTAACACATGAAGATAGACTTCTATACAACCAGACATCTTGAGGTTCAGTCCGGGGGGATTACACCACAGGGATAAAGAAGAATAAACTGTCATCCAAATTGAGTTTGTTGAACTTGTGTAGAGGGGGGTGGGGGGGTGGGGGGGCTCATAGCCCAGAGAGACAGTCTTATTCTTTCTCGTCGCCGTGGGAACAAACGAGGGCTGTCAGGCTGACTAATGGTGGCTCCCTCGCCGCGGTTGGAACCGTCTGCCGGTGTCAATCCGTCCAGCCGCCGGACCGCGCTGATGGATCGGGGGGGTCTGGATCCCATTACACGCCGCCCCCCCCCCCACACACACACACACATACACACAGATCCCTCTTGTTATTCTGGAAACGGGTAATAAACACACATAAGGCCCATCGACACGCTGACCCCAACTAGGTTTCCTATGAGCCTCGTGCCATAACTTTAATACACGACTCACAACACAACGGGGTTAAAAAAAAAGTCTCCACGTAAAGTTTATTGATTTTTATTGATAATTATTGATTATTGTCATTTTAATAAAGCGTCTCTGATGGTTTGATTTGGTGGATTATGGATTATTATTAGATATCAAACAAGCAGAACTCTGTTTCTGAAGTAAGAAACATAACGACACGAGTGAAAATATCAACAATGTTCATATGAGGGAGAGAGGAAGTGCCCCCCCCCCACACACACACACACCTGGCCTGTCAACACTACGACAGCCAATGAGACAAGGTGCTGAAACACACACATACACACACACACACACACACACACACACACACAGCTGACAGAGTCGTCTCCAAATGACATGTATTTAAATATGTTCGGTAAACTATTAATGTTCATCGTTTATTTAGTATTTTTATATAGTATATTATAAGTGTGACGGAGAACACGCTTACCTGTGTTTCCAGTCACATGGGGCTCGTTGCGCCTCCGTGTTTGTTGACGTTTCGACATGTGAACTCTGACACGCAGGTGACCAATCAGAAGCCTCGGGAGTGAAGGGAAAGGACCCGGATGTGCAGAGTCAGTGAGAGAAGGTGGGTATTCATTAGTTACCTGAGGTTTTATTCATTTAGCATCTATAAAAACTGATTTTTAAAAGTTCCTAGAATAAGACAAATAAAAGCCTCAGATTAATGACGATAATAGAAAAGAAATAAATACATTCATAAGACACTTATAGTTATTTTTTTTTAAAGGGAATATATAAAGATTTTTTTTTTTATCCAATATTATTTGATTTGAACTCATATTTTTGACAATAACAAAATGTAAACTTTTCCAAATGTGTCTAATTCATTTCTTATTGGTTCAGTCCAACTTTGAATTGCTCTAATAATTAATTTAATGATTTGCAACGCTGCATATAACACCTAAATATTGTTAGAATGTTATTTACAGTATGGTATAAAGTTCCTACACACACACACACACACACACACGCACACACACACACATACACACACACATACACACACACACACACACACACACACAGACATACACACACACACGCTCAGTCACACAATGACATAATTCTCCTCCTTTGCTGTAAACGTTGCTCATGGAGGCTCAAAGGCCCGCGGGTCGGCAGGGGGTGGGACCTCGGACCAGAGGGGGAGGAGCCTCAGGCCGGAGGAGGAGGAGCCTCGATCAGCGACAGGTCCTCCGGCTCCGGAGACGCTTTATTATTTCTCTTCCTCCCTCCGGCCAACTTTTCTCCTCCGCCTCCACATCTGGCTGTGTGTGTGTGTGTGTGTGTGTGTGAGTGTGTGTGTGTGTGTGTGTCACTCGTTTGTCCGTCTTCTTCAGCCAACACGTCCTCTGTTTGTCGGGCGTCCATCAGTCCACTTGGGTGGTGGACGTCCCGCAGACCTCCGGTGTCAGAGGGGAGATCCTGTCTTTCAACGTCACACACACACACACACACACACACACACACACACACACACACATACACACACACACACCTTTGGTCCTTCACTCAGCAACTCACCCCCCCCCCTCCTCCTCCACCACCAACCCCACCTCCCCATCATGCTTTGCCTGGTTGTATTATGACAGGTGGAGGACTTTCCTCCCAGTGTATGTGTGTGTGTGTGTGTAATCTAAGTATTCTCTGTGAATATCATAGTGTGTGTGTGTGTGTGTGTGTGTGTGTGTAAGTGTGTGTAGATGTGAACACGTACTTGCATTATATTAGGTAATAATAATGAACTGTATGTTTTCATGTCGTACCTTTTAATACCCAGAGAGATGTAAGATGAACACAAACACGTTAAAACACAAAGAGAACCTTTATGTAGTGTTGGTTCTGCTGCCCCCTGTGGACTAAAGTGGTAGTGTTGGTTCTAGTCCCCTCTATGGACTAAAGTGCCGGTGTTGGTTCTGTTGCCCCCTGTGTACTAAAGTGGTAGTGTTGGTTCTGTTGCCCCCTGTGTACTAAAGTGGTAGTGTTGGTTCTGTTGCCCCCTGTGTACTAAAGTGGTAGTGTTGGTTCTGCTGCCCCATGTAGTCTCAAGTGGTAGTGTTGGTTCTAGTGCCCCCTGTGGACTAAAGTGGCGGTGTTGGTTCTGCTGCCCCCTGCGGTCTAAAGTGGTGGTGTTGATTCTGGCGCCCCCTGTGGACTAAAGTGGTAGTGTTGGTTCTGGTGAAAAATAATAATAAAAGGTAATATCACTTGTGTTGTTGTTGTAGTTAGTGATGTATTTATGTTTCAGCTTTTTAAGGTTACTCGTGGTAAAATATAATCTATAACATGCATTTAGAGTAGGATTATGAAGTATCATGAAATGGAAATATTAGAGCAAAGTACAGGACGAGAAAGAGGAAACATAAAAAAAACATCAACCAGCAGAAGGCGAGAAAAGGTTTGAGGATGGAGGAGCAGGAGGTGCAGAGAGGGGAAGCAGGAGGTGCAGAGAGGGGAAGCAGGAGGTGCAGAGAGGGGAAGCAGGAGGTGCAGAGAGGGGAAGCAGGAGGTGCAGAGAGGGGAAGCAGGAGGTGCAGAGAGGGGAAGCAGGAGGTGCAGAGAGCCAGTGAAAGGAGAGTCTGTGATGAAGCGTCTTCACTCGTCGCCGGCGGCCCCTCGGAGCTGTGAGCTGACACTCTGCTCCTCGGCTGATGGACAGGAGCTCAACACGCCGAGTCCCACGGAGACGAGGCTGGGAACGATCGCCCCACATTTCAGCTCCTGAAAAGAAGAAAAAAACAAAACTGTTTTTCAGCCAATCGGTGCTCAGCAGTCAGATCTCACTGCCAAGGTTTTAGGGGTCTAAATATATCGTGAAGAGTGTTGCGTCAACGCGGAGGTGATGACGCTAACGTTATTATCCGTCATGTCTCTTTATGGAGACAAATGTACAGTTAGCATCATTCAGTTTTAAATATTCATTAGAAAACACTTACGTTGTTGCGTTACGTTGTTGCGTTACGTTGTTGCGTTACGTTGTTGCGTTACGTTGTTGCGTTACGTTGTTGCGTTACGTTGTTGCGCTACGTTGTTGCGCCACGTTGTTGCGCCACGTTGTTGCGCCACGTTGTTGCGCCACGTTGTTGCGCCACGTTGTTGCGCTACGTTGTTGGGTTACGTTTTTGCGTTACGTTGAAACCGACTTAACCTCACACACTCCACATATCACTCACATGTTTTATAGCATGAGATTCACACACACACACACACACACACAAGAATAAAACAAACAGAAGAGAGAGAAAAAAAGAGCAGGATGACCAACGTCTACTGGGTGGCCAGGAAACAGGAGCTGAGGGCTATCGCACACACACACACACACACACTTACACACAAACACACACACACACACACACACACACGCAGCAGTGGGTCTCTGCTCCCCGACCAGATCTCCCGTCACCCGGGCGTGAGAGAACCGGTCTCAGGTCTCCGGCACGTGAAACACCAAAGAGCTCAACGGCCTCAGCGCCTCGGGAAATAATAATGAATATGGAATGATGCTCCGTATTCGCTGCTGCAAACACAACCAGATGCAAACGAAAAGGTGGAGGGAGACGGATCAGGAGCAGATGTGTGAAGGATCGGCCGACGTGCCCTGCAAACATATTGTAACTCTAGCCAGCGTGCAGCATAATCACATATATATATATATATATATATATATATATATATATATATATATATATATATATATACATATGTGTGTGTCTGTGTGTGTGTATGTGTGTGTGTGTGTGTGTGTGTGTGTGTGTGTAAGGCCGCTCTGTAATGAGGTTTGGAGGTATGGAGGAGTCCTGCAGCTGCACGGCATCCTGGGAAAAGCTTGCTGGCCCAGACACAACAGCACCCAATTAGCATGGAGGCCTCAGACGCGGAGGAAACCGCACATGTCGGACACATTCCTGCAGCCCACTGTGGGGGGGGCATCGTCCTCCTCCATGGTGTTCGCTTCAGGTTCCTCAACTATGTCAGTCCTTATGATGTCTGGCCACTCCCGTCTTCAGAAACAAATTGTTAATTTTAGGAAAATATTTTTTTATTTGTTATTTATCATTTTACCTTCTGTGAGAACAGCCTGAGTCATCTGGAAAAGATATTACAAAGAGACATTACTCTTTGTTTATCGCTCAATTCTGTGCACTTGCTAAAAGAAATATTATAATAATTTCCACAATGTTAGTTTCTATTTATTGTAATTGTCTTCTCTTCTATTTCATGTTTTTTTTTAAATATTTTCTCTTATTTTCTCTTTCTATCGTGTGAAGCAGCAACACAACAAAAAACATTATTTATATGTAACAAAATACTAAAGGAGTTTAATAAATATATTGGTATTTTTTTTTATTTTACGGCTTCATTAAGTTTCCTGCTATTATTGTGCATTTTAACAACAAAGTAATTCCCAGTGCTCCACATGCAACTTCCTGAACTGAAGTTAAAGTATAGTCGTGTATTACATTTTTTTATTACTAATTAGTTCATGAGTAGCCAGTTTTAGATAGTTGTATTCTTATGTAGATCAGTAGAATAGAACTGCAAGAGATAATATATTGTATGTAACAGGTATCTATAGTAAAAAGTACTGAAAGTATTTCCTGTGATGTAGTAATAATGATTTCGATTTATATAGCGCTTTTCTAAGTACCCAAAGTCGCTTACAGAGTCCAGAGTCCAGTCATACACACACACAGTCATCCCGGTGGTGGTGAGCTACATCCGTAGCCACAGCTGCCCTGGGGCAGAGTAAAATTATAAAGTTGCATTAAATGTAAATAATCGAGTATTTCAACATTGTAATTGATAAAGTACTAGTGAATGTAGACAGTAATATTCAAAGACTGGATTTCTATTTTTTTCATAATATTTTTCACTCACGCATTTATTATTATAATTATAATTATAATTTTTTTTTATAATTAGAAAAATTGAGTCTCCATAAGAAGACACTTATTATAACCTTTAGACGTATTGTTATTGAATTAATATGTAGCCTAATTCATTTTAAATAATTTTATTTTACATAAGTGTTGGATGCAGTGACTTCTAATAGCAACATATCAGCAGCGAACTACTGAGCGGATGGTGTAACGTTAACAACGCGACGGACGGCCGACGCGGATCTCGCACTTTTGTCCCCTTCAGAGCCGCCGTAGTCTGACGTCACACTCCAAGATGGCGCTCCCCGTGCGGACTAGCTTCAAACGTCTTCACCGACTCCGCCTCAGGTTTACGTCCCCGAACAGGCCGCTGTCGTCCGGCTCCGGCACCGGGAATGAGGTCGGTGCAAACGCCTTATAACCGTTAAACTGGTCACGTGACGGCGGCGGCTCGTCACCGGACGATGACCCCAAAAATGTCTGAGACGTCACAGAGTGAAGCCACCTTTATGTGTTCAGTATCTACAAACAGTAAATATATATATATATATATATATATATATATATATATATATATATATATATATATATACATATACATATACATATATAATGTGTTCCTTAATGTGTTCAGAGTGTATATACACAGTTATAAAATAAAATATTATTATAATATATATATATATATATATACTCTTAAACCTAGTGTAATTAAAACTTAATATGTTCAGAGTGTATACAAACAGTATATAATATAAAACATTATTATATTATATATACTCTGAAACCTAGTCAGTTCAGTGTTTATATTATTAGTTATATATTATAATATATGTATATACTCTGAAACCTACTTGTTAAAAATGTATAAACTGTACATAATATAATCTTATATATACTCAAAAACATAGGTTTATTAAGTTTGAATGTGTGGAGTGTTACTATTAACAGTATATATAATAGTATTATATCTATTACATCTTATTCATATATATATATATATATATATATATATATATTAACATATATTCTGAATATATAAATAATATATATGATTTATAACAAATATTATTAATATACTATATACTGTGATATATATATATATTGTATATCTGTATGTATATAAATAATATATATTATATATAATAAATAGTGTTAATATACTATATATTGTAGTTTATATTGTATATCAGTATTTAGATAAGTATTATATTTTATATGTAATAAACATAATTAAAATACTATTTATTGTAATATATATTGTATATCTGTAGATATATATATATATATATATATATATAAATAATATATATTAATTATAATAAATATTATTAATATACTATGTATTGTAATATATATTGTGTATATGTATATATAAATAATATGTTTTATATATAATACATATTAGTAATATACTATGTATTGTTATATATATATTGTGTATATAAATATTATATAAAACATATTATGAATGTACTATATATTGTAATATAGAGTATGTATATATAACAGTTGGGTTTGAGTCATTCAAACTTGTTCTGGTTATCTCACTTAATATTAATTTCAATTTCATTTGATGAATATACTGAAAATGTAACAAAGTACATTTACAAGTACTCATTTCATATCATTGTACTTCATTTGACTATTTCCTTTTGTTGGTGCTAACTCTCGTACTTGTTACTAAACTGGACGTTAGTCCTGCCTCTGTTGTTTTTTAATGTGAAGAATTGAACACTTACATTTGCAATTTCTGCCGTTGCCATCTTGGATTATGGCTTTTGACCATGTTTTTTTAAGGTATAGAGACCCGTCGATCACCTGGTAGCCCCGCCCTCAAGCTCCCCCTGTCGACTGACGGAACACGCTCCGGGAGAAGTAGAGTCATGTTATATAATATGATATCATATAATATAGTTATATAGAATATAACGAATGAAGCGTCAACGCTTTGATGTTTTCTGAGAGCAGAATTCAATCTTCTTGTTCCCTTAGCAGTGGAGGAAGTGTCATTGTTGTTTTTAGGCCCCGCCTCTCCCGGCTGACTTAAAGCCGCTGCGTCTGGCCGGACGGCCTTAAGCCAGCAGAGAGAAGGCGTTCCTTCCTCTACCCGCATGATGAGAGCAGACATGGCCACACCCCCGAGCCCCGGGGGAAGGGCATTCTGGGAAATGGAGGAAATCGTGAGCGGAACATGAAAACCACTACAACATATAATATATTGTATATTTGTATATATATAATATATATTATTTCTAAAAAAAATTATTTATATACTATATATTGTAATATATCTTGCATATCTGTATATATATATATATATATAATTATATATATATATATATATTCTACATATTATATATATATATATATTATATATAATACATATTTTTAAGATACTATGTATTGTAATATATTGCATACCTGTGTATGTGTATATATATATAAATATATATTATTCACAACATTGATTATTTAGGTGTTAACAAAACCAGAGGCCTTGTTTTATTTGTTATCAAAGATGTTTTTTGTTTATTAGGATTACTCCGTGGCGGTGTGTTTTCTCTCCTCGTCCATCTTGAGTTTTATTCTTTATTTCTTTATTTCCCGGTCTGGCGCGTGACGTCACATCCTCAGTAGCGCTTTCCTTTTCTCTTCTTTCTCCTGTTTTCAAGGTGCCTATAACTCATCCTGAGAGTTGTTCCCGCCGCCCCGAGAAGCAAATGGGGTGTTAAGTCAAACAACGAGTCCCCCGGTACGAGTAAGAATAACCGGCGTGTTTCGGGTCCGACGGCGGCGCTAATTATTGAGCCGCCTGTCAGGACGCCGCGTGATGGACGAGCTGTAACGCGGCCCGCGCGCTCGCCGCCCGTGTTTTTGTTACGGCCTCCGGAGGGGCCGGAGAGGTGTGCGGCGGCGGGGGGGGAGGGGCGCGGCGAGGCTCTGTTACCCGGAATAACATCAGAAATGAAGTGTCGGGGTTTTTCATTTTGTTGCGGAGCGAGCGCACAATGCCCCCCGAGGTGTGATGTGCGTCAGGCGGGAAGCTTTTCTCCGCGCTGGAAAACTTTCATTTAATTTGCAAAATGTTTTAAATGTCGCTGACACAAAGACGAAGTGCCACGTTTGTCTCATGGCGGTTTGAATTAATTTTGTTTTTTAAATGGCTTCGCTGGTGTTTTTAAATTGGCTGTTAATGTCCCGCTCGTGAAGTTAAATTACTATGACACGAAAGATTAAGAGATATAATTATAATAGTGCTTTTCAAGGTCCTAAAAGACACTTTACATAACTTCATTAAAACATCCTAAAATCTATACAATTACTTTATGTTGTTTTACCTCCACTTTCAAACACGTGTTCCTTTATATTTGTTTTCATATTAATTACCAGTCTTCAAATCTTCGGTCTTTAAAATTATGTTTCATAAACTCGCTTCACTGTAATCAGGTTGTTTAACGTTTGTCGGATGTCGTGTTGCTAACGCCGGAGACGCTCCACCTAACGTCGCTAGGAGAGCTAGTTACCGTTAGCCGTGAACTGTGGATCACAAAGTCCCGTTTGGCTAATTAACCGAGTTTACGGCTAACAGAGGTTGCATTGAATTACATTCAGTTGCGTTCAAGCTCTGATTAGTAAAAATATGTATTGGGCGGAGGCCACATTTGCATTATTCACATTACTTTTGTTTAAACTTTAGATTTCGTCGAGGAACTCAAATAAATCCAGTTTTCACAGCGACAAATGTTTTTGAGGGATTTATGAAATGTTTTTAACTTCCAACAATAACTCAAAGAAACTTATATATGTCTTTTTAATCAAAGCAAATATTTGAATTAATTTTTACTATTTCCTCCAAATAAAAAAAGAACAAATAATTAAATGGATAGATAAAAAGATAGAAAGATAAATTAATACCAACATTTTTTTTTCATTAAAACGTTCTTTTTTATGAGGGTTTTAATCGGTTCTGAAGCGAAACTTGAACATCAGTTAAAACCAGAGATATTAGCTTCTTGCATTTCCTCGTGAGTTTAAAGGAGATTACTCCCACTAACACACACACACACACATGCACACACACGCGCACACACACACACGCACATCCATCTCACTACGACCCCGCACGTCAAACTTTAATGTTTTCCCCTCCATTTGTATGTTTTAATGAAAAAGCCGTGAAACGTCCGGCGTGTCGCTGACGAGTCGCCGGACGACGTCATCACATCGATCGTGACCTCTGACCTTTAATTGTCCTTTAAAGACGTGTCGACTGACGGAGCTGCCAGTCGACTTGTTTTCGAAGGAGGGAGGGGAGGAAGAGGAGGAGGAGGAAAATAAGGAAGAAGAGGAGGAAGATGAGTAGGAGAAAGAGGAGGAGGGAGAGGAGCAGGTAGAGGAGGAGGGAAATGAGGAGGTAGAGGAGGAAGAGGGAGGTGGAAAAGGAGGAAGAAGAGTAAGAACAACAGGAGGAGGAGGGGGGAGATGAGGAGGAAGAAGAAAAAGAAGAGAGGAAGAGGAAGAAGAGGAGAAAGTGGTTTAATGAAACTATTTGTCAGGAAACAAGTTGTGTGTGTGTGTGTGTGTGTGTGTGTGTGTGTGTGTGTGTGTGTGTGTGTGTGTGTGTGTGTGTTCCTGTCCTTGTGGCGTTTGATGTCGCTGTGACATCATCGCGTGACACCGGACAGGGTCAGGGGTCAGGGGTTTGTCACTTCTCATAAACCAGAGAGGTCATTAAAGCTTCCTATCCTGAAGCCACGCCCCCTCCTGATGCCCCGCCCCCTTGCTCCTCCCCCCTACTGAAGTCTGCAGCCCGTTAGGAGGCTGGCGCTGCAAACTGGTTATTTTTGGAGCACCGTCGTGCTATGGTGGGGGGGCGGGGGCTGTTTTTGAAGGGGCTCCAGTCCCATTAATCAGCCACAGGGACCCCACGGCGTGAGACCCCCCCCCCCCCCCCTCGCCACACTGCGGCGTTCTGTTCCCGGACCCCTCGCTCTCCTCCGCACAGTGTGAAGCTCAGAGGAGCCTCATCAATCTCACCTGTCGCGCACGTCAGCCGCAGATTTAATCAAACGCTCCTTTTTCAGGGGGGGGGGGGGGGGGGGGCGGACTCTATGCTCCCCTTCCAGTAACGGAGGAGGGACTGCAGTCACACTTTTATTCTTATAAAGATCTTTATGTATACATATATATATATATATATATATATATATATATATATATATATATATATATATATATATATACATACAGATATATATATATAGATATAGATATATATACAGATAGATATATAAATATATATATATATATATATATATATATATATATATCTTTATATATGTCTTTATATATCTTTATATATATATATATATATATATATATATATATATATATATTTGCCACGTCGATTTGTTTACTGTCAAACACACAGACACAGACACATGCTTCTTAAGGATAAAGAGGTGTGTGTGTGGGGGGGGGGTAACACACTAAAGCCCATTTCCTTCTCGATGCCTCAGCTCTGTCGGTCGCCGGCGGTAACGGGAGATGGAGAGGAGATACGGAGGTAATGCCGGTGTTAATGGGGTAGGTGGAGGGGGAGGGGGGACACTGGACTCTGTGTGTTGGGTCGGCCCTGCGGGGGGGGGGGGGGGGGGTCAGGTCCGGAGCTCCGGCCCGGCCCACAAAGAGCCAACGGTGTATCTCAGCGTGGGCTGAGCGGGGCATGGAGGAGATGTGTTGAGATTGGCGCTAGTCTCCCCCCACACACACACACTCACACACACACACACACACACACACACACACACACACACACACACACACACAGTGGGCCGCTCCAAGGTTCTGCTGTGATGTATGAGCCGTGGAAACGGGCCGAGATCTGAGGACAGGAGTAACAACATGAGCCCAAGAACAAGAAGAACAAGAACAAGAAGAACAAGAACAAGAAGAAGAGGAAGAACAAGAAGAAAAAGAAGAATTTGCGAGACTATATACATTTCTTTTTAAAATACAAATATTATTTATTAATTCATTATTATTAATTTTGTAATTATATAGGTTGTTTTAAATCTAAAAGCCACACCTCTAAAGACATATTTTGAATATTATATATTTATATACATACAATATATACATAATTATGTACAACACATATATAATGTAATATATTATATATATTTTAAATATTAAAAAATATATATGTATATATAATGTATAATATATTAATGATATATATATATATATTATATAATATATAAATTATAGATGTATATATTATATATAATATATATTTAAATCTATATTATACATATATTTAAATGTATTTATATATATATATGAAATGATGTTTCATTTGAATCCTGGAAGAAGATTTTCTCGTGAATTATAGAAAGAAGAGGAAGAGGAGGATCAAGGTGTGTTCTTTAAGTGAAGGTTCTTCATATTGGACGGACTCCTTCAGCTTAACTCATGTTGATGTTTCTAAATGTTTTCCACGACCTGCGTCCCCCTGGAGATGAACACACACACACACACACACACACACACACACACACGTATTCCTTTGTGTGTAGTGTAACCTTCTAGCTCGTTAGTGTCACACACACACACACACACACGCACACGTGGTGTGTGATGCGTTTGGCATATGGCCGCCGTGACGATGACGTGAAACCGTCAGGACAACCAGAGTTTATATTTATGCAACAATAATAAAGAGAAGCAGACGGCAGCGGCCTCGACTATTATGGGATGTATTTCCTTTCTCTAACGTGTCGGTTCAGACCTTCATGAACCTGAAGGACTAGAGGTCACCTGACGGCGTTTGTGAGTTTTGTTGCCCCGTGACGGACGCCGCCGCCGCTACCTCACTGCATTGTGGGACATCAAAGCACACGAAATAGCGCGCCGATCTCGATTCTGTTGGTTCCACGCCGGGTTTCAGACCAGTACATAGATCTAGAAAACACCTGTTGTGATGTCACAGGAAAGGGGGCGTGGCCTAAAGAGCACAAGGAAGTTCTCTTTATGTATGAAGAAGTTTTAGAGTCAATGAACATCTAAAGAGATCGAAGTATTCCTGATGACCAGTAGCCACATTGTAACTCTTCTGTAAGCCCCGCCTCCTCAACTACGGCAACATGTAGTTTGGCTTTTGTCTCTTGGTTTTGAACATGGCGTCCCTGAGCGTCCGCGGCGGCGTCAAACCCCCTTTGACACTCGATTGGCTCAAATGACACCATTAGCATGTCTGCGTGGCTAATGGCTTCCCCCGGGGGGGGGGGACATGCGTTTGGTGTGTCAGCTCGAGGTGAGAACACACATGAGCCAGACTCAGGGGGGGAGGGGGTGCTCCACACCCCAAATCAACCCTGACACCTCTTAAGAGGCTCTCAGCATCAATGGCCCTCCAGAGCAATTACCCCGTCAGTAATGACATAAGCACCCACTTCCTTCCCCTCTCTCTCTCTCTCTCCCTCTCCCTCTCCCTCTCCCTCTCTCTGTGTCTCTCTCCCTCAGGCCAGTAGGTGGAGCCTGTGCCGCTGGCCTCAGATCAGTTGTTACTCGATCCGTCTCCGGTCCGCTATCTGAGGATCTCGGTCGGATTGGACGTGACGTCTGTCGAGATATGAGGCGTAGACTTCTATACAACCAGAGGAGCCCCCTGGTGGTCAGGAGAGCGAAGGCAGCTGTAACACGTAAAGCATAGACCCCTCCCCCCTCAGGGCCAACAAGGACATAATTCCCCCCCCCCCCCCCCCCCCCCGCGGTGCTATTCTTGCTCCAGTGAAATACGGTTAAATCGTTGGTTGGTCTTATGGTATTTTTTACGCCTCTTGGAAGTTGTCTTAGTTCTTATTGTTGGCGAGGCGCCGCATTCCTCTGGGGGGAGGGGCTTAGCGCCGCCGCCGGCTGCCAGCAGCTCACCGCTGAGGCTCTTCTCACCTCTTCACCTCCTCTCTTTTCTTTCACCCTCTTCCTCGGAGCGTAGAACAATACTTTTAAATCATTCTTCCTCCAGGAGCCTCCGGGAAGGGGCCGGGTGTTCTCGGGGATCCAGCCCACCGGGGTCCCCCACCTGGGCAACTACCTGGGCGCCCTGGAGAGCTGGGTGGGCCTGCAGGCCCGGTTCCCCCAGGTGCTGTACAGCATCGTGGACCTGCACTCCGTCACGCAGCCTCAGGACCCGGCACTGCTGCGCGCCAACATCCTGGACATGGCCGCCAGCCTGCTGGCCTGCGGCATCGACCCGGAGAGGGCCGTCCTCTTCCAGCAGTCTCAGGTGTGTGTGTGTGTGTGTGTGTGTGTGTGGGGGGGTAATATATACGTTTCTTTCTTTTCAAATAGTCTGTTGTTTATTTTGCTGCCATCGACTGCTGTTATGTTTATCTGATTCTTAACGCCTCTGTACACACAAACTTACACAAACACACACAGACAAATACTCACACATACACAAACACACACAGACACACACTCTCACACACACACACACACACACGTGAAGGAGGGCAGAAGGAGGACGGCGAGGATGGAGAGAGAAGTCTGAACAGCTGCTTCACTCTTTTGACAGTGTGTGTGTTTTTCTTACTCATGTGTGTATTTTTGTGTGGTGTGTGTTTCCTTACTTGTGACTGTGTGGTTGTGTGTGTGTGTGCGTGTCTGTGTGTTTTTTTTTTTTTCTTACTTGTGTGTGACTGTGTGTGTGTGTGTGTGCGTGTGTGTTTGAGAGAGACTTCAGTCCATCTGTGTTTCTCTGCCCCCCCTTCTCACACACACACACACACACACACTCACATGCACACACACACACACAAACACACACACACACATACAGTCCTATTTCTACCCGTTCAGCTTCGTGCCACATAACTTGGCAGCGACCCTCATGTTGAACTCCACATGTAAAAATACAACCGACGCCCAAAGACAATATTCTTTATTCTTCATTGAAGAAAGAAAACGTACTAAACGTCGTACAGTTGACGTGTCGTGACGACGATGTTCCTCGTTTCATTAACGACGTTCAACATTTAATTCATAATAAATGTTCTTCTGTCTCCACGGGGAAACGTCTCAGTGATGTTTGGGCAAAACTATTTAGTTAGATTTAGAAAAAATCGTAAAATACTTCGTTAGGTTAAGAAAAGATCGTAAAATATTTCGTTAAGTGTAGAAAAGATCGTAAAATACTTTGTTAGGTTAAGAAAAGATCCCAAAATACTTCGTTAACTTTAGAAAAGATCGTAAATGACTTAAGGTTAAGAAAAGTTCATAAAATACTTAATCTTAGAAAAAATTTTAAATAGTTCGTTAAGTTTAAAAAAGATCCGAAACTTATTAGTAAGGTTTAGAAAGATTCTGTGAAATATTTCAGTTTTATATTATATATTATATTATTTATATATTGTATATATATATATATATATATATTTAAGTAAATAAATGTATTTATTTAAATATATATGTAACTCTAACTATTAATATATATCTATATAGTTATTTAGATATTTTTATTTTTTTTATTTTGATATATCTATAAATACCTATATTTATATATATATATATATATATATATATATATATATATATATGTACATATATATTTATGTCTACATATATATATATTTATGTCTACATATATATATCTGTGTATGTGCCTGTAATGACCCTTCCTGGCCTGCAGGTGTCGCAGCATGCTGAGCTCTCCTGGATCCTCGGCTGCCTCACCAGTATGCCCCGCCTCCGACACCTGCCACAGTGGAAGGTGAGTCGTGATGTCACCGCTCTTTAGCCTTCCCGTTTCTACGGATACGATGAAGTGCGTTCCTCCTCCTCTTCCTCAGATGAAGAGCAAGCTGAAGCAGGAGGGCAGCGTGGGCCTCTACACCTACCCGGTGCTGCAGGCCGCCGACATCCTGCTCTACAGGTGTGTGTGTGTGTGTGTGTGTGTGTGTGTGTGTGTGTGTGTGTGTGTGTGTGTGTGTGTGTGTGTGTGTGTGTGTCTAAAGCTGCTGTTCCCTCAGGTCCACCCACGTCCCCGTGGGGGAGGACCAGGTCCAGCATCTGGAGCTGGCTCAGGATCTCGCTCGCATCTTCAACAACCGTTACGGAGACCTGTTCCCTGAACCCACCGCGCTGCTCAGTGAGCACACACACACATACATACACGCACACACCCACACACACACATACGTATACACGCGCACACACACACACACACACACATACGTACAAACACACATACATGCATACACACACACACACATACGTACACACATACACGCACACACACACACACACATACGTACAAACACACATACATGCATACACGCACACACACACATACACGTACGTACACACACATACTTGCATACACGCACACACACTTTTCCTTGGACACTAAAGGGATGTGGACTTGAGCTTAGAGAATAATAATACAAATGGCGGAAGGCTAGGAGGAGGAGGGAGGAAGAGGGAGAGGGGGAGGAGGAGGGAGAGGAGGAGGGAGGGAGGGGGTGAATAAGAGCTGCTGTCTATGCTCATCACTTCACACTGAGATGCGTCTGCTTCACACACACAAACACACACACACAAACACACACACACCTACGCACACACCAGGCAGCTTTAATGAAACTATTTTTCATTCTTCTGCACAAAGACTCGTTCATCATTTCTCCTCAATGTCCCTCGTGTTCTTTAACCCTTAGAGTGTCTTTAGGGTTCTTTAGGGTACCTTAGAGGGTCTTTAGGGTTCTTTAGGGTACCTTAAAGGGTTGATCTGTTCCCTTCAGGCTCGACGAGGAAGGTCAAGTCTCTCCGCGACCCCTCGGTCAAAATGTCCAAATCCGACCCCCAGACCATGGCGACCATCTTCGTCACCGACTCTCCGGACGCCATCGCCCTCAAGGTGCGTCGCGCCGTCACCGACTTCACCTCCGAGGTGACCTTCGACCCGGAGGGGCGGCCCGGCGTGTCCAACCTGGTGACCATCCACGCGGCGACAGCCTCCATCGGCGTGGAGGAGGCGGTGGCGGCGGCGCGGGGGCTGGACACGGCGGCCTACAAGGCGCTGGTCAGCGAGGCCGTGGTCCTCCGGCTGACCCCCATCAGGGAGGAGATCTGCAGGCTGCGGGGGGACCGCGCCCACCTGGAGGCCGTGCTGGCCCGCGGGGCGCGGGCGGCCCGGGAGCTGGCGGCGCCGGTGCTCCACGAGGTCCGGCAGAGGGTCGGCTTCTGCTGACCTTCACTGTGTTGTTTATCCTTCATGGTCACCTGAGCGGGACCTCTGACCTTTACAGGGGCCTTGATGTTGTACATACGAGCAATAAAACTATGAGAGAAGACTGAGAGGTTATTGGTATTATTAACACACTCACACACACACACACACACACTCACACTCACATTCACACTCACACTCACACTCACACACACTCACACACACACACACACACACATAGGCACGCAAGCTTCAAAGGGAGCGCGACACCTTCACTGACCTGTTTAATGAGCGGTAATAAATGTAGTTTTTAAAGAGGTGGAGGTGAATGGGTAATACATGTAGTATTTAAAATGATGGAGGTGACTGGGTAATACATTTAGTATTTAAAGAGGTGGAGGTGTATGGGTAATGTAGTTTTTAAGGAGATGGAGGTGAATGGGGGATAACTGTACTTTTTAAAGAGATGGAGGTGAATGGGTAATACATGTAGTATTGAAAGAGGTGGAGGTGAATGGGTAAATGGGTAATACATGTAGTTTTTAAAAAGATGGAGGTGAATGGGTGAATGGGTAATACATTGGGTAATGTAGTTTTTAAAGAAGTGGAGGTGAATGGGTAATAAATAGATAGAAACAAATAAATAGAATTGTTGCGACAAGCGTCAGGCAACTAATACCAGTGTAAGCTCTTGACCTTCAGACGTCAACGTGTTGCTGCTTATCAAAACACATTTATTACTTTTACCAATAATTAGTCACGTGTCAAACTTTAAACGTTCTGTGTATATAATCTTTATTGTTTTCACGTACTTGTCCTGAGCATTTCATTTCTTATAACACACACACACACACACATATATATGTATATATATATGTATATATATATATATATATATATATATATATATATATATATATATATATATATATATATGTATGTATATATATATATATATATATATATATATATATAATTATACATACTCTTTTATTTTTACAATTTTTTTTCTTATAATAATTTAATAATTTAATTTATTCTACTTTATTTTGTTGTATTAATTGGGGCCGAGTGGAGCAATTTAGGATAGAGTAATGAAAACGGTATTATATTAATTGACTTTGCTCACGTTCTTTTAGGATTCATGACGTCATAAAAGTCCAAACAGCTGATATCCTCGAAAAAGACCTGGAAATGTAAAAAAGTTTCCACATTGTTTTTGTTTAGGAATCATCTTTATGAGCTGCTTGGTCACCACGTGTCTTAATGTTGGAATAATATGAAGAATAATATAATAATATGAAGAATTGTATAATAATATGAAGAATTATATGAAACATAAACACAATTTGTTTCTGAACAAAAACACACGAACAATCGGCAGAATAGAGTTTTTTTACATTTTCATTATTTATTTTTTTACTAAAGGGCTGGAGAGCTGCATCTATTTTCAATATATATATATATATATATATATATATATATATATATATATATATATATATATATATATATATATAATGAGAGTAAATTAATTATACATCTTGAATTAATCTTCTCTTCTTTTATTGTTACAGAGAATTCAAACGTTAACATAAAGTTTCTCATGTCTTCACATAATCAATATCAATATTTATTTATTTCCTGCTTCGTGTTTTTTCCCTCACCCTAAACAACAAAACAAACTCTCTCTGTCGCGCCTTCAAAAGGTTGAACTCTGACCTCACATGCATAATATTAAAGCCGAGTGCTGCTGGTGATTTTCTTTTAAAAGCGTCAGGTGAACGTGAACGCACGTGCACGCGCACGCCTTGCTCTTCCCGGTCGTCGCACGCTGCTGCTGTCAATCCGGACGCTTTAGCGCGAGCTCCGCCCTCCGGGGGGTCACGCGGGGTCAAACGCTTTTCTTTCGCTCATTGAATATTAACGGGGCGCGTTACGCGCGGGTCAGGGGTCAAAGAGCAAAACAATTACCGTCAAATGAAGCATAACGTATTATTATAACGACGGGAGGCCGTTCACGGATCTCCACCGGGCTCGGTCGGCCGGTCACGGAGCTCCACCGGGAGGGAGGCCGGTCACGGGGCTCGGTCGGCCGGTCACGGAGCTCCACCGGGAGGGAGGCCGGTCACGGGGCTCGGTCGGCCGGTCACGGAGCTCCATCGGCCGGTCACGGAGCTCCGTTGGCCGGTCACGGGGCTTGGTCGGCCGGTCACGGAGCTCCGTTGGCCGGTCACGGGGCTCCACCGGGGCTCCGCGGGCCGGTCACGGGGCTCGGTCGGACGGTCACGGGGCTCCACCGGGGCTCCGCGGTCGCGGCTGTAATTGTGACCCAAACTGTTGCTCTTGTTTTTTGCTGCTCGTGTTTAACGACTTAGCTCGAGGCCTCCCGCGCTGCGCGTGCACGTAGCATATGTGCTTGTTTATGCGCAGAATCCATAGAACCGTGTAGTTAATAACCGTATTGTATTAATAACAAGACGACAAGAAGAAGAGCTCATCTCCGGCTCACATTACATACCGGAATATGAATAAAGGTTTACACTTTAATGTCTCCTGATTTATGATTTGATGTTAAATAATTAATTTTAAAACTCAAAGCTTTCAAATAGAATGACGTCACTATAGAAGAGAGAAGTGACGGAGATTAATAATGACGTAACGTGCGGCAGTGAGACGATGCGTGTGTCAGTAAAGTGCTTCGTTTTGTACATTTCATTTTTAATTATTACATATTATATATAAATGTATCTTAGTGACGTCATAACTTGCGCTTTGTTTGAGGAGCTTTTGCAAGGATTCGTTTTCCAGCAGCAACAAACTGATCAACAACAACTTAAAATACTATAATAATATTAATCATCATCAGCAGCGCGAGGGATTATTGTTTCCTCGCGCGCGCGCACGCGCACGAACCACCGGTATAAAAGGATCTAAACGGAGTTATTGATCCTGATTTCTTCTTCGCTTGTTTCTCTTCCTGCAGGTCAGACGCACGCGCTGCTCTCAGACGCAAGGATTCATCGATAGTTGTTATTACAAGTATAAT
>CM070107.1:8876289-8898789 GCA_036178185.1 Liparis tanakae
TATTATTTATATATTAATTTTATATATATATATATACATACAAATGATCTTAGGAGGATAAACTTATTTTGTGTTCCACATGGTGAAGGGAAAATATCCTTTACTTTATAATATAATAAACCTAAAGCTCATGTTGAGTTTTCACTTTAACAAAATCAGTAAAATAAATACTTTATTATTTAATAAAATTAATGGACAACACAACATTAAATATCGCTGTAATTATAGTTTAAAAGTAATTAAATATGAAAATATGGCTTTACCTTTAATTAACATTAATGTTCTCGGTAAATATGGAAATAACAACAAAAACATATTTTACTCACATTTTATCTAAGTTAAAAAAGTAAAACGTTTCAATCAAAATATTCATGTTATTTATTAGAAATATACAGATGTTATATATTATAGTTTATCTGTATGTATTTATATATTACGTATGTTATAGTTTATTTGTACATATATATTCCAGATGTTATATGTTATAGTTTATTTGTATAATATATATATATATATATATATATATATATATATATATATATATATATATATATATATATATATATATATATATATTCCAGATGTTATATAGTTTATTTGTATATTTTCCAGATGTTATATATTATAGTTTATTTGTATATTTATATCTTCCAGATGTTATATATTATATTTTATTTGTATATCTGTATATATTCCAGATGTTTTGTCTCCTCCGCGAAACTTTATTCTCTTTTCAAACGATGAATTTTTCACAAATGTCGAACATTATTTTATTAATAAATAAAGTGACGCCAACGAGCTGTTGACGTCTCAGTCAGAGACACGAGGAGGGAGGAGGAGGAGAGGAGGAGAGGTGAGTAGAGGAGAGGAGGGGAGGGGAGAGGAGAGGAGAGGAGAGGAGCTTTATTTAGAGAAGCAGAAGAAGAGAAACAAGGTCACGTGGCAGTCTCCTCCGCGGCTGACGATGGAAACTCTCTGTGGTCATTCCTCGCCTTCTTTCCTACTTTCCTCCTCGCCTCCTTGCCTCCTTCCCTCAACCCCTCTCTCCTCTCCCGGTTCCCTGGGGGGCTCCGGGACGCGATCCCGCCTCCCTCCCGTCAGGGGGCTCCCAATAAATAACAAGTTATTAGATTCATACTCTGGGTGGAGGAGAGAAGACGGATTACGTGGTGGTGGGGGGGGGGGGGGGGGTGTCCGAAGTGTTTGACATCCCAGCTGGTTCCGTGATACTTAACCCGGTAACGTAGTTTTGCACGTGCAGGAGGAGAGTGATGCGCGCGAGGAACGCGTTACTCATATTGATCTTTAATTTCCTGTTTCACTTTAAATAAATACGTATTCTTCTTCTTCTTCTTCTTCTTCTTCTTCTTCTTCTTCTTCTTCTTCTTCTTCTTCTTCTTCTTCTTCTTCTTCTTCTTCTTCTTCTTCTTCTTCTTCTTCTTCTTCTTCTTCTTCTTCTTCTTCTTCTTCTTCTTCTTCTTCTTCTTTTCGGGAAGATGGACCTGGAGGTGTTCCCGTTATTGTGTCCACCCTGTGATTTTATTTGGGTTTATGTTGCGCCACAATGTCCAGTTATGAGCCAATGAGGAGGCTGACCCGAACCGCTCCTCCCTGGTGCCAAGTCTCATGGTATCCCCCCCCCCCCTCTCTCTCTGACCCCCAGACTCGGAGGCGAGTCCCGGCTCGGACGGAGAGGGCCTGGCCGAGAGGACCTCGTGCTCCTTCGGCTCCCCCGCCGACCTGGCCCCGGTACCGGGCCCCCACGGCGCCCTGGCCCCGGTACCGGGGGCCCCCGGCCTGGCCGCGTGCAGCGAGCCGCCGGCCCCGGCCTCCATGGAGGAGATCCAGGTGGAGCTGCAGTGCGCCGACCTGTGGAAGCGCTTCCACGACATCGGCACCGAGATGATCATCACCAAGGCCGGCAGGTAGGACGCGCGCATGCGCTCATTGTGCGTGAACGTTATTGTTTATTTAGTTGAAGAGCAAACAGAAACAAACAAGCTCCTCAACATTCTGTAAAAATATATTTATTATGGAATAATATTATTACACGCGTTCAGCGCGCATGCGTAGATGCGTCAGACGCGCGAACACAAGCGCTTCATTCACATTAACAGACACGCAGCAGCTGAAAACATGGACACACGTGCACACGTGCTCAAGCGCATGCGCACACACACCTCTGAGCCGCTTTTGAAGGGTGTTAACGCGCTGCACGTGCAGCCTCTCCCTCGTGACTCGGCCGGTTCCGACCCGGCGGTCCGCCCGGTTCCGGGCTGCTGCGCGATCTGAAAACCTTGAGCGCGTGCGTGGCGCCGAGGTGAGAATAATCTTTAAAACTCTTGATCAAACTTTACTTCTTATTTAAATCACCCTCCGGCCCACTTCATTACATTCAATTTCTCTCTATATTTATTTAATGTTCTACTAATTTGTTGCTTTTTATATTTTATGAAATATTTATTCTTGCAAAATAGCAAACATAAATAAAACGTGACGTCTTAATAAAGGACATCTTTATTCATCCAGAGTGTTTTTTAAACATAATGAAACTGTTTTATTCATAATGCGTGTTTACATTTTGAATAATTGTTTTATTATTATTCTGCTCCCAGTTTGGTACAAACTACTTAACTTTATGAATTAGGTTTAAATTGGTAATCAGCTCATAAATAGGAATACACATGTAGATATTAATACGTGGTTCTGGCCGCTGGCGCCTGTAATAAGCTCATAAATCCGGACTGCGTCCTCATTAAGGAGATTTATGAGCTCCAAATGAAAACGCAGCGTTTGAAGTGAATGAAATATAGAAACGTCTCCTAATAAGCTCTATTCCTACCTTCATTAACCAGTTATATGTATCAACAGTTTGTTAATTTACGACGAGATAAAAAGCCACGGTTACAGAAAGAGTAACCCAGAGGTCAGAGGTCAGAGGTCACGGCGATGTGGAACAGAAACAAAACGACGACTCGGGGTAAAGTTCACGGGAGGAAATGTGTTTCTCGTCATGAAAAGAGCGACTGTACATTATTTTGAATATATAAATCATTTTAAAGATAAAGATAAGTCATTTTAAAGATAAACGCTCATGTTCGGCGCTTTAATGATTTATCAGATTTAATTAAATAAATTTAAAGATTCTCATTGAATAAAAAGACTTCAAGTTAAAGACATCGCCGTTCTTTATTAATGTTCTTAACCACCTGGAACAATATAAATAATATAAACATGTCAAATCTCAATACTTGTATGAATTATACTTCTTAATTAATAATCATATTATATGCAGTTCATACAGCTTTTTGTGCCATTTAATCCAGTTATGATTATGTCTGCTCAAATATTTATGATAATCAACAAATCATTAACCATCCGATCGGTGAAAGGAAATATAATATATATATATATATATATATATATATATATATATATATATATGTAATTTTATATATATACATATATATATATATGTAATTGTATATAAAGAAATTAAGAAATACATCTCTATATATAAATATATATATTTTTAAATATATATTAATATATATTTATGTATTTCTCTTGATGCTTTTATATAAACTGACGGGACCGTTCACAAGTGATGAATAAATATAGTTAATATTTGAATTTTTTAAAAGCACCAAAGACCAAAAGTAAAACGTCTAAATACGAGTCAAAGTATTTTTTGACTTAGTATCCTTTGCTGGTTTATGATATATAAAATATAAAATTTTTGTACTCTAGGTTGAAATGCACTTATTGTAAGTCGCTTTGGATAAAAGCTTCTGCTAAATGACATGTAATGTAATGTAATAATAAAATGCTTTTGCTAATAAACCTTTGCAAACGTCTTTTTCGCCCAAAAAATATGTATTTATTTAAATTTCTTTGCATTTATTATATATATTTAACCTTTTTTCATGTGAGGAAGGGAACCGCTTGATTAAACCAGAGAACCTGAGTGGTCAGGAAACTGTTGACGCATGTTTATCGGTTTATGACTTCTTCATGAGTCCATTGGACCCGGCGGCGGTGCGGCGGCTCACCTCTCCGTGTTCTCTCCATCAGGAGGATGTTCCCCGCCATGAGGGTGAAGATCGCAGGCCTGGACCCCCACCAGCAGTACTACATCGCCATGGACATCGTGCCCGTGGACAACAAGAGATACAGGTCGGCTCACACGCCTCGCATTCATTCACCAGAGAGTCGCTCAGTAGCTCTGACGGAGGGCAGCGACTTCATCGGTTTCCTGGTTTTCGCCGAGAATCTTGGGGGTAAAAAGCGCTGACTCATGTTTCTCTGCTTTGAGAGCGAGGTCCGCAGCTGGATTTATTTCTCCTGGATGGTCCTCAAACGTGTTGACCCCCCTGTCGGGTTTAGCATGCACCGACAACCAGAGGAGTCACCCCCTGGTGGTCAGGAGAGGGAATGCAGCTTTTACACATGAAGCATAGTCTTCTATACAACCTTGTGATGTTTTTTGCGAGCCTTGGTAAATTTACTGGAGTAAATGAAACAAAATATATTGATTTTGGCAGATTTTTTACGACCGCTGCGAAAGACGCAGAAAGTATAGTTTCCTTTGGCCTCGGCAAAGGACGTGAGGATCCATCATGAGACCGAAGTCTGACGAGGTTGAAGTGTATTCATGTTCGTGGGTCGGACAACGCTCAGCGCTCACGGTGGATGACGGGATGAACCTCGTTCAGCAGAGATGGGAGTTATTAATCTGAAAGAATAAGGATGGAAATGAACTCAATATATTCCAAATCCACAGAGAAGCCGACGGGGCGTTGAAGTTAGCTCGTGGTTGTTTCTCGTCATTTGTCCAAATCTGTGGCGCATCGCTGCAAACCGTAGAAATGTTGGACGTCAACAGTTGAAGTTCTGAGTTGAAACAACGTGCGACACGTAGAGCGTCCGTAGAGCGTCCGTAGAGCGTCCGTAGAGCGTCCGTTGAGCGCCGCTGCTCAAACACACGACTTTCACCCAGGAGGCTGTCGCTCGGGTCTTAGCCAATTGTTACGTGATATTTTGTGGATCCCGTATTTTTAAAACAGCTGGTTACTGTAGTTTCTATCAAACGTTACTAAAGCTACACGAGTTACGTTTGGGACGTGTTTTCAAAGTTACGTGTTTTCAAAGTTACGTGAATTTCAAAGTTACGTGTTTTCAAAGTTACGTGTTTTCAATGTTACGTGTTTTCAAAGTTACGTGTTTCTAAAGTTAAGTGTTTTTAGTTACGTGTTACATTAGTGAATTTTTTTTAAAGTTAGGTGAGTGACGTGTTAAAAAAATGACATCAGTTATGTTAGTTAGATGTTCTCAAAGTTACGTGTTTTCAAAGTTACGTGAGTTCTGATAGTAAAGTGTTTTTAAAGTTTTCTCCGTGACGTTTGTGATTTTAAAGTTAGGTTTTTTCCATACATAGTTTCCATTCTTAAAAAAAAAGTTTTGATCTTCGTAAGTATACAAATAGGCACACACACACACACACACCTGGGTACTCTGAACTCAGGCTTAGCCTGACTTGAACTTAATCCTGACTCCAATAAACTTTTATAGACGTGAGCGTCGGAATTTCTTTTCTCATTAAATTGTTGGTCTAAGTCTATAAATAGACAAACACACACACTCACATAATGACACACAGTCAGTGGGTGTTCATGTTGCTATACTTATGAGGACGTCGCTACAAACACAGCCCGCCTAAACCTAAACTCAACTTAAACCAACTCCTCTGACCCTAATCCCATGAACACTAATCCTCCACTACAACTGTCATTTATCCGCCTTTGTGTGAGGTCATTTGGTCTGCATAAGTATCCATACACACACACACACACACACACACACACACACACACACACGCTGTGCTGGTCTTCTCTTACAAACTCAGAACACACACACCAGTCAACCCTGACTGGTAATTCAATAGCAATATTTACTCTGTCAGTACAGTAATCCAATATACAGCCTCGGTTTGGCAAGCGTGTGTGTGTGTGTGTTTTATGTGCATGCCTGTGTGTGTGTGTGTGTGTGTGTGTGAGGAGCAAACACTCACACACACACACGCTGATTGTTGAGTGTGGGTGTATTTGTGTGTCTGTGAGAGAAAGACGGAATGAGAGTGTATAGCAGTGTGTGGTTTAGTCAGCTGTGTGGTTTGGTGTTGGCGGAGGAGGGAAGCCCCCCCCCCCTCCCCATCTGTCCAGTCGGGGTGTCACATAAAGTCCAGTCTTTATTGATCGTGCCGGGTGCCAGATGGCAGATTTATGGAAGATGAAAGCCGGCGGACTAATCAGATTTCCAGTCCTGAAGTTTCCTGGTTGCTTAACACTTTCCCTGCTACGCCGAGCGGGACGCCGGAAATTACAGAACCGCCTGGCAACATCCGCGTGTGTGAGTGTGTCTGTGTGTGTGTGTGTGTGTGTGTGTGTGTGTGTGTGTGTGTGTGTGAGTGTGTGTGTGTGTGAGTGTGTGTGTGTGTGTGAGTGTGTGTGTGTGAGTGTGTGTTAAGGTCAAAAGTCAGAGCTGAGGTGTGTGTTATAAAGTCAGAAACAAGCAGGTACTTAAGCTCTGCTGCTCCACAGTGTGACATGTTCATATTAATAAAAAACTATTTTACATCTTTATGTTAAAAAAAAAGTTTTTATCACTGTTGACTTAAGTAAAGTCGAAACACCGGCCCTTTAAAATAATACAGGAAATAAAACAGATCGTTCACTTTTTAGAGTTGGGGGGGGAATATATTTACAGTCATACGTCAGCTTTTCATAAGTCACCCGTAGACTTCTATACAACCAGAGGAGTCGCCACCTGGTGATCAGGAGAGAGAATGCAGCTTTAACACATGAAGCATTGACTTCTATACAACCGTGTGATGTTTGTTCCAAGCCTTGGTAACTCTGGAGTAAATGAGTACAAGCTGTGGACATGAACCGGATTAAAGGACTGGTTTATTGGGGTTTGAACACCTCCTAGAAGTTTCCAATATGGCGGCCAGAGGGTGTGTGTGAATTATACATACACACACCCATGCACACACACACACACACACACACACACACACACATGTATGTATGTATATGTGTGTGTGTGTTTGTGTGTGTATGTGTGTGTGTGACAGGGCACTGGAGGCAGTGAGGTCTCTGTCAGAGTGATGACTCTGACTCTGAGCAGCCAGAACTAAAGACAACCAGCTGCTTCTCACTCGCTCTCCTCCTCTCACTCTCAAGCTCGCTCGCCCGCTCCGTGTTCCTCCACCCCCTCTTCCTCCTCCTCTTCCTCCTCCTCCTCCTCTTTCTCCACCTCCTCTTCCTCCTCCTTCTCTTCCTCCACCTCCTCCTCCTCTTCCTCTTATCCGTCTTCCAGGTCCTGATGCTTTTCTTAATCTCGCTGCCCCTTGCATTTCTTTCTTATAACCCATTCCCTCCTTTCCTTTCCTTTGTCCTTTCCTTTGTCTTTTCCTCACTCAAACAATGCCTTTGCCCCCCCCCCCCCCCCCCCCCCCCACTCGACGCCCCGAAACTCAGACACGTCATCAAAATGTTACGGCTCTGCTTAATTCAAAAGTATGTGGTGTGTGTGAGAGTGTGTGTATGTGTGTGTGTTGGTGAGTGTGTACGTGTATGTGTGTGTGTGTGTGTGTGTGTGTGTGGGTGAGTGTGTGTGTGTGTGTGTCTGTGTTTGGGTGCGTATTTGTGTGTGTGTGTATGCGTCTGTTAGTGAAATATGGTGTGTGTTTGTGTGTGTGTTGGTGAGTGTGTGTTTGTGTGTGTGTGTGCATGAGTGTGTGTGTGTAATATTTAGAAAAGCAATAAGCGACACACGGGTCCGTGAAGCCGTTGCCGTGGCAACGCGGCGAATGTTTTGGCGCCGCGGCCTCGGACGCACGCCAAAACACAATTTACACGTTTCAAAACATTTTGGTAACTTCCTGTTAGTCAGTTTAGATGTTTAAAGGTTGCGTGACACGGGAAACTCACACGTTGTTATATTCACACATTTGTGTTCAGAGAACTTTATTTTGAATGTAAAAGAAATTAATTGACAAAATGTTCACACACTGTAAAAAATAAAATCTTTTATTGTGACAATCTTAATCTTCACTTCCTGTTTCTAAAAATAAGAAAATATGGATTTTGCTACGATTAAATGCGCAATTAAATAATGATTAATTATTGCTTTATCTTTAAAATCAAGTATAAAGTGTCCTATTTATTCCCTACGTCTCGTCTCCCAGGTGTTCCGCCTCGCGTTAAGCTTCCCCCTCTCTCTCGTCTTGCAGGTACGTGTACCACAGCTCCAAGTGGATGGTAGCGGGTAACGCCGACTCCCCGGTGCCGCCGCGCGCCTACATCCACCCGGACTCCCTGGCCTCGGGGGACACCTGGATGCGGCAGGTGGTGAGCTTCGATAAGCTGAAGCTCACCAACAACGAGCTGGACGACCAGGGACACGTAAGGCCACGCCCCCGAACACGAGCCAACCGACACGGCGGAGCCGCACACCGTTTATCTTATACGCGGCAAAAAAAGAGAAAGAAAAAATGAACTTTTGAGCCAAAGTTTCCTCCGAGTTTGATATTTCCCATGGACCTCAAACGCAATGTGCGACAAAGAGAACGCAGTTTAAAGCTTTCAATGCGTTTTAATGGGATTGTGGTTTTAAATTTTTTTTTTTTAATGCGCCTCACAAATCACTCGACTTGAAGCCGGATGAATCGGATCCGTGTTTCTTAAAGCGATGGCGCTCTGGACCGCGTGACGGAGACGATGATGGCTTCCTCAGCCCGCGACGCTCAGCCGGTGATTTATGGCCTTCATTTTGAAAACCCTCCACCCCGGAGAGGCCGGCTCCTCCCGTTGCTCCCTCTCTCTCTCTCTTCCCCTCTCTCTCTCTTTTTTTTGGGCGACTTCAATGAAAGTCAACACGGTGTTCCCTCCTCGGCGAGACCCGCCCGCGCCTTCCCGTCCACGCCGACTGGATATTACGCGGTTTGGAGGAGATATTAGAGGTCTGGGACCCCCCCCCCTCTCCCCCTTATAGGTTCATTTCCTGGTGGAACGGGTTCCTGAGAGTCACTTAATGACGGGAGTTGATCTGTGGCTCAGAGGCCGCGGCCTGATTTACGGCCTCGGGAGGTGGCGTGCTCCACGGAGGCTCTGATTGGTCGAGCCGCTCCCGATGTGTCGCGTTCGCGTCCAGTTCCACCGCAACGCGCCGGATTTACTGCGGTCCTTTAATGCGCCGTCGGCGAGCGAAGATCCGGAGGTTGAAACAGTTTTATGGGAAAAGGGAGGCGGCATAAAGAGTTGGACCTGATGAAGAACCTTCTGGTCCCCCGTGTTCAGAACATGCAATAAAGACGAAGAACAATACTTAAAGTTATAAAACGCCTCAACCCGTCTGATTGTGGGAGGAGCTTAGCGAGTCAAGACGAGTTACACGCCATGTGTGTGTGTGTCTCTGGCTTTTATTGTGAAAGGGAAGAATACATGTGGTCTGCTGCCACACACACACACACGCACACACACGTTGAAAACATACTCACGACAAAAAACAACCGTTTGAAAAAATATTATATGATATAATTAATTGACGAAATCACAGAAATGACATAACAAACACGTTTGAACCCAAACCGCCGTCTTTCAGAAACCTAGCCAACTAAAACACTAACGGACGTTGAAAGTTTATTTTGAGAAGAACACTTTTATCCGAAACTAACGCTAGAACGTAGAACCCGAGTCCCCAAGTACCTGAGTACCTGAGTACCTGAGTACCCGGTAACCGTTACCTGAGTACCCAGTACCTGTTACCTGAGTACTCGGTACGCTACCTGAGTACCTGGTACCGACGAGCTGTGTACCTTACGCTGCTTGTTTGTATGTTGTTCTGCCCCCTAGTGGCCAGAAGAGGATCTACTCATCGTACCGGATTTAAACAACGGATTTTATGACATAATACTGAGAACAAAATATTATACATACTGCATGTAGATAAATATTACAGTCAGTTTGTGCAAAGTGTGAAATGTAAAGACCATAAGAGTGAAGGCGAGCCTCAGGAGTCCGACCTGCGTCTTGTGGGTTGAAGTTTCCCGACGCATCGGTTTCATTCAAATCAAAAGATTCAATTATTTGACTTTTGATTTGTTTTAGTTGTGACTGGAAGCTTTGTTGGAGTCTTTGATATCTGCAGATATATTTAGTTGACGAGAGGTCGAGGAGCTGCTTCCAATCAGTCCCCTCCCAGAGGAGATGGCGTGGACTTAATAATAACGTGTATGTTGTGTTATTGGGGGCGGGGCCTAACTGCTGCCCGGCGCTATCGGGTCTTTTTTTTTTCCTTTTCTTTTCAGACGCGCCAAAAAGAGGAAAATTAATTAATTGATTGATTAATGAAGCATCCGTTATTATCTTATTATTTCCAGAACATTCATGTGAAGATAAAAAACTAAAACGTTTTCCTTTTGTTGAGATATTAAAACAATATTTTTACAGATGTGATTTTATGATCTCCCATAAAGTAGAAACTACTGTTAACTGACATAAAGAAATACCTTTACTTCATTTGTTTATTAATAAATGTGTATAAATGAGTCTGAATGCTGTGTGAACTAACCCCTCTACATGAAGCTTCATGATATATACATAAATATATATATATATATATATATATATATATATATATATATATATATACATATATATATATAATAGGTATATATATATAATATATATTTATATAATATTTATATATATATTAATAAATGTGTATAAATGAGTCTCTGAATGCTGTGTGAACTAACCCCTCTGCATAAGGCTTCATAATATATAGTTTTTATTAAAAATAAAATAAAATAAAAACTTTGATTATTTACATGAAGTCAGTTTTCTAAAATGCTGTTTTTAAATATGCAAATGAGGAGTTTTTCTAATGTTAACAAATAGACAAAAGGAACATGAGACATCGTGTCCAGATGGTTGATTGATGATGAATCAAATGAAGCGCTTTATATCGTTAAAAACCCAAGTCCTTATTATTGTCTCACTTCTTGCGCTCTGACGGAGGACGCCGAGTCTAGCGCTCCACCAGAGAGAGTCGGGGAGCAGATGTTTCCAATGCAACATCTGGCTTTCATCCTCCGGGCCGCACAACAACGAGCGGCCCGACGCCGTGGAGGGCATCGAACCGTCGGAGTCTCTCACTCTCATCGGATCCGCCTCCTCGGTGTCACTCAAAGGTCCCCCCAAAAAACAACTTCTCTTTCTGTCCCTTGACGCGTTGACCTCCTCGACCTTCAGGGTTCTGATGCGGCGGCGCCGTTAGCGTGCGATCTTATCTGCCGACGAGATTTGAGGTCCGGCCCTTTAAATGCTGTGTTTCTGAGACTCCTCCCCCTCCCTCAGCTCTGCTCAGCAGAGGTGGCGCTGAGGGACTTTTGGGTTCATTAATCCAGAGCAGGCCGGCGGCCCCGGGCGAAGGGGGGGGGGGGGGAGGGCGACGCCGTCTGACGCCTCCGCGCCGCTGTGAGATAATCCTCGGGCCCTCGGGCGCCGCCGCCACCACGTCGCAGCGTGAGCTCTGCTCTGCTTTCCCGCCTTGCGTCACGCGGCTCAGAGGAACGACTCCGAGAGGGAATCAGACTTCTCGTGGGTTCTAGAGACCCGGGTCACTTCCTGACCCTTAATCCTTCAGAGTCCACGAGGAAACCGGCTCGCTCTGCAACCCAAGCACGCAGGAGTTTAACATGTTTGACACATGTAACGTGTAGCGTGTAGCGTTAGCGTGTCACGGAAACTCTAAAGCGTGAGCTTATGGTCCAAAATATATTCACACTTTATATTCGGCGGATACGTGTTTATAAATCCTTATGAAGTGCTTATTAACATGTTATTACAAATATATACATTTATAGCATTATAAACCATGTATTGTTCTATTATATTAATTTATAATTACTTCAACTTTTTCAGTTTATTCACTGCCTTTTAAGTAGATTCATTTGCAAATATTCTACCAAAGAAATACAGCCAAATAATCTCTTTAAAAAAAAGAGTGTAATAAAGTTTTAATAACATTAATAAAGAATTCTGCAGCTGCACAGAGCATATGGATAACTGTTAATAAATGCATAAAATATGTATAAATACAATATATGAAAAATATAATGCATAACATATGTATGAATACAATATATGGATTAAAACAATGCAAAATAATGCAAAACAAATGTATAAAATACGTATGAATACAAGATGTGTATAAATATAATGCAAAACAATGCAAAATAAATGCATACAATATTTCTAAATACACTATATGTAAAAATATAATGCAAAATAAATGCATACAATATGTATGAATACAGGATATGATAAATACAGGATATGTATAAATACAGTATACTTACAAATACAGTATACTTATAAATACGGTATGTGTATAACTACGATGCAGAATCAATGCATTCCTGGACTTCTCTCCCTCCTGCAGATCATCCTCCACTCCATGCATAAGTACCAGCCTCGGGTCCACGTCATCCGGAAGGACTTCAGCAGCGAGCTGTCCCAGAACAAGGCGGTGCCGAGCGGGGACGGGGTTAAGACCTTCAGCTTCCCCGAGACCGTGTTCACCACCGTCACCGCCTACCAGAACCAGCAGGTCCGGTTCCGTGTTCCTTCAGGAGAACTTTACGGAGACGAAGTTTAGACATAAAGACCTCGTCCTCTGACCGGCGTGGCTCTGTGACTCCTTAAAACTATGGATCACAGTTTATTGACTGTTTAATAACAGTTTGTTATAATAGTTTATAATCAAACTATAAACAATGTATTGTTCTAATATAATACATTTATAAGTAGTTACACTTTTTACAGTTTATTGACTGTTTAATAATGGTAATAAAAGCCTTATGAGTGGTTATAATTGTTTATAATCACATTATAAACGTACTTATTTATATTTACTATATTATTGTTCAACTTTTTGCAGCATAATTAGATTTAGACGTTCTTAATTATGCAATTTATTAAGAGTTATCTATGGAGCCTTATTAATGTTTCTAATAACTTTATTACACTTTCTTTTAGAGATTATTTGGGTGCCATTTTTGTAGCAAATCATTTATTTACGTTTTAATGCAGAAGATGTCCAAAATAATAATATAAAAATAATTATGGAGCCAATTAGCAGAATTAAAATGACTTACTAATTCAAGACGTGTTGTCGTATTTAACGTGTTTTAATCTCCGCCTGCAGATCACCAGACTAAAGATCGACCGCAACCCGTTCGCCAAAGGATTCAGAGACTCTGGGAGAAACAGGTTCGTCACTGTGTGTTGATTATGGATTATTGATTATTGATTGTTTTCTTATCTGTGAAAAGACCTTTTGTTTCCTAACATCTTGAGACGGGTACGTAGGAATAAAACGTCAACGGTCTCTGTGGCCTCATGGGTGACGTACGGATCATGTGGTGTAGCTACGTAGCATTTGTGCAATGCTATGTAGCATTGGTGCAATGCTACATATTATTGGTGCAATGCTAACAGTGGCGATGGGGCAACATCTAGGATTTCATCCCAGATTAAAATTCAAACTGCAGGTAGTGGTGTACATGAACGTCCAAGCTAGCCAACTGTTTACTTATTTAACTACTTTTTAGTTTGTGTCTGTAAAATGTTTAATGAATTCCCCCAAAAGTTACTATTAGACGACACCTCATTTGCATATTTAAAGACAAAATGTCATAAAACCTGTCACACAATAGCTCCTCCTCTTAGTGCCAGTGATGTCATCAAACCCACGTATGAGGTCATCAGACCGTCTTCCTACACCAGCTGTTGCGTCACTCTGATGTCACTCTGACGGAGCGCTCCCATTGGTCGATGACAGGCGGCTGAATACGCTGCCTCCTCTCTCCCAGTCCGTCTCTGAATAATCATATTCAACATTTGTGGAGGAGAGGAGGAAGTAGAGGAGGGGGGGGGCACACTGACCTCCCCCTCCTCCCCCCATCTGGTCTGAATTACTGGCCCCACTGACATCTTTTTCTGGTTCTTCACAACAATGGACGACTTGATTTACGAGCTGGCGTTAAAGTTTCACTGCAGGAAAACGCTACAGATGAAAAGATAACGGAGCGTGAGAGACGGAGGATTAATGCCTCGCCTCCGGTCGCCATGTTGGACAGACGAGTGGCGTTGCCTGAGAAACTATTTTCTTTTGTTTATATTTGTGTATATTGTTGGCGAGCTCTGACCTCTGACCTTTGATACCGCTACTTATTATAGTCATTTAGGAGTTTAATTGATCACTCTGGGTAATTTCATTGTTCCCTCCATGAGCGCCTGAGCTGGTTATTTTAAATAATTTAATAGAATAGAATAGAATTTTTACATGATTATAATTTTTTTAAATTTTTTTTACCGTTTCATTTGTTAATGTAATAATAATAATAATAATAATAATAATAATAATAATAATTCATTAATATTTTTTTCTAAAGGTTAGAAAGTGCTTTAGATATTAAGACAACAACAAAAACACTTTTGAATTTACATATTTACTGGATTGCATTTTGAGAAAATTATTTAAAAAAAATAATAATTCAAAATAGAAAAGAAAAATATTTAAACAAATAATGGAATAAAATGATTTAAAACATCAGAGTCATAAAATGAAAAGGTGAAATCAGAATATTTTTGTTGTAATCTAATTCTCGGAATAAGAACACGTCTTCCCCATTTTATCTAGTGTTTCAATTTTAAAGGGACGCTAGAACGAGAAGTTTGGTGAGTGAATATGATTTTAATAAAGTCCTCTTGCTGGCTCCTCCAGGACCGGCCTGGAGGCCATCATGGAGACCTACGCCTTCTGGAGGCCTCCGGTCCGGACCCTGACCTTCGAGGACTTCACCAACATGCAGAAGCAGCAAGGTGCGTGTCGACCAATCACCTCTCGGCTTCTATTCACTAGACCCGCCCACTCTGCCTCTCATTGGCTGCTACTTGTTTCCTTGTTTATTTTGAAGGGACAACGTTTTTTTTTTTGGTGTGAAAGGATTTAGTCTTGTTTACTCAGGACCACTGTAGCATCCCATAATACTCCATCCCATAATACTCTCCATCCCATAGTACTCCATCCCATAATACTCCATCCCATAATACTCTCCATCCCATAATACTCCATCCCATAATTCTCCATCCCATAATACTCTCCATCCCATAATACTCCATACCATAATACTCCATCCCATAATACTCTTCATCCCATAATACTCCATCCCATAATACTCTCCATCCCATATTACTCTCCATCCCATAATACTCTCCATCCCATATTACTCTCCATCCCATAATACTCTTCATCCCATAATACTCCATCCCATAATAATCTCCATCCCATATTACTCTCCATCCCATAATACTCCATCCCATATTACTCTCCATCCCATAATACTCTCCATCCCATAATACTCTTCATCCCATAATACTCTCCATCCCATAATACTCTTCATCTCATAATACTCCATCCCATAATACTCTCCATCCCATAATACTCTTCATCCCATAATACTCTCCATCCCATAATACTCTTCATCTCATAATACTCCATCCCATAATACTCTCCATCCCATAATACTCTTCATCCCATATTACTCCATCCCATAATACTCTTCATCCCATAATATTCCATCCCATAATACTCTATCCCATAATACTCTTCATCCCATAATACTCCATCCCATAATACTCCATCCCATAATACTCCATCCCATAATACTCCCGTCGTTGAATGCTGTTCCGTGTGTTTGTGTGCAGGCGGCAGCACGGGCACCTCTCCCACGGCTTCCAGTACCGGGACCCCCTCCCCCTCGGGCGCCGCCCACCTGCTGTCGCCCTCCTGCTCGCCGCCCGCCTTCCACCTGGCGCCCGGCGGCTTCAACGTGGGCTGCAGGGAGAGCCAGCTGTGCAGTCTGGGCCTGGCCGAGTACCCGGCCTGCGCCCGCGGCAACATGGCGGCGCTGCAGGGCTACGGCGGCCTGGCCGACGGCTCCTACGGCCGGCTGCAGGCGGCGGGCGGCGGTGGCGGCGGCGTGGCGTCCGCTCAGCCCTCCGACTCCTTCCTGCCGCAGAGGACTTCCTCCCTGCACGGCGGTGGTCACAGCGGCGGTCACGGTCACGGCGGCGGCGGCCCCGGAGCCAAGATGGACGCCTACGGCGGCCAGCTGGGCTCCTTCCCGGCCGCCCAGCTTCAGTACGTGATGCAGGCGGGCGGCGGCGGCTCCGGTGGCGCCTCGTCCTCGCCGTCAGGCCCCTCCCCCTCCCCCGCCCACATGTTCGGCGGCGGCGGCAGCGGCCACCACCACGGGCAGCAGGGCTCCTACAACGCCTTCTCGCTGCACAACCCCTACAACCTGTACGGATACAACTTCCCCCCCTCCCCCCGGCTGGCCGCCAGCCCCGAGAAGCCGCAGGGGGGCCTGCTCTGCTCCGCGGCGCCCGCCGGCGCCTTCGGCGAGCGCCAGTACCTGTCCAACGGGAGCATGGACGCCATGCACATGATCGGCAACGCCGGCGGCGGCCAGCAGGGCGGCGGCTCCTGCGATGGACGCCAGTACGGCTCCTCCTCTCAGATGTCCATGCACATGGTGTAGGCGGGGCGGTTGCGGCTGCGGCTGCGGCTGCGGCTGCGGCTGCGGCTGCGGCGGCAGGGGGAATCGGTCCTCCGAGCGTTTCTGAAGAAGAACATCCTTCAACCCGTTTGATTCGTTGGGTTTTAAACAAACTTTTCAGAAAAGGAGATCAATATTTTATTCTAAAGACTCGTCGCATACAAATGATTCTGGGAGGAGTCCAAACTATTATTTCTCTCGTGCTCATGAGCCTCGTTCCGCTCGGAGGGATTCTAACCGTTTCGGTGCAATAGCAGCAACACTTCTTCTTCTCAAGTGACTCGTTCTCCAGTCATGTAACTCTCGGGACCCTCAGGAGACCAGAAGGTTCCTCAGGAGACGACTCTTCCTTCTCCTCACGGACTGGAACGGCTATTCTTTTTTTGGAGTGGATAACTTTTGTTTTCTTTTAGTTTGATATGTATTTGAGTAAAGACGGTACGATGATACAATCGATAACATGTCGTGTAAAAAAGTTATGAAAATAATCGAGTAGCAGGAGAACTTAAGGTATATGTTTGTTGGCGTGTTGGTGGCGATGTGTATTTAAGTGCCTGAGCGTTATGTAACAATGTTAAGAAGAAAAATGAAATGTCAAAAAGAGTAATATTCTTTTTTTTTCTTCTTTTTTTTGAGGCATTTTGAAAAAATGTAAATAGAGGTGCTAAGCACGTAAAAAAAACAACAACAAAAAAAACTCAATAAACGTTTTGATTCATTTACGTGTTTTTGTGTGGCTTCATTCATTTCCGTCTCCTCGTAACACGTGAAGATCGTAAAACACGACGTGGTCACGTGACGCTCCACCGGCTCCGTCGACTTACGGAGATATTAAGCAACAATAACAACGAGCGACACGGTTATTAATCGCCTCCTGGGGAGCGATGCTCTGCTCATGAAACATCTGCTGCGCACCACATCACAGACCGGCAGCTTCAAACGATGATGCAACAACGCATCCATCAAAAAGAGAGGGGGGAGAGAGAGACCCTCGCATAAAGAGAAGGAGGGAGGGGGGCGGGGGGAGGGAGGGAGGGAAGAAAGAAGGAAGGAAAGGAAAAAAGAAAGAAAGAAAGGACTAATTCTCTCCCTGCTGGTTCTGTTTATGACGAGAATGAGGACCGAAGCTCTTTGTGCACACACACACTGCACCTGTTAGGGAGAGAGAGAGGGAGAGAGAGAGAGAGAGAGAGAGAGAGAGAGAGAGCATTTAGCATCACTCACCCTCCAGGGATTTACCCGGGGGGCCAATCAGCGTCCATTACACGCATGTCTTGCCCCCCCAATCACTTCCTATCATGCGGCTCCAGCCATGAAATATCATATCTGAGGCATCATCAGACAAAGAGGGGAGGGGGAGGGGGGGGGCAGAGACCCCAGTATTGGAAACACCTGTTTTCTTTTTTTTCCTTCTTTTTTTCTTCTTCTTTCCCCCTAAAGCGTGACTTCAAATAACCGGAGAGGGGAGCGCACAATGATTTCATAATTTGGCCGTGCTCCATCTATCTGGACGTTATTTTCCAATAATTATTCACGTTATTTAACCCCCCCCCCCCCAGCATGACGTAATGCACAGCAGGTCTTCATACCCTAAACTATCCATCGGCTACATAAGTGGAAAAGAATGGGCGAGCGCTCTGCCGCTTTTCATCGTGGCGACTCCTTCCAAACCGGAGGCCCCGAAACACACCGTGAGACACAGGACCCCACCGTGAGTGAATATGGGTGCATGTGTGTGTGTGTCTGTGTACGTGTGCGTCTCTAGCAATGTTGACGGGAGACGAGGGGGAGATGCCGTGTGCTCTAACGAGCAGCTTTTTGGAGGCCATTGTTTGAGTGAGAGGAGGTTTTTACCCATAATCCCTTGCCTGTCTCAAGCCATTTATCTTTTCCCTTTGCAACACTTTTTAACGGACTGGAGAAAAGAGGGGAGGACATTTATATGAAAACATTCCTGGGGAAGTGTTGCCCTCTTGTGTTTCTTCTTCTTCTTCTTCTTCTTCTTCTTCTTCTTCTTCTTCTTCTTCTTCTTCTTCTTCTTCTTCTTCTTCTTCTTCTTCTTCTTCTTCTTCTTCTTCTTCACAGTAAATCTCCACTGACAGCAGACGTGGACCCTCTTCTCTCTGAGGTGTTGCAGTGTGTTGAAGCACTAAATCACAAAGGGGTGTGTGTGTGTGTGTGTGTGCGTGTGTGTGTGTGTGTGTGTGTGTGCGGCGTTCTTTCTTCTCCTTCAAGGAACATCTTGAAGCTGTTGTATGATTGATAAAGTCATGATACAGATGTCAAGTCTGCTGATGTTGCCGATGTTTCTAAAGAAGAAGAAGAAGAAGAAGAAGAAGAAGAAGAAGAAGAAGAAGAAGAGATCTGAACTTTTCTGACGCGTGACGACCCAGAGAGTAGATTTATCGACACGACTGTATTGATTTATGTATCGCATACATTAACAACAAATACTATACTAACTCCCACGCCCCCCTCATCAGCTGCATCGCTCTCACCTGTTAGCCACGCCCAACAAAAGAAGAGTTTATGTAAATACCAACAAACTTATTAAAGTCAAGATGGCCGCCCAGCTATTGAGCAACAGTGAGCCTGAATCGCTCCTGGTCACATGACACGGGAACAGGAATTATTTCTCTCCCAGATATTTCAACTGCAGACATAAAAAACAAAAAAAGGAACTCAAACCTCCGGCGACCGAGAAGTGTTTCATCTTCTCCCCGCAGAGAGACGAGGGAAACAAAACAGATTTAAAACAGACGGAGGAGAAGATCAGAAAGAAAGGAAACGACAACCTGGCAGCAGGAAGTGACCCCCTGGTGGCCAGGAGAGAGAACGCAGCTTCAACACATGAAGCATAGACCTCTATACAACCATAGGAGCCCCCTGGTGGTCAGGAGAGATAATGCAGCTTTAACACATGGAGCATAGACTTCTATACAACCATAGGAGCCCCCTGGTGGTCAGGAGAGAGAACGCAGCTTCAACACATGAAGCATAGACTTCTATACAACCCTAACCCTTCATCTGTATCCAGGACTAAACATAATCCTAAATGAAAACTTAGAAGACTGCAGATTTTTGTTTTCACACACATCACACGTTCAGTTTGACACCCCCACACAAACACACACACACACACACACACCACACACACACACACACACACACACACACACACACACACGTTCTCACACTCTCAGCGTGCAGGTCAACAGGAAACAGTCACAAATGATTTTCCTCCTGATGTCAGAGATACGGTCCACGGCCCGGGGCAAGTGGTTCTGATCAGCCCCCCCCCCCACCGGGCTCAATGAGAGAGGTCCGGTGCCGCGTGGCTCGTCCTCGGGTCCTCAGAGCTCACAGCGGGTACTGGGACCGACCGGGGCCGGCGACCCGGATATCGACCCCCGACCCCCGACCCCCCGACCCCCTCCGGAGAGTGGTGCAGTGAAGGTAGGAACCCGTAAGACCGGTCCCTGACGTCTCCTCATGGCGAGTCACATTGTTACGTCATCGTCAAATAATCTACTGACTTAAAACTGATACACTCTGTGTGTAGTCGTGTGTAGTGTGTGTGTGTGTGTGTGTGTGAGCGTGTGTGCGTGTGAGAAGCAGAACAAGCTGGAGGTCATGAAGGACCGTTAGAACAACAACGCTCATAAGTTTGTGTTTGAGCCAGGGGGCTGGGGGGGGGGGCAGTTTTTTTATATTCTGGGGGTTAACTTGGAAGTTACTTTGGCTGTATCCGCTGAACCCCCCCCCCCCCTTCCATCACCAGCAGCCCCCTGGGGGCCTCCTGCCTCTCTGTGCGTGTCTGAATGTGGGTTGTCGTTGCAGCTGTGGCCCTCGGGGTCCTCAGCTGCAACCGGCCGGCAGAGAAACTCTATTGTGGTCCCCCCCCCCCTCCCCCATTGAGGTGGATGCTTCATGGGGTTGGGGGGGGGCATCACATGGTGGTTCCATAGAGCATCTATATGTCTGCTACAGACAGGAAGTGGTCGAGTCGGTCTGAAGCCTTGAGTTTGGTATCTTGGCCCCCGCCATCTTGGATTGTTCTGCAACCGGCTGACAGGAAGTGACCTCATCCCAGCCGTCGGGCCCCTGGTGGTCAGCGGCAGCTTCCCAGGGTCACGAGGGGGGGGGGGGGGGGGGGGTCAACATTATTTGTGGACAGGCTCAGAAGGGACCGCCAGGCAAATGTCCTCTGACTTTGGTTTCCACTGAAGAGATTAGCAGAGTCCTTTGAAGTGGACGCGTTGCCGTGACAACGGCTCTTCAGATGTTCGTATACTTGGATTGTCAAGAATATCTTTTTTAATGTCAGCGTTTACAGTGTGTACCGTAAATCACTGTGTGTGTGTGTGTTCGTATGTGTGTGTGGAGAGTCCAAGTTCAGATGTCACATGTACATGTACCCCCCCCCCCCCCTCCTCCCCTCTAATCCCTCCCACCTGCTACGTGAAGGAACGCAGAGTTACACCCGCCAGTAAAGATGGTGGACAGAAGATTTTAATGGAGGACGATGGGATCAACAACTTCAATAATATATATATATATATATATATATATATATATATATATATATATATATATATATGTATACATATATACATATATATATATATATATGTATATTTACATGTATATAGATTACAGATATATAATATACATATATATAATACTTATGTTATATAATATATATTATATATCTAATATATATATATATATTATATGTATATATATAATATACATATATATATATATATATATATATTTATATATTATACATACATTTACTTGCCAGAAGCAGACTTTATTAGCATCACCATCATACTTATATAAATATAATAGTTTATTAATAATAGTTTTATTATAATAGCTTCAGCTCAAAAGTCAATGACATGTCACGACGAGTCATTCTGAGGCTCCTCAACAGGAGGTAAACAAAGAGGTGTGTGTGTGTGTGTGTGTGTGTGTGTGTTCGTATGTGTGTGTGTGTGTGTGTGTGTGTGTGTGTGTGTGTGTGTGTGTGTGTGTGTGTGTGTGTGTGTGTGTGTGTGTGTGTGTGTGGTTCCAGATTGAGACCTCACACTCTAGGTCGTGTTTTGGCTGCACATCCCAGCTCTTAATCCACTTAAACCCAATTACAAGCCTGTTGCCGTGACCACCTCCATAAACCCCGCCCCCTCTGCCCCCCGCCCCACTCCTTCTGCTGCTATCTCAATTAGCTGGGATTGATACGACCGTTGTTTTGTCTGCAGGGATGACGACCGGAAGGGGTTTTAGAAAAGGTCAGAGGTCATGGAGGCCGGACTCATCGCCCCCCCCCCCCCACACTTTAAACCTTTTAATTAGTTTTAAAATAACAAAGGGATGACGAGCCCTCCTATGCTAACTTGAATGAGTTTATGATGTGCTGCTGGTTATGTGTGTGTTTGTGTGTGTGGGATCAACAGTGAACTGACGGTCCAGTATCTCGGGTCTCTGTGGGACACCCTGGGGTGCTCTATGGGGCTCTCACCAAGTCCTCCCGTTTAGCTGAAGGTGGAGAGCACCTGTCGCTCTGACAGCCTGTCAGACGGGAGGCAGGAGGAAGGTATCGCAGGGCGGTATCGCCACGCACCATTTGGCTTCCCCACAGCTCACCGACAGCTGCCGGCCCGGTTTACACAAATACGAGGTTCCCCAAAAACTATAATCCGACAGCTGAATTGTTTTTATTTGTTTTACCCACAATCCTCCTTGTTTACCTTGCGGTGAGAGAGGCTGCAGAGCTCTCTGGTTACCACTGGTGTGTGTGTGTG
>CM070107.1:8903789-8928789 GCA_036178185.1 Liparis tanakae
AAGAGATATAAACACCGGCGCCGGAGAGAAGTAAATAACTGGATTACGATGTTTGTGTTGGCCGTGGTCGTCGTGACGGGGCGGCGTCAGGCGGCGGCCACAGAGCGCCTTTGTGAGGAACACGCTCCGCTCTGGAGGCTCAGCGCCGTGTGCAAAGTTGTCGGGATTTGTACCTCGTTTACAGGACCATGACCCGTTGGTGAACCCGTGTGCACTCGTCCATGGTGTGTGTGTGTGTGTGTGCGTGTGTGTGTGTGTGTGTGTGAGAACTTTTCTTTTCAGCGTGAAGAGAAAACAAGCCTGACCCGGCAGGCGGTCGGCCCGGTGATGGATGCCTTTATGAAGCGGAACAGAAAAGGGGAAAATGCTTACTGCGAGTTATTCAGTAGCGATTCCAGTAGTTGTGTTTATATATTTATATTTCATATATTTATATTTTATATATTTATATTTTATATATTTATAGCCAGCAGAAGGAGCCAATAGTTGACTTTATTTTGGCTGATTCCTTTCAAAGTTACATCTTTTTACCGTAACCGTGTTCTTGTTGTTCTTCCTCTCCGGGCCGGAGGCTGGAAGGAACACGTACGATCTATCGGATCCTCAGAAAACATTCCGTCATTTTACAAGATCGCATTCATAATTGAACCTGAACGCCAGAGCCTGAACGCATCGCAATGAACCTCCAGACATTAGACATTAGCACCGTTGTGGCTATTGGACTAGCTCCTTCCCTGAGCTAACTTGACTAGCCTCCTCCCTGAGCTAACGTGACTAGCCTCCTCCCTGAGCTAACGGGACTAGCCTCCTCCCTGAGCTAACATGACTAGCCTCTTCCTTGAGCTAACGTGACTAGCCTCCTCCCTGAGCTAACATGACTAGCCTCTTCCTTGAGCTAACGGGACTAGCCTCCTCCCTGAGCTAACGTAACTAGCCTCCTCCCTGAGCTAACATGACTAGCCTCTTCCTTGAGCTAACGTGACTAGCCTCCTCCCTGAGCTAACGTGACTAGCCTCTTCCTTGAGCTAACGTGACTAGCCTCCTCCCTGAGCTAACGTGACTAGCCTCCTCCTTGAGCTAACGTGACTAGCCTCCTCCTTGAGCTAACGTGACTAGCCTCCTCCCTGAGCTAACGTTACTAGCCTCCTCCCTGAGCCAACGTGACTAGCCTCCTCCCTGAGCTAACGTGACTAGCCTCATCCCTGAGCCAACGTGACTAGCCTCTTCCTTGAGCTAACGTGACTAGCCTCCTCCCTGAGCTAACGTGAATAGCCTCCTCCCTGAGCCAACGTGGCTAGCCTCCTCCCTGAGCTAACGTGACTAGCCTCCTCCCTGAGCTAACGTGACTAGCCTCTTAATTGAGCTAACGTGACTAGCCTCCTCCTTGAGCTAACGTGACTAGCCTCCTCCCTGAGCTAACGTGACTAGCCTCTTCCTTGAGCTAACGTGACTAGCCTCCTCCCTGAGGTAACGTGACTAGCCTCCTCCCTGAGCTAACGTGACTAGCCTCTTCCTTGAGCTAACGTGACTAGCCTCCTCCCTGAGCTAACGTGACTAGCCTCCTCCCTGAGCTAACGTGACTAGCCTCCTCCCTGAGGTAACGTGACTAGCCTCCTCCCTGAGCTAACGTGACTAGCCTCTATCCGGACGTTGGACTCACGATTGGCCAATAACCATCGGTACTAAAGTCGGGCGCCGGCGCCCCGCCTACCCATGATTCCTTTAAGGAGAACCGACAAGTCAATAAAAGGAGAGACGCCGTTAGCGGCCCGAACATGTCGGCTCCTCTCCAAACCGTCAGCGTCCGTCTTCTGTTGAGAAAGGTGATAATTTTACGACATGGCCGACACCGTGCGGGACGGTTCATCGCCGATGCACCTGAGGGGGGACAGGGGGGACAGGGGGACGGGGACGGGGGGGGGGACAGGTGTCACCCTGTTAATGGCCGCCGCCCACCTCGGTATTGTCTCTGACACCCTGAGGCCCCGAGGTGTTTACCGGAGGCCTTCACACGTATCCTAGCAGCTCACACCTCTCGGCTGGGGATGATGTCACCGTGAGGCGGAGAGGAAGAGGGGAAGAGAGGAAGAGAGGAAGAGAGAAGATTGATGTTACTTTTTCTAACATGCAGAGGAAGGAAATATATCTCAAGACTTTTTCTTCTTAAGTTTTGGATGTTTTGCCAATTTTTTTCTCCACTTTTCCCCAAAGAAATGTGCCCAAGAAATTTTAAGTAATAAGTGGATTTCTGTATTTAGAAATAAAATAAAAACATCTTTGGACACCAGAACTTTGCTCTTTAGGTTTTTCTAAGCCGATTAAATAAAAAGCAATTAAATTAATTAATTACATTTGAATGCTTTAGCATATTGTGATATTGTAATAGTCTATATCTGGTTTTATAATGTGGGTTTACTAGACTGTTCTATTATTTTCCTTTATTTGTCATTATTTCCATATGACTAAATATCTATATAAAAACTAATTTTGCTAATATTTTGTGAAAAGGTAAAATATTATGTCATTATATATTTATTTTTATTACAATATTGATTCTTTTTTTAGGATTCTCACCTCCAAAAAGATCCCGGAGAAGGAAAACTGTAACCTTTTCGCCCTTGACAAAATGGTGTTCTTACCTTTCACAATAAGAGCCCAAGATCTACAAAACATCAGGCAAGTTTTTCGCGTTTTCTTTCCTTGTTTTATTCGTCACGACCACAACAAAAATCAAGATTTGTGTTTCCCAAATAATATCGAGCGATGAACACAAAACACAAAACACACACACACAGACACACACACACACACACACACACACAGTATTAAGCGTGTACTTCCCGTTATATTTACACCGCTGTCCGATGCCGGTTGTTCTATTTCCGGCCCTTTAAAGGCCTCTGTCACATTAATCAGCGCCGCGGTGAATACCACGCCACGATTTATTGATAAAGAAAAAAGAAACGCGTCTATATTTGTAGTAGCAACCTTTTGCATGGACCCCAACCAGCTGATGTCAGTTAATTATTACCCCCCCCCCTCCCCCTGAATCTAATACTTTTCCTCCGTGCCAAAGCGGCGGCGTGGAGAATCAAGACCGCCGCACATAACCACGCTCACACCGGCCCGTCCATCTGCTCCTGTTATTCCTAGCAACCGAAAGTTATGTTTCTAGAGGGGGGGGGGGCACCTATCCATCAAGCTGCTGCCACCTAATGTGTTTTTGTTGTATTATTGGGTCAAACACACACACACACAGCAACAATCACACATGTGTGGAGGCCAATGTGTGTTTAGTGTCGCGGCTTTGAGGGATGAACGTCCAGGAAAAACTTTGTAAACCGCACAAATCCTCCGTAACCGTGACGATGTCACGCCCAAACCGAGGGTGAGAAAAGGAGGACTTCGTAAGACTTCGTAATAACTCCAGCGACATGCTGGATGAGTGTCGCGTTTCCTGCAGGAAACGTTGTTGTCGGATATCATCTGGTTTCCACGCCGCCTTGCGGCCTTGCGGCCTCGGGGCCTCGGGCCTCGGGGTCTCGGGGTCGTGGGGTGGTGCCCTCACCACGCGGCTTCAAAGCATTCATTCTCCAGTGTTACCTTCAGGTACTTCAGAGAGATTCCTATTTAGCATTTCCAAACGAGTAGTTTAAAAAGAAGATATTTCCAACTTTAATTCCTCATTTTATTCTGTAGAATCTGAATTTTTTTAAATATTTGTTTTACTTTCTGTAAAGTAATTAACTACATTTTAATTTAATATTTAGTACATAGAAAATATTTAAAATACTTATATAATATATTAAATTGGCCATTTTACAAGAACTGGACTTGATGTGTATTAATAATTGTATATTAAGATGAAATTCTCCTGTTCAAAGTTAAGTCTGACCCTCCTGGGCGCCTGTAGAAACATGTCAGTAGTTGTAAGAACATAAGTATCTGTATGTTTAGGGGACGAAACACAAACGAAAACACGCTTGATCTTGGATTTCATTCCCTTTAACTGCGCGCTGTCCCTTTAAGAGAATCATTTAGTGCTTGGAGGTCCTTGTAGACCTGGTCCGGCCGGCGGGACGAGGACCTGAAGGAGGAGGAGCAGCAACAGGTGGCTGCAGCGCCCTGACCTGGAGGAGGAGGAGAGGGGGGGGTCTTTGAACGCATCGAGGTGCAGCAGGTGGGAGCGACAGGAATGGGGGGGGCTAAAGATGCCCCCTTGGCACCGCCGGAGGAGATTCCTCTGCCCTTTAAAGCTGCACGGACAGTGAGAACCGAGACCCCCCCCCCCCCCCACACACACACACACACACACACACACACACATGTGAACCTGTCACTCTTGCAAGGGGGGGGGTCGGGAGAGGTGGATTTAGACCATTAGTTCTGGGCGGCCGGGAGAGTCAGCGAGGTCTTTCTGCTAATTATAGGCTAAAATCTGACGGAGGGAAAAAATGAGAGGGAAAAGGGACAGCTGCATGAGGAGGAGGAGGAGGAGGAGGAGGAGGAGGAGGAGGAGGAGAAGAAGAAGAAGAAGAAGAAGAAGAAGAAGAAGAAGAAGAAGAAGAAGAAGAAGAAGAAGAAGAAGAAGAAGAAGAAGAAGAAGAAGAAGAAGAAGAAGAAGAAGAAGAAGAAGAAGAAGAAGAAGAAGAAGAAGAAGAAGAAGAAGAAGAAGAAGAAGAAGAAGAAGAAGAAGAAGAAGAAGAAGATATCTCTCTAAACCCTTAACCCCCTCCCTTGAAACCTAGCAAACAGACGGGAGGTCAGGTCACTCGCCCCGGGTTCAGGACGTCATCTTCTCCTCTAATGCCATTTCCTACGGGGAGCTTAGCCGGAGGAGACCTCCCCTAGTGAGGACCACCACACGCACACACACACACACACACACCTGTGCACACACATACACACTCACACACACACAGAGACAAGCGCGTCGTCTTCTGAATACGTTCCTCATCCAGTTTATGACGAGGCCACATTTTATTATTTTAAATATGGAAATAAATGTATTTAAGATTCATTTTCTCGTAGACTTATATACAACCAGAGGAGTCACCCCCTGGTGGTCAGGAGTGAGAATGTGATGTATCGTGAATGTGTGTGAATGTGACCGTGGGCGGGGGGGGGGGGGAGTCCAGACTGCTTCCCTACGTCTGAGTGACAGGTGTCCAACAAGCCCCCCGGCTTTGGGCCGGAGATCCCCTGAAGAGGCCGGGCGGTCTGGGGGGAGGGGGGGGCGCTCGGCTCATCAATGGCTTCATTGCTCCCAGGCTGCGTGTGACAGGTGCTCCATGCCCCCCAAAACCTCTGTGCCCTGCCCCCCCCCGCACACCCCAGAAATCCTGCCCGTTTTTTATTGGTCCCTAAGCCCCCACCCCCACACACACACACACACACAGCCCCATCCCCTTTTTCCTCTGGGACTTCATGGAGCGAGGCTCAGGTCTCAAATTAAATACCTCGGGTTAATTAGCTGAGGTGGAAAGCCCTTACCAGTACGGGCCTGGGAGCACTTGGAGCACTTGGAACACTGGGAAGACTGGGAGCACCGGGAGCACTGGGAACACTGGGAAGACTGGGAGCACCTGTAGAACCTGTGGAAGCTTCAGGTCCTCCTCCGGCTGCAGGAGACTCACCGCTCCCCCCTAGTGGCCGTGCAGGGAACTACACGTAAAGACAATGAGTCAGACTCTTAAAATAATGAGTCACTAAGTCATGATGTGAGACTAAGGCCGTTTCTCAATCAGCGTACTTGTGCGTCCTTTCCTCTACTTGTGTCCTTTCCTCTACTTGTGTCCTCGTGGACTCGTGAAACGTCATCAGTCGCAGCCCGGGTACATGTTCACATTCAAAGTTTGCTTCTCTCAAAGCACGGTCAAAATGCCCGGATGTGACTTGATCCTCCCACTTTCTGGAGGATGCATCAGAGGAGACTTGTGCGTACTCTGGCCACCATATATCCCACAATGCATTTCACCAGCAACCGGAAACAGTAGCGGAGGAGAAAATAAACTACTGAAAGTTGACTTTTTATAAATACTACTGTTGTTGAGTCACGGAATGTCATTTTAGGATGTTTTGTTTATTTAACTGTAAAAAATTATTTACACTGAAGAATTAGAATAAACTCAGGAGCAAGAACAGCTGATGTGGTGACGTCATCAAATAAGCAGCCGTTCCAATCGCAGAAAGACCGTCCTCCCGGAGTCTGTACTCCCAAGACCAGACTCCAAAAGAACACAAGTCTGCAGTCATGTTCTTTGAATTGAGAAACGGCCTATCTCACATCATGACTTAGTGACTCAGAATAATGACGTAGTGACTCACAATAATGAGTTAATCTCTCACATGACTTAAAGCTCAACAGAAGTTCAGCCGTTGAACTCTTCGTCTTGTTACTCTTCGTCTTGAACTCGTTGTTGTTTTTGTGTCTTCGTCATTCTCCGTTTTAATGCTGTGAATTATATTTTTTGCCATTTCTTCCGCCGGTTAAGGATGTCGATTCATAACGATGATCACTGCTGTCAAGTCTGCATGCATCCAGATGTGTGTGTGTGTGTGTGTGTGTGTGTGTGTGTGTGTGTGTGTGTGTGTGTGTGTGTGTGTGTGTGTGTGTGTGTGTGTGTCTGTGTCTTTCTGGAAAGTTCCTTCTCTTGTTGTCCTCGTCTCCTTTCCTTCATGCTGAGAACATGTTATTTGATTTAGCCTGGAAACACCATCACTACCCCCCCCCCCACACACACACACACACACACACACACACACACCTTGGCAGGAGGCCTCTTGTGCGCTGTGTGCGTCTGTCTGTGTGTTTGCATGGAATATTCATTTGTCTGGAGAGAAAGTTATTGTCTACCTGTAAACTGAACCGTTAACCTTTAAGGGGGGGGGGGGCAGGGGGATGTTTTCCCACAATGCATTTCTCTTCTTTACACCTTTGGTCCTGCAGCCTCGCCGTGTGACGTGACCCTCGTCCGTGGGCCACGTGAGAAGTCGTTAACGCTGTTATTCCGAACCCAGAAGAGGGCCACGCCCCCCCCCCCCCCCCAGCCCACCACTGGGAGCTCTCCGGAGGTCAGAAGGCGATAAGTTGCCGTCCTCGTGCGTCATGAGAACCTGAAGGAGCGTTTCACCCTCACAGGACACAGGGCCTGAATATAACCGGATATAACCGGATACAACCGAATATAACCGGATAGAACCAAATATAACCGGATAGAACCGGATAGAACTGGATATAACCAAATAGAACCAAATAGAACCGGATAGAACCGGATAGAACCAGATAGAACCAAATATAACCGGATACAACCGGATATAACCAAATATAACCGGATACAACCGGATACAATCGAATATAACCGGATACAACCGGATGAAACCGGATAGAACCGGATAGAACCAAATATAACCGGATATAACCGGATATAACCGGTTATAACCAAATATAACCAAATATATCCGGGTAGAACCGGATAGAACCAGATATAACCGGATAGAACCGTATAGTACCGGATAGAACAAAATATAACCAGATAGAACCGGATGGAACCGGATATAACCAAATATAACAAAATATAACCGGATATAACCGAATATAACCAGATACAACCGGATCAAAACGGATATAATCAGATATAACCAAATAGAACCAAATATAACCGGATATAACCGAATATAACCAGATACAACCGGATAAAACCGGATAGAACCGGATAGAACCAAATAGAACTGGATATAACTGGATATAACCAAATATATCCGGGTAAAACCGGATAGAACCAGATAGAACCAAATATAACCGGATATAACCGGATATAACCAAATATAACCAAATATAACCGGGTATAACCGGATGGAATCGGATAGAACAAAATATAACCGGATATAACCGGATATAACCGAATAGAACAAAATATAACCGGATATAACCGAATATAACCAAATAGCACCGGATAGAACCGGATAGAACCGACTATAACCGGATACAACCGGATAGAACCGGATACAAGCGGATATAACCGGATAGAACCGGATAGAACTTGATACAACCGGATATAACCGGATATAACCTGATACAACCGGCAACTACAAAGTGTAATCAAACTACAAATACTGTGTAAACTAGTGCAGGAGCCTTGCGAAAACTAGCCTGAGGATGAGGCACTGAGCTGGGCGGGTTAGGGGACAGTCAAAGATGCTGTTGCATCATGGGAAATGTAGGATCTGGTGTGGAGCTTGATTATATCTGGAGACGAGAAACCTGGATATCTCATTCTGCCAGAAAACCGTCAGCAAGGTGTGTGTGTGTGTGTGTGTGTCTAAGTTTGTGTGTGTGTGTGTGTGTGTGTGTGTGTGTATGTGTGTGTGTGTACAGATGAGACATTTTGTAATTATTCTTTAATCTAGAAGAACCATATCTTTAAATCATTGGAACGTTGCTAAGTCCCGCCCCCACACGCCCAGACTGACCAATCGTAGCAACGCATCGTTCAACCTTTATATTTTGTACCTATTTTCTATATATATATATATATATATATATATATATATATATATATATATATATATATATATATATATATATATATATATATATATAAATATAATATATATACACAGGCACGTGCACAGACCATTTGGGGGGCAGGTGCTCAAACCCAAAGAAAGGGCACATGCCAAAAAAAGATTCTGACAGAGTTAAAGCAGAAGCAGCAATATGACCTGCGTTTCTTCTAGGCAGCATCAGACCGCTATCTTACACTTCCTTTATGAATAAAGATGAATTATTATATAGCAAAAACAGTACAAGCTTTCTGATTGGCTAATGGCTCGTCACGCTAGCCACGTATCGCCTCCTCGCCGGTCTGATTCTGATCCGTATTGTCCTCTTACGTCATTTTCAAAATGAGCGATATTGACAGACATCAACAGCCAAGAGCAGTGGTCCTCAAACTGAGGCCTGCACATTTGGCTGTCTGAACCAGGGGAGGTTTTTCCTACACATTTGGGGGGACTTGATGACAGAGAGATTAACTTTTATTCTTAAACACTGATGAATGAAAAAAAAAAGTGCCTCCTGTAAAAAGGGCACTTTTCTCATCTGGGGCAAAAGGGGCTGGTGCTTGAGCACCACTAGGGCTCTATCTGTGCACGTGCCTGTATATACATATATACAAATATACATAATATATATTTAAACACATATATATACACATATATATAAATATAATATATATATATATAAACATATACATGTATATATATATGTATACATAGACATAAACTCACGTCTTAGACACTTCCGTTTTTCCCTTTTGCTCAAATGTTAGACGCTCTGTGTTCACAAGGAGGTGGAGGAGCTGACAGCTTGATGGATGGTGGTGGAGGGGTAGGAGGTGGAGGGGGGAGGGGGGAGGGGGGGCTTCAGTCTCACGCCGTACATCGTATCTGAACGCATGAGTTATTCCTCACGCTCGTGTATTATTACGACACGCCGGTAGTGTGGAAAAGTCACTCAGCAGTCGGAGAATGAAATGTGACACACACACAGACAGACGGACACACACACACACATACACACAGAGACACACAGACACACACAGAGACACACACACACAGACACACACACACACAGAGACACACAGACACAGACACACACAAACACACATTTAACGTTATAACAGACTCATAAATTAGAGGCTAAAACAATCTAATACAGTTCTAATAGTTGTGATTTCCACCTAAACATATGAGCAGAATGTTATTATAATGTTATGGTAATGTTATGGTAATGTTATTTAAATGTTATGATAATGTTATTTAAATGTTAAATGTATCTAATAGTCATAATAGTAATAAATAATATTAATAATAATAATAAATAACCAGCGTGTCTCCATCAGCTGCTGAGAGCTGATGATGTTCCTCCTCATCCTGCAGGATTATGCCGCGCTAGTAATGGCCGCATCCACACACTCACACACACTCACACACACACTGACACACACACACACACTCACACACACTCACACGCACACACACACATACACACACACACACACACTGACACACAAACACACAATCACACACACTGACACGTCCGTCTGCTGCAGCATTCTGTTCACTGGCACATTCTCCATTAAACACATGCTGACACACACACACACGCACTCACACACAAACACACTCACACACACACTCACAGGTTTGATCGCCCACATGATGGTTGCGGGAGATTTGAGAAGGCTTATCTGAAGCCTGATGGAGCGGCAGACTGCAGCTGTGCTGAAATGATTTATATCAGGACACACACACTCACACAAACACACTCACACACACACACACACACACTCTCTCACACTATACACACACACACACAAACACACACTTCTCACGTACCCACAGACGTGTGAAACACAAGTGCATATTATTGCAGCGTGACACGAATACTTTGGCTGTAAAATCAATTTACACATTTGTCTGTGACAGAAAACCAAATGATGAGAGCAGATTAGGGCGTGCACGAGCACGAGGGCGAGGACGAGGGCGTGCACGAGCACAAGGGCGAGGACGAGGGCGAGGGCGAGGACGAGGGCGTGCACGAGGGCGAGGACGAGGGCGAGGACGAGGGCGTGCACGAGCACGAGGGCGAGGACGAGGGTGTGCACGAGGGAGTGCACGAGGGCGAGGGAGTGCACGAGGGCGAGGACGAGGGCGTGCACGAGCACGAGGGCGAGGACGAGGGTGTGCACGAGGGAGTGCACGAGGGCGAGGACGAGGGAGTGCATGAGGGCGAGGGAGTGCACGAGGGCGAGGACGAGGGTGTGTACGAGGGAAAGGGAGTGCACGAGGGTGAGGACAAGGGTGTGTACAAGGACAAATGTGCACGTGAACGAGGACGAGGGCGTGCACGAGGGCGAGGACAAGGGTGTGCACGTGGAGCTCTGCAGATGTTCCGCTGCAGTTTGTGGAAGTTTCTAAAAAGTTTCTCAGCAACTTTAAAACTTTATCGCCGTCGTTTTACGGAACATAAATCACATTTAGCTTCTGACTCATCGGAGAATGTTTAGGAGCCGAGGGCTTCACCGGCTCGGCTAAGGACACTCCCCCCCCCCCCCCCCCCCCCCCCGACACATCTGTGTTGCGTTGCTAAGTTACCACACAAAGTTTATAGAATTCAAAGTGGCAGAAAAACAGAAGGCAGGAGAGGACTCGAGGATGCAGTAGAGGACACGAGGAGGCAGGAGAGGACACGAGGACGCAGGAGAGGACACGAGGAGGCAGGAGAGGACACAAGGACACAGGAGAGGACACAAGGAGGCAGGAGAGGATACAAGGACTCAATACTCGTTATCGTCTTTTATTGATTATTCTGTGAGAAAAAAACAATTAATGAGCAAAAGACTCAATATTTATTTATCATTATATATATAAAACGTTTAAATAAACTTTCTGCAAAACAGAAGCTGTAAAAAAAAAACGTTGTCATCTTCATCTTTCCGACGGTCCTTGAACACATCACATGTAATAACCGCCTCCCTCAGAAGAAAGTGGGTGTGGCTAACAGGTGATGGAGCTGAGGAGGTGGGCGTGGCTAGGAGTGATGGAACTGGTGAGGTGGGATTGGCTAACAGGTGAGAGTGAAGGAGCTGAGGAGTTATATATATATATATATACACATGTTGCAGTTGTCTGGTTTTGTGTTACGAGGGGCTTAAAGTGTAAGTTAATAGAAAGTGTTCAGAGACAAGCTGACGCGATGCACTCCTCCCCCCCCCCCCCCCCCCCACCCCCTGATGCCGTTAGCAGATGCGGTTGCGTTATTGCGGAGCGGGGAATTGGACATTCTCGTGTACTCTGAGCTATAAATATCTCTGTGACGTTTATTGTACTCGCCGGGGGTCACGTGCTAAAGCGTTCGCACCGCGGCGTTGGCTTCATTCATGTTATTGTTATTGTTGTTGTTGTTGTTGTTGTTGTTATTTTTATATATATATATTTCGCAATATTATATATATATACATTTATATCGCAATATTATATATATGTATATATATTTCTCTCAATATATTGGAATATATATTTATATATATATATCGCAATATTATATATATATATATATATATATATATATATATATATATTGCGATACTGTAATCAAGGCAACACAAACGATAGGATTTTCTATTTAATATATAATTATCAAATTGTATCTTTTGAGCCTGACGCTCTGTTGACCCCCTGACCCCAGATGTGGAGCCACGATGACATCGTCCTCTCGGGTCATAATCCTTTGCGGCCGTCGTGACCGTGAACAAGTGAACACGTGATGGAGTTCTGACATAGTTCTTGGTGTGAACCGTCTCATAAACCATTGGCTGCTTCCAGATTATTATAAATCTCTTTGTCGTGGTTTTAGAGTCCAGTGGAGACGTTTCTTTGTTCCATGACTTGGAAGCCTGGATTAGACAAAATATGCAAATGTGTTTTTATCAAACAAAATAGTAATCTGCTTCGACACTTGTTTATTTGTTGGCGTTAAGCAACATTAAAAATACCACCTTTATAAATGTAATATATTAAAAGTTACTGATATCATTTATTCATGTATTCCTAAGAGAAAAGTCCTTTAAACAAACTCAAGAGAGATATTCAAGAAGATGAAGACGTCACGACTCACTCTGATTGAAGGTGATTCTTTTGGCTCCGCCTCCTCAGAGACGCCGCTCCTCTGACCCGATGCTCTGAGACACTCACCAATAATAAAACTATAACCGTACCACTAATCCCCCCCACACACACACACACCCCTGAAAACCAGATTAAAGCTGCTCCTATAACGTTTCACGACAGTATGCACATATTCACCATAAGTTCTGCTTCCAGAAATACCCGCAGCAGAGGTAGCGCCTGAACGTGACGTCTGGGGGGGACATTCTATATGAGCTGCTAAGCTCTGTGTGAGTATGTGTGAGTGTGTGTGAGTGAGTGTGTGTGTGTGTGTGTGTGTATGTGTGTGTGTGTGTGTGTTTGTGTGTGTGTGCCCGCCCACACAATTAGGAAACTTACAAGACTTGATGAGTCAGAAAACTTGTAAATATTTACACTTGAGCCGTTTTAAGAAATGCTGATTTGTTCTGGCTCAAGACGTTCAGCTGTTATGGACTGCAGCCAGAGGGCCCTATGATGAGGGCCAGGAGGGTCCTCCGGTTGTATAGTCTATGCTTCATGTGTTACAGCTGCATTCTCTCTCCTGACCACCAGGGGGAGACTCCTCTGGTTGTATATAAGTCTATGCTTCATGAGTTAAAACTGCATTCTCTCTCCTGACCACCAGGGTGCGACTCCTCTGGTTGTATATAAGTATATGCTTCATGTGTTAGAGCTGCATTCTCTCTCCTGACCACCAGGGGGCGACTCCCCTGGTTGTATAGAAGTCTATTGCTGTATTTTGCTGCAGCTCCTTTTCTTTCCTCTACACTCAAAAAAATAACTTGTAGGATTTACTTAATAAAATCCTTGTAACAATTTGCACTAACACTAAGTAACTTTTACTGTTGAAGGATTAAGTAAATCCTACTAGACAGTGTTAAGTATAGCATACTTAATTTTAGACTAAATAACCATGAAAATACTAAGTAACTTACTTAATTATGCTTAAACATAAGTAATATTTATTTAGCTAATTAAGTAAAGTCTACTTAACTTTTTCACAAACAGGAAATTATTAAGTAAAATCTATGTATACTTTCTGAATACTCTATTGATGAATGTTAATCTGTATACATCACAAATCACAGCCACAATGGAATTAAAATCCTTTATTTTGTCAACAAATAAAACATTACATTTTATAAAAACTCTTTTTCTTAACAAAAAATTCAGTGTCAAGAGATTCACACTTAGGATTCACACTTGTTTAACGCAATGCTGGTGGGTAAGCAAGTTTCACGGCGTGAATAAGCCCCATAAGCAACATGCAAGCTTTGGCAGTACTTGTCACGACGGGATTTAGGGTGGACCCAAATGCACGACTCAGGAGACAGAACATGATGATGAAGATGCTTTACGTAAAGTCTTATCAGGAACGAAAGAGAACGAATCAACGCACACACAGTGGCACGCTCATGGGCTCGGTCTGAGAACACAAGACAATCTGGCAGAGGACAAGAGGAAGTGAGGGAGCTAAATAGTGAGGGACTAATGAGGGGATGGGCTGCAGGTGAGAAGGGCGTGAGGACCAGGTGAAGGTAATGAGGGACTAACGAGCTGATCAGAGGCAGGTGAGAAGGTGTCGATTGATTCAAATGCGATAGACGTTTTGATTAATTAAAATGTACTTCCCTTTTTCAGTTTATGTTCAGTTATTATAAAACATGTAAACAGTATGAGAAATTGGGGAGTAACATGTACTCTTCCCACAGAGTTAATTTATTGTATGATTAAAATATGTATATTTTACTTAATAAAGTCTAGTAATCAGTGAAACGTATTAATACAATGGAGAATATATACCAATTAATTAAGTATAATTTACAACGCCGACAAATTATTTTTTTGACTGTAAGCGCTCCATGGATCCTTCTCCACCTCCGGAGGTTTTTATTTCGTATCACCTCGTTGGCGTTGGAGCGAATCCTCCCAGCCGGAGCCTGTTTTACGGCCCCTGAAGGCCCCCCCCCCCCCCCCTCTCCTCATGGTCTGCATTACCTCACCGCGGGCCGAGGCCCCGGAGGCTCGGGGGAGAGGAGGTGTGTGGTCTCACCCCTTCACCGCCATCCTGTCCTCCTCCGATAACAGTCCTCTCTTTAGCTCCCTCACATTCTCCCTTTTCATTTCATTCCTCCTACTCGTCCTCGTCCTCCTCCTCCTCTTCCTCCTCCTCCTTTTCATCCAGAAAAGAAACGTTGAGTTTTGTAATATTGGTCTTGACAGAGTTGCATTTCTCAAAGAGGACGAGAGGCAGAAATCCGATAGCAGAACTTCCTTCGGCCGTCTGTTTTTTTTCCTTCTCTCTTCTAATCCCCAAAAAAGAAGGAAACTCTGATTTTATAAAAGGAAAAAGTTCCTTTTGATGACAGAGGTTCTCGTCGGAGGCTGCAGCACATGTGCACCACCTGCTCCCCAACCTGAGGGCCCCACGCTATGATGACTGTCTTGTTGTTGTTGTTGTTGTTGTTACAGTGTCACTGTAACGTAAAGATAGTGTTTAGTTTTAGTTTTGGCTCCAGGAACGCATCAAAAGAAATAGTCAAAGAAGCAATAAAAACCCAACGTCACTTCTTAAATAAGAATATGGACAATGAGGGACCGGCCCTTGAATTTAACTGATGCCGTGGTGCGTTCAGGGACCTTCTCTCTCCTTCAGGATGCGTTCTCAAGCTCTCCTTTATAAAACAGACACGATGTGCTTCAGAGTTGTCTGAATGTCTTTAAACGACGGTTCACACGCCAGGTGTTTTGGTTTGGTTCCCTGAACGCCCCGTAGAAACGGAGCCGCCGGCCGCCGGGAAGTTAACGGGAAGTTAACGGGCGAGTCATCGGCAGGTCAGCGGCGGCGAGAACATGTGATCATCTGCAGCGCCGAGACCCCCAAACGCACCACGGGCCTCAACGCTTCCACCGTTAAACCTGACACGCCGCCTCGCGGACTAGTGTGTGAGGGTCTCTGAGGGTCTTTGTGGGTCTTTAAGGGTCTTTGAGGGTCTGTGAGGGTCTGTGTGGGTCTTTGTGGGTCTTTGTGGGTCTTTGAGGGTCTGTGAGGGTCTTTGAGGGTCTTGGTGGGTCTTTGAGGGTCTGTGTGGGTCTTTGTGGGTCTTTGAGGGTCTGTGAGGGTCTTTGTGGGTCTTTGTGGGTCTTTGTGGGTCTTTGAAGGTCTGTGAGGGTCTGTGTGGGTCTGTGTGGGTCTGTGTGGGTCTTTGAGGGTCTGTGAGGGTCTTTGAGGGTCTTGGTGGGTCTTTGAGGGTCTGTGAGGGTCTTTGAGGGTCTTGGTGGGTCTTTGAGGGTCTGTGAGGGTCTTTGTGGGTCTTTGTGGGTCTTAGTGGGTCTTAGTGGGTCTTGGTAGGTCTGTAAAGCCCGGTGACAGGAGTCCAGGGACCGGCGGCCTGCGGGCCCCGTCCGCTTAGGGGCTTGTTAACACGAATTTCCTGTAACCCGCAACATGAAATCAATCTTTAAAAGGAAAGGAAAGGAGGAGGAAGAGGCCGAGTGCCATGACCTCTGATTGACTCCCGAGGATTCTGGCGGTGGAAACAAGTCCTCGTGACACGGTGTTTGACAAAGGAGGAGGTCGTTAGAGGTCAGCCGCTCGGCTTCAGGCCCCCGCAAATAAAATAAGAGAAACATCGAGACCTGCCTGTTGAAGACGGGAGAAGACGTTTCATCTGCGAGAGTCAAACGGACCACAGGGCGGGGCGTCCTCGAGGGCGGAGCCACAGGGGGCGACAGGTCGACACCAGAGACGGGTACGGCGTCTCTACTCCAAATACGGCGCTCCAAATACGGCGCTCCAAATATGATCACTTCATCTTCGCTGGTTAAAGAAAAAAAGATGACAACGGCCCAAATACGGTCACTTCCTGTTCACTGGTTGCAGAAAACAAGATGGCTAGTGATGGACTAAATATGATCACTTGCTGTTTGCCGGTTGCAGAGAACGAGCTGGCGACGGCCAAACTATGGTCTCTTCCTGTCGGTAATCCTGGTGTTGCAGGAATTAAACTCAGCAGCTCTTTATAGCACGACTCCTCTGACCCTCCAGCAACTTCGGGGTGTTTCTTCGTTTCAGTAAATAAAAAGGTTTCACAGATTATTCTTTTACAGGATCTGGTGAAAGAAAAAATAACTATTTCATGAGATATGTAGAAACATTTTTTGTTGATATATCACTATTTTCAACCTTAATTTTGTGTTTCTTCCCGACTGAAACGTGATGTGTTCGAGGACCGACGGCAAGTTGACAATCTGGCAACAATGTTGTTTCTTATAGGCTTCTGGCTCCGATAGAGGGCGTCATTTTGGTTGTGCTAATAATGACATCATATAAAAATCCGTGAGGACTTTTCATAATAAATTTGACTGAATATGATTTCTAATTATGAATTTCTCACGCTAGGCTGTGCGTATGAACGTGTGAGAAAATAATTAACAGTTTGTGTATTTTTCACAGATCTGTAATTCCACGAGGTCTTAGGACGGCCCAACCGACACCGGGCCTCGTCGTTTTCGCCGAATGTAAACCTGCAAGCCGAGAAGCTGTTTTTGTGACATTGCCTTGAGAAATTAAAAAAAGAAAACAGCCTTTTTATAAATAGAAGATATTTAGAACCGGCAGAGTGTACATGTGTGTGTGTGGTAAACTATGGGGGGTCATGGGGGGGGGGGGGGTATTTGCATCCGAACCTCCAAGGTCAGGAGTCAGGACTAATGTTTCTGTTCTGTCCGGCCGTGTCCCCGACGGGGGCAAAGAGATTATCTCGTCGTATTTTAACCTGTCAAAGTGTTTTTCCTTAAAGGGCCGGTGACGGAGGCCGGCCGGCGGGGTGGAGGTGCGTGCCGGCGTCCCGAGGTCGCAGCTGCCCGTCCCGCAGTACGCCGTCATGGGAAACGAAGGGCGGCCTTTTTTTAAAACATGATATTCGTTGATGTGACACGGGCTGACCTTTTAGGAGAAAGCCTGCAGTGATATGTAAGATATTTAAGTATTTAGCATCACGGACACGGACGCCAGGGCGCGCGGGTCAAATGCCCCGGAATCGAACCCACGGCATTTAGCAACAGACGGGTACATTTTGTTTTCATCTGCCGACGGTTGATTTATTAGGTTTAAAAAGCAGTCGGAGGCTGAAACCGGAGACACAACGACCTATGAAACTGCAGTTCCTTAAACCACCACACGAGGCTCCAGAGGCAAGTCGACAGACCTCCGTGTTAAAATAAACATATATTTAGTTCTGTCGATGGACAGAAACTAAGAGAGATATATGAAAGCAAACAAAGGTTCTTCCCCTTGAGGATCCGGATCGGACTAAGACGGCCTCAAGCTCGTGGATCAGGACCTCCTCAGCTAGATATCGGATATCAGCGACTTTTGTTTTTTGCCTTCTTTGCGAAATTTCAAGAGGTGACGAGCCGACTGTCCGTACGTTAGATTCTCTCCTCACTCGTCAGTCATGTGTTCAACGGATTCCTCAATATCGCCGTAGAGGTCAGAACAAGGAAGAGGTGTGCAGAGGCTCGTGTTGGGAGAGGACGACGAAAAACAAGGAACAATCATCATTAAGCTTGAAGGTTATCATATCATTGTACGCTATTATATTGTACGATATTATATCGTACGTTATTATATCGTACGTTATTATATCGTACGTTATCATATCGTACGTTATCATATTGTATGTTATCATATTGTACAATATTATAACGTACGTTATTATATTGTACGATATTATATCGTACGTTATTATATCGTACGTTATTATATCGTATGTTATCATATCGTACGTTATCATATTGTATGTTATCATATTGTACAATATTATAACGTACGTTATTATATTGTACGATATTATATCGTACGTTATTATATCGTACTTTATTATATCGTACGTTATTATATCGTACGTTATTATATTGTACGTTATGTTATTGTACGTTATGTTATTGTACAGACCTGCTACCCACTGACCCATAGTCACCCATATGGGTCAGTTATTACATCGTACATTATGTATTTGAAGTTCCCATTTTTTTTAACTAAAACTAAATGACTAAAATATCTGAGCTGGTGTAAAAAGGTATGAATCACCTGTGTGGGAAACGGCAACCGGAGAGAGAACAACTGACCAATGAGCAGAGGAGGGGGAGGGGGGAAGGGCCTAAGCGGTGGGAACTCCGAAGAAAAAGAGAGGAAACAACGTTGAAAAAAGGAACCAGGTAATAATTTCAGATGTCCACCTGGGGAGTCTCAGGTAACGACTTCAACAGACACTACATCCCCCCCCCCCCCCCCCCCCCCCCCCCCGATGATGTCAGATCCAGTATTTCACGGCCAGAAGCGGCGATGACACGGACAATTTAGCCTGCGATTTCTCTCCAGCCTCGGACATGGTGTTACGATTACACGCTCCACCGCGCGCGTGTGTGTGTGTGTGTGTGTGTGTGTGTGTGTGTGTGTGTGTGTGTGTGTGTGAGGGACCTTTTAAATAACTTTCATAGGGCACAGCTCTATCCTGCTCTCTCCTCGTAAATACGATAACACTGATAGATATCCAGAGGTGCAGTGAAGAGGCAGATTACAGCCACACACACACACACACACACACACACACACACACACATACACAAGCCCATGCAGTGCATCACTCAGAACCAGCCCCCCAAATCATCGTTCTTTCCTGTGTTTTACTGTTGGTTAGTGTTTCATGGCCACAGCAGGTGGAAACCTTACGGGAGAGAACTGAGGAGAACCCAGAGCTTCAGAACCCAGGAGAACCCAGAGCTTCAGAACCCAGGAGAACCCAGAGCTTCAGAACGCAGGAGAACCCAGAGCTTCAGAACCCAGGAGAACCTTTAGGAACCCAGCTGAGACATCTGATATGTGATGAGAGAAACTCTCTGGATATAAAACATGATCTGAAACAACTTTTATTATTACGACACCAGAATTTTATTGTTCTGGTCTGATGCATCAACAACAAACACACACACACACACACACACATATATATATATATATATATATATATATATATATATATATATATATATATCAGTCTGGTGGAGGTCTAGAGAGGACTACACCGGGACTACACCGAGACTGGTCCAGGGTCCCCACAAGAACATTAGACCTCAATGATGAAACACTTCCTGTGCTTTTCTACATTGTCAGTTAATAACTCCCATGTACCCTTGTGGACCTCATGGACCTCATGGACCCTCATAGACCTCATGGACCTCATGGACCCTCATAGACCTCATGGACCTCGTGGACCTCATGGACCTTGTGGACCCTCATAGACCTCATAGATCTCATGGACCTCATGGGCCCTCATGGACCTCGTGGACCTCATGGACCTTGTGGACCCTCATAGACCTCATAGACCTCATGGACCCTCATGGACCTCGTGGACCTCATGGACCTCATGGACCCTCATGGATCTCATGAACTCTCATGGAACACCTGGACCCTCATGGACCTCATGGACCTTGTGGACCCTCATAGACCTCATAGACCTCATGGACCTCATGGAACACATGGACCCTCATGGACCTTGTGGACCCTCATAGACCTCATAGACCTCATGGAGCTTGTGGACCTCATGGACCCTCGTGGACCTCATGAACTCTCATGGACCACATGGACCCTCATGGACCTCATAGACCACATGGACCCTCATGGACCCTCATGGACCTCATGAACTCTCATGGACCACATGGACCCTCATGGACCTCATAGACTACATGGACCCTCATGGACCCTCATGGACCTTATGGACCCTCATGGACCTCATGAACTCTCATGGACCACATGGACCCTCATGGACCTCATAGACCACATGGACCCTCATGGACCCTCATGGACCCTCATGGACCTCATGGACCTCATGGACCTTGTGGACCTCATGGACCACATGGACCCTCATGGACCTCATGGACCTCATGAACTCTCATGGAACACATGGACCCTCATGGACCGCATGGACCTCGTGGACCGCATGGACCCTCATGGACCTCATGAACTCTCATGGACCACATGGACCCTTATGGACCTCATGGACCTCATGGACCTCGTGGACCTCATGGACCCTCGTGGACCTCATGAACTCTCATGGACCACATGGACCCTCATGGACCTCATAGACCACATGGACCCTCATGGACCTCATGGACCCTCATGGACCTCATGGAGCTCGTGGACCGCATGGACCCTCATGGACCTCATGGACCCTCATGGACCTCATAAACTCTCATGGGCCATATGGACCCTCATGGACCCTCATGGACCTCATGGACCTCATGGACCCTCATGGACCTCATGGACCTCGTGGACCGCATGGACCCTCATAGACCCTCATGAACTCTCATGGACCTCATGGACTTCGTGGACCTCATGGACCTCATGAACTCTCATGGACCACATGGACCCTCATGGACCTCATAGACCACATGGACCCTTATGGACCCTCATGGACCTCGTGGACCTCATGAGAATGTGTGAATTCTCCCCACGCCGTGGTGGAAGTGTCGCATCCACGCCGGACGCATCGACCCCCGCCGCGGTGCCTCTTGGGGGGACCGGCCACCGTACTTCATCCACAGGAATCCCCCCCCCCCCCCCCCCCACGGGGCCTGACCACGAGCATCGCTACTCACGCGTCAGTCCAAACGCTCTGAAGTCAGTCGTCTCTCGTCGTAAAGTGTTTCTTTAATTTTCTTCTTCATAAAAACAAACAAATCAAGTGACAATAAAATCTGATGTTTGATCGTCTGAAGGATCATACGGTTTATTACAAGTTAACCATATATGTATAGTTATGGCTATGGGGGGGTTCGTAAACATGGATGCCAAGTATCGTTCTCTTAATACGTCAACGTTTAAATATTGTGTGAATCCAAAGGTTTTTATGATGCACTCAGCCAACGTGGCGACTCAGCACTTTAGTGCATCTGCACTCAATAAACAATCCTGAGTTGTTGTGGTCAGACACACACACACACACACACATGAATGTATATATATATATATATAGAGAGAGAGAGAGAGAGAGAGAGAGAGAGAGAGAGAGAGAGAGAGAGAGAATATATTTAATAACAACCTTTGTAGACTATTTATTCGTAATGCTGTGTCTGGATCCAAATGAGTGAATCCCCTCTGAGGTTTTCACATGTGTGTGATTATTTGTGCATTATTTACAGTATGTGTAAGTGTGTGTAAGTGTGTGTGTATGTGTGTGTGTGTGTGAGAGTGTGTGTGTGTGTGAGTTTGTGTGTGTGAGTGTGTGTGTGTGTGGGTTTGAGTGTGTTTGTGTGAGTGTGTGTGTTTTTTGAGCGTGTGAGTGTATGAGTGTATGAGCGAGTGTGTGAGTGTGTGCATGTGTGAGTGTGTGTGTGTATGTGTGTGAGTGTGTGTGTGTGTGTATGTGTATATATGTGTGTGTGTGTGTGAGCGTGTGTGTGTGTGAGTGTGAGTGTGTGTGTGTACAATGTCTGACGTCATCGTATGATGTCATCGTATGACGTCATCGTATGACATCATCGTATCGGCTTGATAAAGCAACATGGCGTGGCGTGAGTGGACCAGGACGTCTCTGTGGCGCCGGCGGTTCTTCCGGGTCCATCCCGTGTGCCTACGTATCCAAACAACAGTGAAGCGCGCCGTCGGCGGCTCGCCAGCGGCCTTAGGAGCGAGTGGCCTCTGAACATGTGCGTGTTCACTTCCCACGAACGGGAAACCCCCGGGGGAGGGGCGGCGGGGAAACTACCCGAGTCACGGAATAACAAACGAGCGGAGTGAGACGGAGTCGTAAAGGTCGTCCATCTCTTGACCTTTAACCGCGGGAGTCCGACATGCTGCCGACGTGACATACGACCCCCCCCACACACACACACACACACACACACACACACACTCACATACACACACACACCAATGCCAGCTCCACAGGAGGAGGTTTCATCTCCCTCTGCAGGGAGGACCAGATTTATGGAGCTGAAACTGTACGCCTGAATATATGCCTCCACCAACTCTCACCGAGAGAGAGAGAGAGAGAGGGATGCAGAATATAATCTGCTTAATATAACGCAGGTTTTCCCACACACACACACACACACACACAGACACACTTCTTGTTTTATGGTCAGCCAGTCTTCCTCCTCCTGTTTCCTCCCGCGTCACAGCAGGCTCCGCCCCCCGCTGCTTCGTGGTTAAACTCAGGTAATGTGTTTAACTCAAGGACGCCGCCGTCAGCCGGTTTCTGATTTCATGACTCGGCGTTTATTGCAGCGTTTTATTTCATTTAGCTAACGTTTATTCTCTCTCAAACGTCCCGTGACTTGAAGGATCGGCATCCGTTTGCCGCGCGTTGGTTTTCACGGTCGCTTCACGCGGCAGAAGGACCCGGAGCCTTGGGAGGTTCACGCTCCGTCAGTCAGGACACCGTCACTCAGAGAGGAGGAGTCAAACTGACGGAGGCTCAGCAGGCGATTCAGCCCAATAAATACCAAGAGGCTCAGATTGAACTCCAGCTGAGGCCCCGATGTGGTTCATCAGCTAAAAAGTAAAAAATTAGGTTTATATTCACTGTTACTCGTTGGAGTTAACTCTAAAACATAAAGGACTTCTTCGTCAAGACATGTTGACATGGAGGTCGCTCTAATGACAGCTAGTTTGGCTTAGTAGCCAGTTAGCACGTGGGTTAGTAGCCAGTTAGCACGTCTTTCTAATGTTTTCATGCAATCATTTTAAATCGGCAAAACTCATTTTAGTAACTCATGGCAAGTGTGATTTAGGCTCTTTTCTTTGTCTCTATTATTAGTATTTTCTCTATTATTAGTTGCCCCAAGTCAAAATGTCATCTTTCGGGTGGAGTTCAGCCGCCTCCTCCAACCTCAGCCCGGTCGCCATCTTTGTCCTCCAGTTCAACTCTTTACAAGATACGAATCTCACCCACCTCCCAGAATGCACCAGTGTCAGTGGCATCGATACGCTCCTGATATATGTTGCACTGGAAAGTCAGCCCTTTATATATATATATATATATATATATATATATATATATATATATATACATATATATTCACTACCGTTCAAAAGTTTGGGGTCACTTAGTGATTTTCTTTCTTTTTTCTTTTTTTTTTTCAATGAAAATTACATTAAATTAATCATAAATCCTCTCTCTACATAGTTAATGTGGTAAATTACTATTCTGTTTTTTAATTAACTCTATAGAGGCCCATCTCCAGTTTTGTGTTATTGCCTTAGAACCCCTCGAAACCCTTTTTTTATTTTTTATAACTTTTTATTTAGCATTTTCCACAAACAGATTATTCCTTGACATTGAAACCCTTTTTATGTGAGCGCAACTGAAAACAGTTATCCTGGTGAGAGAGGCTCTAAAATTGGCCTTCCTTTGAGCGACAAGTTTGAAGAACAACATTAATATTTACAATGAAAATCATTATTTCTAACCTTGTCAATGTCTATATTTGACTAATGACTATATTTTGTATTAATCTTGTATTAATTTAATAAATAAAAGTGTGAGTTTTCATGGAAAACAACATTTTCCCGGTGACCACAAACTTTTGAACGGTAGTGTGTATATATATATATATGTATATTATTAACTCTCTCTCTCTTTCCCTTCCCTTCCTACCCTCCAGGTGACCTTCTGCTTCCTTGAGGTGTAACGTTAGTCAAAGAGATGCTCTGCGTCCGGAGCAGCGACATTCGGGCTGAAATTCCCGATCGGCGCGTGAATGAAATCCAATCTGCCGCGTGCGCTCATGCACACGGCAGCTGGACCTGCGGCCCGGCGGCCGGACGATGGACTTCCCAGTAAAGCAAACTCCCCCGGTGAAAGCCTCAGAGGATAAATCTATAGGATGTACAGCGAGGACTCAGGGGGGCGATCAAAGGCTCCCTCCTTTCTCTCTTCTAACCTCCGCCGGATGCCGAGACGCCGTAGATCAGAATCTCGCGTGACTCGGGGAAAAAACGGTTGAGCGGACGGATTCTACGGCAAACTCCGATCCGATCAGGTTGTGGGGTTTTGGTGTTGTGGGTTCTGAGTTATGACGGTTTGAATCCTGTGCGTAACGCGGCCCATGTGCCGTGTGAAAGTGAGCGGGTACGGTTACGGCGAGGGCCGCTCACCGATGCCAACATCTTTCAGGAAGTCGGTTCTTTCCATCTCGCTTCATCACGTTTACCTTTTCTCGTTGAGCATGAAGGTCTTATTCCTGAAAAATAATCCCAAACCTCTTTAAGGTTCTTTGA
>CM070107.1:8936289-8946289 GCA_036178185.1 Liparis tanakae
CATCCCAGATCCTGTATGTACGAGGGGGGGGGGGGGGGGGCTCGTGGTACGGGTTGCTGCTGAACATTTATCTGATGCCCAGCTGCCTCCATACGGTGAAAAGGAACAATCCGACTGGTCAAAGGTCGTACCTGCTATCTTGCATTCAAGAGAACCTTCAACGTGCTGCTGCCCTTTTTTAAACCTTCAGTTTATTTTCCCCTTGCGTCTCCCTAAATTTAGTTTGGGTATCTGCCCCCCCCCCCCACCCCCCTCTAGGGGCGTTCAGGCTCAACTCGTCTCCGCCGTGGCCGGCGGGCGCAGACATCTCATGGAGAGACGTAAATGTTCTGATAAGCCGTGAACAATGTCGTTACACGTTGATGATCCCAACACACACACACACATGTGTCATTGTGGAAAACAATTAAAGATATTCCAACAATGTATTCACTCCCATTCATGAATGAAGGTTCATTCCTTCCCCAAGAGGTCAGCCGGTTGGTCACATGTCATCAACACACCGTCCACAGGAAGCTCTGTGTTGGTAAGGTTGGTTTGTCTGAATGACTTTGAACATAAAAAACGTGTTTGTTTCCAGCCATTTAAAAATATATTATTATTTTTCATGCTCCCAAACTACAAAAGTACTGGTCTCGGTTCTCCGTGTACCAGAGCGTGCTCCCATGTCAGTACTGGCACTGGTCTGACGGTGCATGCTGGGATGTATTTATGATCCTCTCTTTCCATTTAAAGACCCAAAGAAAGCTAAATTGAATTCGTAGGAAGTTGCCATCGTTCATTAATCTTGTTCAGACATGTCGGCTGTTTTTCTTTTCACGCTGGAATCCAGTCAGGCGCTCCTTCCCCAGAGAGACGGAGACGTGTGAGGCGTGAGCGGCTTACCGGATCAATACACAGATGACACATATATACATATTTATATATATATAAATATGGATATATGTTTTTATATATATATTAAATATATTATATATGTTTATATATATATATATATATATATAAAATATAATATATTTAATATAAATATATGTATATATGTTTTATTATTTTTTATATTTTATATATAATATATACATATATGTATATATATATATAATATATATTTTATATATATAATATATATTTTATATATATATATATAATATATATTTATTTTATATATATATATATATATATATATATATATATATATATATATATATATATATATATAAAATATCAATTTGAAAATCTTTGATTCTTGGATCGTAACTAAACATCTCTGGAACCTGAAACTCACAAATACACAGCCTGAAAAGTAAAAAAAAAAGGTTTTAAAGAGTGAAGCTGATGAAGGCCCATTCATCATCATCATCATCATCATCATCATCATCATCATCATCATCATCTTCTCCTCCTGGAAACTTCTTCACGTGGCGTTTGGCGGTTTCCTGTGACGGCTGAGCGGCGACCAGACTTTTTATTTTTTTGTGTGTCCACGAAGCCGAGTGTGTTCACACCCTTTGTGCCCTCCCACAATGTGTGTGTGTGTGAGTGAGTGAGTGTGTGTGTGTGTGTGTGATTGTGTGGGTGTGTGTGGGTGTGTGTGTGTGTGTGTGTGTGTGTGTGTGTGTGTGTGTGTGTGTGTGTGTGTGTGTGTGTGTGTGTCGGCGTTTATTTGGCCAGCTGTTTGGAGGGAGATCCTGATCCCATGTGACCTTGTGTTTCTCCAGCTGCTCTCGGTTCTCCGGCGGCGGGAATCGAACCTCCGCCTCCTCCGGCCGTCTCTGCTTCAGCAGCCCAAAAGAAATGAAAGTAAAAGCTTTGAGAAGCTGAATAGAGACAATGAGCTCACGTCAGACGGTATTGAGACGTTTTACAGAAATAAAGCTGCTTCTAATAATCTATATTTTGTTATAACAGTTTTTGTTCCTGTAACGTGTCTCCTGATTTATCATTATTAACAATAGTTCAAATGACTTTGACTTAAATAAACAAATGTTTTTTGCTATCGTTTTTAGGGTTTTATTTTCTTTAAAAAAGAAATTAATAAATTTAATGTAATAATTAATTTGTGTCAGACGTTCAACAGATGAGTAACGAAGTGTGACACACAGCCTCCATGTTGTTTACTCCATGTTGTTTACTCCATGATGTTTACTTCATGTTGTTGACCATCGTCTTCAATGCGAGTTTCAGAAAACATGAAGACACAGAGAGAGAGAGAGAGAGAGAGAGAGAGAGAGAGAGAGAGAGGATCAGAGAGGTGGTGAAACCTGTCGGCTTCACACACACACGCACACACACACAGACACACACTCTCTCAGGGTGTACACACGTTCCCCTCCTGCATACAAACACACACATTCTTGTACACACATGCACACACAAAGCAGTTGTAATGAGAACATTAACATACAAGCTATTTATAGTTGTTCCCCACGAGGAAAGACTTTGATCTGAGGGTGTGTGTGTGTGTGTGTGTGTGTGTGTGTGTGTGTGTGTGTGTGTGTGTGTGTGTGTGTGTGTGTGTGTGTGTGTGTGTGAATTTGGTGCATGACCATGACGAACTGGGACGTCTTACAAAACTTGCATGTTCCACAAACACGTCACTTTGTGTTATATATATATATATATATATATATATATTTGTGTGTATTTATATATATGCATTTATATATGTATATATATATATTTATATATGTATACATATATATGTATTTATATATATATGTATTTATGTATGTATATATATATATATGTATATTTATATATATGTTACAGTGTATTTTCTTCTTTTTAACTTTCAAATATTTTACAAACAAATGATATAAACGCTCCCTTATTATTATTACTAGTATTATTATTTGTATTATTATTATTGTTATTAAAGCATCTATTTATATTATTTCATTATGTGTTCAATCAATTCTTTATTTAATATTATGTGATTTTATTGCATTTTATTCATTGTTTGCTCCAGATCAACACATTTATATTTGGGCTTTGTTTAGTTTTAAATTAAAAATAAAAATAAATATGTTAAGTATGTTATTTATATCATTCTTATTCTTATTTATATAATTATAATAAAAAGGAAATGTATGAAATGTTTACCAAACCAAATAAAACAAATGCGTACCTAATGGTATATCACTATATTCTTACCCGTGATATTTCTTTTAACTCATTAATTTAAAGATAATGTTTTCATTTGTCAGATTTAATTCAGCTTTCTGTCAATTTGACCACATTACCAAACTAAATGAAACAAAACTTAAAGTGTCATATTTCTAATGTATTTATTTAGCAAATAGCAAATAAAATACATATCATCTCAGTGTCCCCATCGTTGGTTGCTATAGCTCCCGATTCCTCGTGCTCTGACTATAATCAGATGAAAGTTAATCCTCATTAATAACCCGTCATGTGTCGGGAGGCGGCGGCTCCTCATGTCCAGTAATCCCTCTCTCTCGTTTACAGATGTCTCTCTCTCTCTCTCTCTCTCTCTCTATGTCTCTCTCTCTATGTCTCTCTCTCTCTCTCTCTATGTCTCTCTCTCTCTCTCTCTCCGCCGCTGATGTTTAAAAGTGTTCCGTCTTTCAACCTCAGCTGGCCGCGCACGTCCGTCAGCGCCGCTATTACCATCCCTGTGTGTGTGTGTGTGTGTGTGTGTGTGTGTGTGTGTGTGTGTGTGTGTGTGTGTGTGTGGGTGTGTGTGTGCGTGTGTGTGTGTGAGGCAGGCAGGGGGGCCTGTGACCTTGAAACTCACGCTGAACATTATACTCAACACCTTCCCACATGTACACACACACACTCACACACACACACACACACACACACACACACACACCGACGTTAGCAAACTCATATTCTCAGCCGGAGGCTGTAGACCCTTTTACTTTGCTTTACATCGCCAACACATGTTCCAGTCATGCATTCAGTGTGTGTGTGTGTGTGTGTGTGTGTGTGTGTGTGTGGAGTTTTTTTCTTCAGATGAGCTCCACCCTAGCAGCGCGTGAAGGAGGCCGGTGGGGTGATCAGGTGATCTGTTGGCCACGAGTTTGATCTGGAGGTCACAGTCCAGTTCACGGAGGTGAAGTTGACCTCTGGCTTCAGGAGCTGAGCCTGAAGCCAGTAACTCTAAAGAAACAGGAGAGTCGTTCTGCTCCGCCGGGCGACTGATCGTCTGAGCTGGCCCCTCTTTTGGGTTTCTCGGTCGCCATCTTTGTTTTTGTCTTTGTTCTTCTCTGACTTCTCTGAACTACTTGAAGCTCTAGTTTGGTCATTTATTAGGAAGAGAAGCACATTGTGAAGAAACAGATCATGTTAACATAGTTTTACAAACTAACGCTACAATGAAGTGCTAACGCTACATAGTGCTAACGCTACAATGAAGTGCTAATGCTACAATGAAGTGCTAACGCTACAATGTGCTAACGCTACAATGAAGTGCTAACGCTACAATGAAGTGCTAACGCTACAATGTGCTAACGCTACAATGAAGTGCTAATGCTACAATGAAGTGCTAACGCTACAATGAAGTGCTAACGCTACAATGTACTAACGCTACAATGTGCTAACGCTACAATGAAGTGCTAACGCTACAATGTGCTAACGCTACAATGAAGTGCTAACGCTACAATGAAGTGCTAACGCTACAATGAAGTGCTAACGCTACAATGTGCTAACGCTACAATGAAGTGCTAACGCTACAATGTGCTAACGCTACAATGAAGTGCTAACGCTACAATGAAGTGCTAACGCTACAATGGGTCGCTTACGAGCGGGAGTCAGCGACTAGCAAGTTCCCCCGTTGGACAAAAGGGACTGTGATGCACGGGGGGCATGAGAGGTTTGGGGGGCACGAGTGTGTGTGAGTGTGTGTGTGTTTGTGTGTGTGTGTGTGTGTGTGTGTGTTTGTGTGTGTGTGAGTGTGTGTGAGTGTGTGTGAGTGTGTGTGTGTGTGTGTATGAGTGTGTGTGAGTATGTGTGCGTGTGTGTGAGTGTGTGTGTACGTGAGAGAAAGGGCCTGCGCGTTTGAGGCGTGTTGGTTCACCTGCACGGCGATAGCGGAGGTCACGGAGGTCACGGGGCCGATGGCGGCGGGCTGCTGGGGGTCACACAGCAGACAGGTTGAGTGACAGATCTCCCAGCATGCTCGCTGTGTTTTTCGGCACAGGAAGTGCTCAGTGTAGCCCCGATGAAGACGAGCTTTCAGTCGACCCGCCACGCCAAATTAATTTAAGTTGCAGCATCAAAATAAAACATTTTAAAGAAGTTGGGAAGAAAAATGCTCCATTTTCTTTGTTAAATATTGAATTTTAATTATGTATTAATATGGAAAGCTGTATCTTAATATTAATATTAGAATAAATGTATTTTAATCACCTGTACAAGTTTAATGGATCAGCGTAAATAATGTGCTTATTTTATTTATTTTAAATATACAAACATGTTTGTGAATTTAACTAAGGTTTTAAAAAAAATTGAATTATCATAATTTATTTGTTAATTATTATTTGAAATCATTCATTTGAATTTGTAAAAATCTTAAATGCCGTCCTGCAATTATTTGTATTTTTTTAAAGAAAGTGCTGCTGCTAATAATGAAACGTTATCTTGGACATAAAACATAATGATTATTATATCATTCATATTATTTAAACCTCCTTTTCCTGAAGCTCTCGCAGCAAAAGCAGGAAAAGAAAAAGTCGTCTGACATAAATCTGCGTGAAGGAGACTCAGAGTCAGAGGTCGACTCGGGTTGAGGAGTTTGACGGACGAGGAGAGAGGAGACAGACGAGGAGATAGGAGATAGATAAGGACATAGGAGATGGATGAGGCACTCGGGTGGCAATGAATGAAGTGGAAGACGGGGTCGGGGGGGGGCAAGAGGTCAGTGACAACTCTGACAGCTTCGGGCCCTCGTCTTCTCCTTTAGCCTCAGCGGTTACATTTATATCCGTCGATGGCCGGTGTGCCGCCGCTGCAGGCGACTTTCAGAGCTACCCGGTTCCCTGTCGGAGCTTTTTGAGGACCCCGAGGAAACGGGTCAAGGTCGGTTATCAACCGGGCCCTGGAGCGCTCACCGGCCACCATCTTGAATCTCAATACTCACATTTGAATGAATCTATCCTTCCAGGAATAACAGAACCACCACTACCACTTCAGTCCACAGGGGGCGCTAGAACCACCACTACCACTTTAGTCCACAGGGGGCACCAGAACCAACACTACCACTTCAGTCCACAGGGGGCAGCAGAACCAACACTACCACTTTAGTCCACAGGGGGCAGCAGAACCAACACTACGGATTTTCCTGTGAAACATTATACACGTTTATTGTATATATACTGTCTATATATGTATAGATATTTATATCTATACATATATATACATATATGTACTAATACATATTTAGTCATATATATACATGTATATATATATACATTATATATATATATATATATATATATATATATATATATATATATATATATATGTGTGTGTTTTTATTTCAGCTGTACTTCATTCAGAGTCTTTGGTATTCTCCAAACAAAACCCAACCAAGATGATTTTGTCAACTTTACAATATTTAATGGATTTCTCCCATAGTGACCGTTGGCGCTCTGAGGATGAACCCGATCACGAGTGTCATAACTGTGGCGTGTTGCCCTCTCTGTCGCCCCCTGCTGGCCACGTCTTCACGCCGGCGCCGGCGACACCGCTAAGTGGGTGTTTGAGTGACTCCAGGACTTGTGAGACTTAACCACCGGAGTCACCACCTGCCCGTCCCACACCTGCCACGACAACGACGACAAAAAACACCAAAAAACATTTCAAACATTTGCTCCGTTGGCGCTCCACTGCTCGTCTTCAGCGCCAACGCCATCTGTCCTCGCACGTTATTCCCATCGCGGACACCTTGTAAGCCTCCGAGCTCGCCAAGGCGGGAGGGATCGGACTTGGCTCGGGACGAGCTGATGAAGTGGGACACAAGGGGGGGGTCTGCTTCCTCTGGTTTCTTAAGTTAATGCCTTTAGAGGCCAGGCTTTAAATATCTCATCTATCTTTGGAATGCGTTCTACACTTGGTGCTCGGTGATCATGAATCTACTGGATTAGTCCAGACGGCCACTGTGAGACGGTCTGAAGGTTTCCTCGCGGTCGGTGGATGGAATTGTCCCAAACTCCAGCCACCGGTCCGCCACTACGTCGCTCCCTGTCCAATAAAGGCGTGAAATAATACTCTTAAAATAGAGAAATAATGTGTTCTTGCCGTGTATTTCATCAACCCGTCACATAAATCCTCGTCCGGGCCGGTGTGAACCATTACAGAAGGAAATCAACCGTTTTCCTTTCCCGCTGCAGATGCCTCGACTTATGGCAGGAAACTCACAGGTGAACCCGAGGACGTGAAAGGTGGCTCGGCTCCATGTAGAATGGCGTTACAACAACACCAGGACCTCCCCGAAGTGGAGTACAGCCACCAGGAATGTGATTAAACACACCGGTGGAGCGGCAGAAAGGACTGAAACCGGTCCAGGAGTCTGCAGCGTGAAGCCTGCAGAGGAATCTATCGGCAGGAAAGGAATATAATCCGTCTTTACTCACTTTATGCCCACAGACTGAAGGGCTGCCGTGTTTCTACAGCGGCCCAGAAGGAACCGACACAACATGAGCTCTAGAGAGGTTCATTCATGGGTTTTACATGCGTTCCCTTAGATGCAATCTTCAACCTCACCACTAGAGGGCAAATCCAACACACTGGCCCTTTAAGACCAAGAAAGCCCAGAAAATGAAAGGACATACGTATGATTATTGTTTAAAACACCAGAGCTGATGACCACGTTGCTGTTTGGAGCGTTTCATCTGCATGTCTTGCTGGTTGAAACATTAACAGATGTATACGTCCTCTAAAGGTTCCCACCGCGATGATGAACCATATATTTTCGGATGAATCTAATTCTGCAGCTGGTAGCTCGTTGATATGAAACCTCCAGTCGGATATTAAAAGCCCCGACGGGTGAAACCTGACCCCGCCCAGCGCTCCGAGCGAATCGATTTGCGTGTATCTTAAAACGTAAATTGTCTCATTTTCACGCTGCTATCGGGTGACTGGCGGTGATCCGCCAGCGCCGCGTAACGGCTGGTGTGGATTTTAAATTAGGCCACAGCTGTCCCGGAGAACCTTATCGCGCCTTCCACATTCGTGTTTCTTTGCAGAATGGGATAACCTTTCCATCCCTCGAGGGTTTGGGGGGGGGGACCATCTGACACCACCATCACCCGGGTGGAATTCGGGGAATGGCGCTGTCCCTCCACCCTTTCAACCCCTCTCCACCCTCCACCCACCCACCCACCGGGGAGGTGTCATCTCCAAACTGTGTTTATTTGTTGGCGCCCCAGTCGTGAAAACCTTCCCTTCAACTGCGCGTTAATCTGGACGGTAAATTATCCTCGCTGGTAATCGCCGTTGTCCTCGGAGTGTCCGTCTCCTTGTCTTCTTTTCAAGACCTCCGCGTCGCAAATACATGCAAGTAAAACAGAAAGTCATCGGTTCGGTGACATGCGGCTGTAAAAAGTTACATTTACGAGCTCAACACTCAGCATCTCCGTATGTGGAGAGTTTGAGAGGAAGTGGAGGAGGAAGAGGAGGAGGAGGAGGAGGTGATAGAGATGTAGAGGAGACGAGGAATCCAGAAAACGTAACAGCTTTGTCAGCCGGGTCAGGAACGTCTGAGCGGGGACGTCTTCCTGATCGGCCGACTGGTCCACGTCTAATCAACTACATTTTATTTTGGCGGGGAATAAAACACCTCAAACAAAACAAAGTGACTTTCTTATCCCAACATATGCGTCTAAACTAGATGACTAGCTGCCACGTCGATGACTTACTCTGCTGACGCGGTCATGTGACATGAGATGGCCTTTGATGGTTGTAATCTGAGGATGGCGCAACAGGAAGTGGATTCCTCTACGATTCTTCAGACCAGGATCACGTTAAAAAACGATCTTAATCTGTAGTTAAAGTCCGCTGATGGTCCAACCAAGACTTTCACAGAGGAGAACTGGGTCAGCGTTAACTTTGCTCTGGTGATGATAATGTAAGGAAGTGCACGACAGATGTTTCTAATTCTATAAGATTATGATTATTATAACGCTGTTACGTTTCATTGTTACGTTACGTAGTTACATTGTTAAGTTGTTATGTTGTAACATTATGTGATTACGTTGTTACGTTTCGTTGTAACGTTGTCACATTGTTGTGTTGTTACGTTTTGTTGTTTCGTTTGTTGCCGTATTTTCTTTTGTTACGTTGCGATGTGACGTAAAGTCAGGTTGTTGAATCGCTACGTTTTTGTGTCAGTCGTTATTATTAAACACATAACCTCGTTATGAAACGTGTTTCTGAAAACAAACTTCTTTCTCGATGGCTCACACATTGGCGAGCAGAAACACTGACGCAAATCATTTTCCAACACACGTCTCGGAGCCACACGTCGCCGCCAGAGGGAGTCGGCCTCGCCGCCGGCCGTCACCACCGTCACCACCGTCACCACCGTCACCACCGTCACCACACGGGTTTACTCGGTGACGAGGTCAATACTCCTGGGGAGGAGAGGAGGGCGGAAAGTTGGCCGATCCCCGAGCGCCGAGCCCCGTGGACAGCTCATGGAAAAAGTGTCGCCGCAGCGAGCGGCCGGAGCTCACTGCGGTCCCAATGTCAACCGAAGGGAGGGCCGGGGGGGGGGGGGGGGGGGGGGTCTTCTCCCACCTTTCATAAAACCTCGAGCCCCAAAGAAATACGAAATGGCCGTCGAGCTGCCGGAAACGAGCGGTCTGGAGACGGAGGCGGGGCCAGAGGGACGACAGAGCCAATGATCACGGCCGTAAATTGCGTCCGCGGGCACAGGGAGCTGTCCGCGCGCTCCGCGGGTCGAAGGTCGGCCGGGTCGGGAATGGAAACACTTCCCCCCCACCGAGGCCCCGAAACAAGTCGTAACTCACAACGC
>CM070107.1:8951289-9023789 GCA_036178185.1 Liparis tanakae
AAACATGTCGCACAGCGAGTGTGCGACATCAACTCCAGCAACACGTGCCGAGTTACGCTCGTTACAAAAATATACGGTCTTTTCAAAATAAACTTGGTTATGTTTATGGAACGAACAACTCGGGGTTGACTTCTGTTCCCTCATCATCTGGGGATGAAGAGTGTTGTCTCGTCGTGGTTCAAAACATTGCAAACAGTAAAAGTATAGAGAGTCAAGTCAATAAATAATCAATAACATGACAAGAATGCTTTGATTTTGGATATGGTAGTAGTAGATGAAGACTGTTGTATAAAGGACTATCACCGTGTTCCTTAAAGGACTATCACTGTGTTCCTTAAAGGACTATCACTGTGTTCCTTAAAGGACTATCACCGTGTCCCTTAAAGTACTATTGGCGAGTTTCTTAAAGGACTATCACTGTGTCCCTTAAAGGACTATCGGCGAGTTTCTTGAAGAACTATCACCGTGTTCCTTAAAGGACTATCACCGTGTCCCTTAAAGGACTATCGGCGAGTTTCTTAAAGGACTATCACCGTGTCCCTTAAAGGACTATCACCGTGTTCCTTGACGGACTATCACCATGTTCCTTAAAGGACTATCATCATCACTGTGTCCCTTAAAGGACTATCACCGTGTTCCTTGACGGACTATCACCATGTTCCTTAAAGGACTATCATCATCACTGTGTCCCTTAAAGGACTATCACCGTCTCCCTTAAAGGACTGTCACCGTGTTCCTTGAATGACCATCAATGTGTTCCCTGAAGGACCAGCAAAGTGTTCCTTGAAGGACCATCAATGGGTTCCTTGAAGGACCATCAAGGGGTTCCCTAAAGGACCGTCACCACGTTCCTCCCCCCTGGTCCCGGTTCTTCTCCGGCTGCACACATGCACCTCGGCTGCGCCTCCTTGAGTCCCGTCATCACCATGGCAACCGTCCCAGCCCAGAACTCTTCCCTAATAACCGAATCGTGAAGCGGTCGTCGACCTCGCCGCCCTCTGAGCGCCGACCCTCCTCCAGATGGTCTCCGCTGGCCGGACGGACTTCACAGGCATTCCTGCCGTTGTTTCTCCTTCGGTGCGATTATCCCTGGCTTCCTCTCGGACACCTCCATCCGTCTGTAGACCAAACACAGGCTGCAGCGGTGGACGGTGGATCAGGTCTGTGTCCATGCCCTGGAGGATGTAGGGGGGTCACCCCAGTGGATCGACACCTCCCCCCCCTCACACCCACCCCCCGGAATGGCCAACATCAGTTCAGTCAGCAGGGACAAATATCATATTTTTGCATTGAATGCAAAATTAATTTTCACGATCGCCTTTTAATGTATTTATATTTATGTATTTATTTATATATTTATTTTCATATATTATTATTAAGTATAACTATGTATTTATATACATATAAATACATAGTTATACTGTGTATACATAAATAAATATATTTAAATAATAATATATGAAAATAAATAAATATATAAATAAATATAAATACATTAAGAAGCCATCGTGAAAACTAATTTTGCATTCATTGCTCAAACATTACATACAAACACACAAATGAGAGAATTTCAATACCGAAGAATTCAATTGCCGTCGGCCATCTTTGTTTTCATACAAAGCTTCAGGTCTGGCCTTAAATAGAGAAATTCATAGTCGGAGAACAATTACATGATCAGTTTGTTTATTTAATGGGTGGATCTGTAAAAACAGAGTTCCTCCACAAAGAATCACACACAAAAATATTTAATTAAATGATTTTTCCAATTACCAATTACCAATGGGAAGGAGAAGTCCGGTTCGATGCTAAAGATCCGAACCAGCGCGCTTCCATCTTCACTCAGAAAGCTTCACATTTTAAAATAAAGATTTACCCCGATGTCGGATCTCGGATGAAAACCTCCGACAGATCCGTGGCATTGCATAGGAAGTGAGTGGACGTCGGCCGAGCAGCCGCGTTCATGTTTTTATTTCCTTACAGGAAAAACGCCCCAGAAGTCGAGAGGGAAAATATGAGTTCTGAGTCTCGGTCCGAGCTCGGCGGTTATTATTCATGAAGGAATCGACCCTGAGCCGAGACGCCGCCGCGCCACGCGGACCGACTCGCTGTTTTCTCTCACAGGAAATTGCACGTCCGTCAGGAGGATTGTGGGTCGCCGTCCAGCTCGTAAATCTGGGCTCTAAACAGGGAGCGCGCCATAACTGTTATATGTGTGTAACTGTTATGCACATGGAGAACTGTGCATGTACATCTATATATATATGTAAATGGATACATATATAAATATATATATACATATATTTATATATAAATATATAAATGAATAAATCTAAATAAATATGAATATATATATACACATATATATATACATATATAATTCCTGACCAAATTTCCAGCAACATAAGCACATTTTCTCCCTTTTCTGTTTCTCATTATACTCTCGTTTGGGTCTCAATGTTTTTAGGCCTTGACGTCCCATTGTTCCCCAAAAACACAACAATAACAACTCAAATTGAGCCCCAAGCAAACGTGCCGTCGCTTCATCGCCGGGAGCAATGCCGGCCTTTAAAACCAGAGAGAAGGAAGGGGGGGGGGGGGTTCAGGGGCTTTTGGAGGACAAAAAAAATCTGGGGTACGACATTTTTTGTGTATTTATTTTTCCGTGTTTAATTGGACAAATGAATAGCATTCCGGCTCGGGGGGCGCATAGTGGCATTATTGTTCCGGGAGGATAAACACAGGAGGGGGCCGGACTATAAAAGCCCAGAATAAACAGCCTCTCACAGGATTGAATGTCTGTTTATGACCTTTATTACCAAGTGCACGGCTCTAAAATCACTAATTACATCAGCTGCGTGCATTTCTGGGGAGAGGGCTCTTAAAAAGCAGGTATTGGTGGCTGTGTGTGTGTGTGTGTGTGTGTGTGTGTGTGTGTGTGTGTGTGTGTGTGTGTGTGTGTGTGTGTGTGTGTGTGTGTGTGTGTGTGTGTGTGTGTGTAGGGTTAATTATGTCTAATGTGTTTGTGTCATATATTTAGGTAAATTTTATGCTTTTCTAAAAATGTATAGCTCTATTTGCTCGGTCTTAACTTTATTCTTGTGTGTGTGTGTGTGTGTGTGTGTGTGTGTGTGTGTGTGTGTGTGTGTGTGTGTGTGTGTGTGTGTGTGTGTGTGTGTGTGTGTGTGTGTGTCGGCCCTCAGAGAGCTGACCTCGGCGTTTCCTCTCCCCTGATCTCTGCAGACTCTGGTTATTAAAACATGTTTCCTTCTTCCTCTGAGGAGGAGCTGAGGACTCCTTCAACACGCTACGGCCATTAATAAAAACACCACATGGGGAGAAGAGAGGGACCGAGAGACGAACCGAGAGACGAACCGAGAGACGAACGCTTCACTTCTTTTATTTTATTTTCATTAACTTAAATTTGCACTTCTGGGATTTGATTAAAAATGTCACTTAAAAATGTTAAAACAAATTCACAGTTTAGCCCACTACCACTCTGGTCCACAGGGGGCGCCATCATTAACACAGCATGAAAGCTTCTGACTTTTAGTCTTTTTAAGAAAGTACTAATTAAAAGAAGTTTGTTTCATGCAAACAAAACTCGAGGCATGAGGCGTGTGAGGGAAAGGAAACAGTCACGGCGTCCAGGCGAGCTGTGGAGGCCGTCACCTCTTTACTCAGCCGGCTGCACGGCCCCCTAGCTAACGCAGTTGCTGCCACCGCTAATGCAGCCTCTGTCGCTGTCATAGCCGCTGTCGCTACCGCTAATGCTGTCGCTACCGCTACCGCTAATGCTGTCGCAACCGCTACCACTGTTGCTGTCACAGTCTTTGTCGCAACCACTAATGCTGTCGCAACCGCTGTCGCCACCGCTACCGCTAATGCTGTCGCAACCGCTACCACTGTCGCTGTCACAGTCTCTGTCGCAACCGCTACCGCTGTCGCTACCGCTAATGCTATTGCTGTCGCTACCGTTGTCGCAGCCATTGTCGCTACCGCTGTCGCTGTTGCTTCCGCTAACGCTGCCACCGCTATCTTCTTTCAGCGCAGTACTCAAGAGTAACTTCCTAACTTCAGGAGGTCAGATAGTTGATATATTATTATGATGTTTTAGAAGTCAGTTTGACCTTCTCTAACCGGATCTACTTTCGGTTTGTAAAACTGCTCCAAAAGTTTATAATTCATAGCTTTCCGGACGAGCGCGACTCTGTGTGTATGGAGGACTCAAAATGGCTTAAATAAATAAATGCATAAATAAATATAGGAATAAATAAATAAATGCTTAAATAAATGTATAAATGCTTAAATAAATGTATAAATACATAGATAAATGTATACATAAATAAATGCTTAAATAAATGTATAAATAAATACAGGAATGAATGAATATGTTATAAATCAACAGGAAATCATTAAATACATATATTTCTACATTTCTGTATTTCTTCATTTATTTATTTCTCTATTTATGTGTCCACACGTATTTCTTCATTTATGTGTGACATTTACACGTCCGTATATTCAAATGAGCTGGGCGGTCCGAACCTCTGTCTGGCAAACAAACTCTTGTTTTTACGGTGTAAAGTTATTAACACTAAAACACCGCATGCTTTGACTGGAGCGCAGGAAAAAGAGCTTTTGTCCGGGACTATTTTAATGTATGGATTAACACACTTTCACCTTTTAAACGAGGCATCAATGTTCCGTAACACACAATCTTGTTGCGCTGCTGCATATATTAGTTTATTTATTTATTGTATTTATTTACAGCAAAGACATCTTGTTGTCCGTCCCGGCTGTAATATCGCTCCGCCAGAGGAAATAGACCCCCGGTAACCGGAAGCCTGTCACCGCCGCGGACGTCTCTCTCTCCGCGGGGCACGTTTATAGCTCGTGTCCCGGTCACCAGCCCGCGGGGCAGAATGTCACGAGGCCGCGCGATGACAGCCCGCGGCCGCGCGCGCGTGCCCGTTGGACCTCAGTGTCACCCGAGCTGCTGTCCGTCAAGACCGCGACGCGGAGGAACCGTGCGCACACACGCGCACGATTACACAGACACCAACACACACACACACACACACGCACACAATAATGTAAGTAAAACAAAATAAAGGGTTTTATTTGTGGATATTGTTGCACACGTGACCTTTGACCTTCGGCCGTTATGGTGCTGCCCGCTGCAGCAGGTGGTGTGCGTGCACGTGTGTGTGTGTGCGTGTATGTGTGTGTGTGTGTGTGGGGGGGTCCCAACCACGGACCTGGGCTCAGATCCTAGGGGGGTCTGGTCCAGAACCAGTTAACGAGAAGGCAAGACTGCCATCTAGTGACTCAGAGGCCTGGTTTATATAACTATATATATATAAATTAAGTCATAACTCAAATCCCAAATTTCAAGTTTATTTTTTGTGCTATTTTGAGTCTCTTAAATTTGTAAAAATAAATGAATCAAACTTTAATGTCATTACGTCGGACACCTGAATAATTTGTATTTTTATTTTTTATTTTCTTATTCTTCTTATTTTGAATAATATAATTGTGTTATTTGAATCAGTATTATTATGTATTTAATATTATTGTATTTATGTAGCAGTATTATTATTTATTTATCATTTATTTATTTATAAATGATGCTGAACATGATGTAGTGGAATATATACATTATATATGATATATATAAATATATATATATATATATATATATCCAATATGAATAATAAATAAATATATATATATACATATACTATATATATATGTATCCAATATAAATAAATATATATCTAATATATATATATATATATATATATATATATATATATATATATATATATATATATATGTGTGTGTGACACCACCAATTGTGACAAAATGAGGAAAAAAATCCACAAAATCACTTTGACTGATTTTTAAAGAATTTATTGGTAAATTCCTGGGTAAAATAAATATGCTCCTCTGTTCTCCACTCCTTACCTGTATTAACGGCACCTGTTTGAACTCATACCTGTATAAAAGACGCCTGTCCACAACCTCAACCAGTCACACTCCAAACTCCACTATGGCCAAGACCAACGAGCTGTCAGAGGACACCAGAAACAACATGGTAGACCTGCACCAGGACCACATGTAGACCTGCACCAGGACCACATGTAGACCTGCACCAGGACCACATGTAGACCTGCACCAGGACCACATGGTAGACCTGCACCAGGACCACATGTAGACCTGCACCAGGACCACATGTAGACCTGCACCAGGACCACATGGTAGACCTGCACCAGGACCACATGGTAGACCTGCACCAGGACCACATGTAGACCTGCACCAGGACCACATGGTAGACCTGCACCAGGCTGAGAAGACTGAACCTGCACTAGGTCAGCAGCTCGGTGTGAAGAAATCAACTGTGGGAGCAATTATTAGGAAATAGAAGACATACAAGACCACTGATAGTCTCCGTTGATCTGGTGAGACATCACTGCTCTAGAGGAGACATCACTGCTCTAGAGGAGACATCACAGAGACATCACTGCTCTAGAGGAGACATCACTGCTCTAGAGGAGACATCACAGTGACATCACTGCTCTAGAGGAGACATCACAGTGACATCACTGCTCTAGAGGAGACATCACTGCTCTAGAGGAGACATCACAGTGACATCACTGCTCTAGAGGAGACATCACTGCTCCAGAGGAGACATCACAGTGACATCACTGCTCTAGAGGAGACATCACTGCTCTAGAGGAGACATCACAGTGACATCACTGCTCTAGAGGAGACATCACAGTGACATCACTGCTCTAGAGGAGATCTGCATGGAGGAACGGACCAAAATACCTGCAGCAGTGTGTGGAAAGCTTGTGAAGACTTACAGAACACGTTTGACCTCTGTCATCGCCAACAAAGGGTAGATAACAAAGGATTGAGATGAACTTTTGTTATTGACCAAATACTTATTGTACCCAGGAACTTACCAATTAATTCTTTAAAAATCAGACAAGGTTATTTTCTGGATTTTTGTTTTCATGTTATCTCTCATAGTTGAGGTCTACCTATCTCTTATCTTTTTAAGTGGGAGAACTTGCACAATTGGCGGCTGACTAAATACTCCCCCCCCCCCCCCCCCCCCCCCACTGTATATGTATATAGTCACAGAGTCGTTTCTTCTCCTTCAATCTCCCGTTGGAGACGATGATTCTGAGTCTGGGATTCATCTACAAGAATTTTTAATTTTGGTAGGTGTGACATTTACGGCCCCCTGAGGAACCCCCCCCCCACAGACACACACACACACACACACACACAAAGAAAAGAGAGGGGGAACCCATAAAGATCTCTCTCCCTTTAACAAGCCTGTAAATACTGAAGTTAATTAGTTTTCTCTCTCCGTGAGATTAAAACATGAACAATGGAGCGAGGAGGTGTTTCTACTTTTCATTAGTACAGTGTCTGATGTGGCTGTGAGAGGAGGAGGAGGAGGAGGAGGAGGAGGAGAAGTGTTGCATCAGATTTTAAGAATGTTGACAACACAAAACGACAGAGGAATGTTCTTTATGATTACAGGATGGCTCTTCCTCATCCTCTTCCTCATCCTCTTCCACCTCGTCTCCTCCTCCTTCTCTTCCTCTCAGTTGGTCCGGGGTGTTGTTACTTTTGTATTAACCTTTTTTATTTTTCCACTTGATTCATTTAAAAATAAATGTAATTGCTAAAGAGAAAATGTATTAAAAAGGTAAAATGTAATTAAATTGCACAAGAAGCTGAATAATAAAATATCAGTTCATGTCCTACATTATGTTTTTAAATATACATAACAAAATATATATATATATATATTAAAAAGGGAAACATTTAATTTCCAGAAAGCCAAATAATTAAATACCTGTTAATCACCTTCATTTCTTTTTTATATTATTTGGGTTACATTTTTAATGCCATATAAAAGTATTTATTATTTTATTAACTTTTTTAAATTTGGAAATAAAGTGTTACTAAATAATACATCTAATTAAATAACCACATTAAACATTTTATAAAAAAGGGAAAATTAAATGTAAATTGCCACAAAGTTAAATAAGGAAATATCATTATTTTTGCAACAATTATGCATACAAAAATATTTTTTGAGTAATTTATTTATTTTAATAACTTTCTAGAATTTCTTCTGATTTGGGAAAAGTAAAAAAAAAAATATATATTAAAAATGAAATTTAAATTGCCATAAAGTAAAATAAGTAAATGTTTTGTTATTTTTGCTAATTTTATGGCATAATAATTATTTATTTATCGAGTTATTTACTTACGAGTTATTTATTTATATTTATGCCACTCTTCTCATCCATATAAACGTGTTTGATCTGCGTTGTTTCTCCTGGAATAAAAAGATTCTCCTCGTGCTTTGAAATCTAAAGCGTGAATTTATTTTTATTTGGGAAAGAAAAACATGAAAAACTAAATGTAGAAACATCCAAAAGCTTTCCGGACCTCCTCTGGACCCCCTATGGACCTCCTCTGGTCCTCTGGACCTCCTCTGGGATCCAACAGGGCGTCCTCCGTGAGCTCAAGCGATGGTCAGGATGGCGCGCTCCCTCTTCCTCCTCTTCCTCTTCTTAACGGTTGCTTGGCCCGTGGCGTCTGCGAAGAACATCACGTCCTCTTTGCTCTCGATCTCTCGCTGGAGGAATTGGAGCGCCGCGCTGTTGAAGCCCATCACGTCCTGAACGAGAAGAGAAGAGGATCACTCATTAAAAAGTATTTTCTCCAGATTCTCGTCTTCCTCCTCCTCCTCCGCTCGTCTTCCTCGCCCAGACTCACTCTGATCTGCTGCACCTTCGCCAGCGTGTGGCTCCGCAGCTCGTCCACCACCGACAGCAGCATCTGGTTACTGGAGATCGGCCCGAAGTGGATCCTGAACAAAGGAGCCTCCGATTAGAGACCGTCACCTCCACATATATATATATATATATATATATATATATATACATATATATATATATATATATATATATATATATATACACATACAATATATATACACATCTCTATTCAGACGATACTCCAGGAGACAAAAGCTTCAAAATAAGAGTTCTTTAATAAATATATCAGAGGACGAAGACAAATTAATACAGTTTAATGACTTTACTGTAAAACTAGGAAGAGACAACACCTGTGTCAACGCAGTATTACCATATCCACAACAATATGACCATTATACCAGTTTATACTTTTAATTATTAACCAAAAGCTGTTCAATTGTACTTAATTCAAGGTCATTTATTATTTAAGGTTATTATATTTATCAGGTTATTATTTAAAGAGTTTTTTATTTATTTTATCTATTTCATTTTATTTATTTATTTTATTAACTATTATTATTACACCTTCAGATTTATAGAATAAATAAATGTATTCATACAAAATTTAAGGTGCGTTATATTTAATATATTTTCATTATTTTATTAATTTTTTTTTCTATTGCAGAATAGTAATAACAGGAATAAAATAAGTAAAAATCGAGTATCGTGCCAATTTTATTAAAATGAATTAACTAATTTACAACAGAAGTTATGACACACACACACACACACACACACACACACACACACACACACACACACACACACACACACACACACACACACACACACACACACACACACACACACACACACACACACACACACACACACACACACACACACACACACACACACACACACACACACACACACACACACACACACACACACACACACACACACACACACTCTTACTTGAGGAGGAAGAACAGGCAGCGGCACACCAGCTCCACCTCCAGGCCGAGCTGCATGTACCCGTTGAACAGCCTCAGCAGCTGGGGCACATAGGGGAAGGGCAGCACCAGCAGGGACACCTCCAGCTCACTGGGGAATGGAACCGGCAACCCGGACGCCGGGTGGTTAACACACAGACAGGGCGACCAATGAGCTTCAAGGGGGAGGAGCCACGCCTCACCTGGACCGGACCTTCTTTATGACGTCCAGGACGTAGCGTGCCGGCTGCAGGAGGAACACAGACACCATCAAGACAACGTCTTCATCACCATCATGATAAAGATGAAGAGGATCCTCATCATCTTCATCACCATGATGATGAAGATGATGAGGATCATCATCTTCTTCACTTACTGAGATGTTCCCCAGCGCAGCGAGGATGGGGTTCGGCCGAGGGGGAGGAAGCTGCAAAAAAAAAAACACGAACGCTCGTAAACAATTCACTGGGAGGAGGAAGAGGAGGAGGAGGGAAGAGGCAGAGGAGGAAGAGAGAGGAGGAGGGAGGAGGAAGAAGAGGAAGAGGAGGAAGGAAGAGGAGGTAAATGACAAGTAAGGAGGAGGAGGAAGGAAGAGGAGACGTCTCGGGGTTCCACCTTGTTCACTGCCGTCATGCTGGCGTATTTGTGCTCCTCCATCTTCTCGTCCTCCTCTTTGTAGAGCTCCAGAGCCTCCATGATGCGCTCGGCCTGCAGAACAACAGACAACAAACAGACAACAAACAGACAAACACCTCGATGAAGGACGTGTTTTTCTTATTCTTTATTGTTGTTCTTTATTGTTGACGTGTTGTTGGACTCACAGCTTTCACCGTCTCTATGGTCTTCTTGGCGGCCGGCGCCGCTTCTCCTGGCGTCTCTCCAGGAACCTGAGGAGGAGGAGGAGGAGGAGGAGGAGGAGGAATTAATTAATTTCCTATATTTATTAAAAAATATATTTGTTATTATTTGTAAATTTTTATGGCATATTTAAAACATGCAGAACAACATGGAGAACCACATGGAGAACAACATGGAGAACAACATGGAGAACCACATGCAGAACAACATGCAGAACAACATGGAGAACAACATGGAGAACATGCAGAACAACATGGAGAACCACATGCAGAACAACATGCAGAACAACATGGAGAACAACATGGAGAACAACATGCAGAACAACATGAGAACAACATGGAGAACATGCAGAACAACATGGAGAACATGCAGAACAACATGGAGAACAACTCACCACGGGAGCGTCTTCTTTGCCGATGCTCTCCTCGAACTCGGCTTCTCGTTCCTGTGAGAACATAAACGTGGTCGTTGAGAGACAAATAAACGGCGTCCTGCCTCTCAGTAGCCCCGCCCCCTCAAGGCCTCTCGGTAGCCCCGCCTCTTCACTGACTCTCGGTAGCCCCGCCCCCCGCGGCGTCTAGTGGCCCCGACGCCTCACGGAATCTCGGTAGCCCCGCCCCCTCACTGCCTCTCGGTAGCCCCGCCCCTTCACAACCTCTCGGTGGCCCCGCCCCTTCACGACCTCTCAGTGGCCCCGCCCCCTCACCGTCTCACGCTCCTCCTCCAGGATGATGGGCTCCCTCGTCCTCTCCCACAGGCGGAGGGATTTGTCGTGCGACGCCGACACGATGTGGTCGCCGCTCGGGCTGATGGCGAGACACCAGACCTCGCGGTGATGGCCCTGGAGACGAGGAGAGAGCCGGGAATCAGTCATGTGACACAGCCAGGGGACGGAAGACGTATCGCCCACCAGGACGGGGAAAGCCACAGGACACACGATATTATGAAGTTACGATATAGACACGTTACAATGTCATCACGATACGATATTATCAAGTTACGATATTGTCCCAATATCACGTTACAATCTTATCACTTTACGATATTATCACCATATTATTACGTTACGATATTACCACCATATTATCAAGTTACGATCTTATCACTTTACGATATTATCATGTTTTACGACTAATAAAGGGGGAGGAGCCGAACATCACCAGGGGACCACATGTATAAAGGGGGAGGAGCCTCACCTCGAGCGTCTGGATGTGCTCGAACTTGTCGGCGTCCCACTGTTTGATCTTCTTGTCCTTCCCCGCTGTGAAGAACAGGTGAGTCTTGGGGACGAACTGGAGGAACATGACGCTGCAGGGGGAGGAGCCACAACATGACAGGTGACGTCACAGCTACAGAATGACCAATGAACTCGTGACACGTCTGGTTATTCGGGTCCGTGTTGCCGGGGGTTACCTGTCGTCGTGAGCAAACATGGAGCGGTGACAGTCGCCGAAGTCCAGACCCCAGATCTTCACGTTCCGGTCGGCGGAGCCGGTGGCGATCAGCGTGCTGTCCTGATGGGGAGGAAGAACACAAGGTCAGAGTCCACGAAACGGACACCATGACGGCCCCGACGTCAGAACCACGGCTTGAGCAACACGAGAGAAACAATGGCAGCACACGTGGAAGGAGGCGCCAGCTCATGAAGTTACTACGAGGATCCCTTATGCTACGTTCACATCGGACGCGCCAAAAATATTCTCGTCGAGACGCGACACAGCGGGGGCGTGGCTTATCGCGCCCGCTTCTTCAGCCATATGAATCTTTTCCTTAACCAGACTGAGATGTTGTGTCTTCACTTGTCGCCCTGTGAGTCGCCCTGCTGCTGCCCCTCTCTCCTTCTCTCTGGACTCTGTGGTCCTGACTTCCACGGCCCTCCGCCCATGTTCCCGCTCGTCTCCCGCGGAGTAAACACGGGTCGAGAACCGACAGGACCGCAGAGTTTCCACTTGTTAGTGGACCGAGCTGCTCTCTCACTCTCTTCTCTCTATGATTCGTGTCTCTCTCTCTCTCTCTCTCTTCTCTCTATGATTCGTGTCTCTCTCTCTCTCTCTCTCTCTCTCTCTCTCTCACTCTCACTCTTCTCTCTATGATTTGTGTCTCTCTCTCTCTCTCTCACTCTTCTCTCTATGATTCGTGTCTCTCTCTCTCTCTCACTCTCACTCTTCTCTCTATGATTTGTGTCTCTCTCTCTCTCTCTCTCTTCTCTCTATGATTCGTGTCTCTGAGACTTTTCCTCCTCCGGCGGCAGATCTCCGCTGCCATGAAACATCTGCCGGCGCTTGGTTCATATTATAATATGGGTAGATGAAATCAAGCATTCTGATTGGTTGAGAGTGAGTCACGGGGTGTGGTATAATCAGCCCATAATGTACAGTACGGCCTGTTTACAGGGGCGCGTTTCATATCAATGCGCACTAAAACTAATGTTTAGCTTTTGCGCGACCGTCAGTTGTCATTTCAAATAAATCCTGCGGCTCCCTTCAAAGCTACTGGGCACCACATCTCAATGAAAGACAGCGTTGGCGTGATATCCACATTATCCAGCTGGAGACGGCACTTCAACACGGAGCCACTGCAAAGAGAGAAGAGTGGTCGATGTCATCAGAGACGAAGAGGACATGAGAAACGTTTTCCACGGATGATTAATGGAGATATCCAGATCAACATAAGTTAAACCAGGGCTCTCAAGTTTTGAAGACAGGCAAGCGTGACATCACATGACCAGCGACAGGAAAGTGACCCACGGCGAGCGTTGAGACGGGGGTCTGAGCTGGACTCCTCCGCAGAGAGCGGCTCATGTTGGCGCTGCTGCACATTAAAACATTAAATAGACCAGAGTTTTTTAAGTGTGAGAAATACGAGTTAAGACCGAAACGCTCAATGCGTGAGACTTGAGAGCCCTGATGAGTAAGTCTATCGAGTCCCAAGTCGCTCGTAACTAGTTTAGTAAACAGCATGTGTAGCTAACATAGACCCAGTGCCTACGAAACATTTAATAAATATTATTTTATTGAAAGTGTCCCATTGTCATTGTTGTTATTTTAAAGGCAACTTTCATCAAATGAGCAATTTGAATTAATGAGATGTTGCGAGAACTAGCTACTATCTCCCCTCCTTTAGCTAGGCTAACGAATGTAAACAATGCTGTTTGTCCGTTAGCCACACGGACGGGGCTACTTTCACACGGAGGGGACTATTTTCTCTCGGCTACTGAAATGCGATGCATAACTTTGATTGGCAACAACTATTTTGTGCTGAAAGGCAGCTTACTATTTACTTACTATTTATAATGTCGCTGGTGACCGTATTATAAAAGCAATAAGGGACGAGAGGCAGTACTTTGATGTCAAGGGTTGCCGGCCCTTCGCTGCGCGTCGGGCCTAACAACACCCTTGAACACGTACTTTATTGACGTCAAAGTACTGCCTCTCGTCCCTTATTGCTTAAGTAAAGTACAACACACAGCGAGAATAAAAGCAAATGCACACATTGTAAATGTATCGGGTAGTCCCACGGCTTCTCCGACCTCCTTCTAAGCTTCATCTTTATCGCTATGGTTTCGGTAAGTAAAGAGTCGTGTCATAAAGTTTGTTTTGCCCACAAACGGAGACAATAATCTTTTCCTCCACTTTCTAAACCGGCCGGCAGAACGATGACGAGCGGAGCTTCTCAACGCTGATTGGCTGACGCAACTATGACTCACGCGTTTCTGCTGCTCGAGTTCAGAAATTTCAACTCGCGCGTCGACGAGCTGCGTCGGTTCGCTCTGTTCGACCCGCGACACACGCTCTGTTCGTGCTGCTTCAGACGCGTCTGACGCGCTGCTCGCTGGAAAATACGCAGCAACGCAGCTTCGACGCAGCTTTGCATGTAATCTCGATGCGTCCGGTGTGAACGTAGCATTAAAGTGGTAGTGTTGGTTCTGCTGCCCCCTGTGGACTAAAGTGGTAGTGTTGGTTCTGGCACCCCCTGTGGACTAAAGTGGTAGTGTTGGTTCTGGCGCCCCCTGTGGACTAAAGTGGTAGTGTTGGTTCTGGCGCCCCCTGTGGACTAAAGTGGTAGTGTTGGTTCTGGCACCCCCTGTGGACTAAAGTGGTAGTGTTGGTTCTGGCGCCCCCTGTGGACTAAAGTGGTAGTGTTGGTTCTGGCGCCCCCTGTGGACTAAAGTGGTAGTGTACTCACGTGTGAGATGTCCAGGCAGAGAACCGGCAGCTTGTGTCCGTACAGCGACAAGAAGAACTGCAGGAGAATCGTGGAGTTAGACCAGAAGCTACGGGCCCGGCTAAAGGTCCAGGACGCTACGGTACCTTCAGGGAGTCCGTGTAGAACACCTTGACGGTGCAGTCCAGCAGGGAGACGGCCAGCAGCCGGTGGTCCGGAGAGAACTTCACACACAGGATGTCCTCCTCCAGCTGCAGAGTGCGCATGTGCTTCACCGTCAACCTCCTACACACACACACACACACACACACACACACACACACACACACACACACACACACACACGATTATTGTGAATGGTTCAAGTTACACAGTGACAAAACCTTGGAAAGTAAAACTCAAATGTCGTAGAATTCCCCTCTCCCTCCCCGCCAAAATAAGAGCTTGTTTTTATTTTGAAGCAGAATATTTTATAAATAAAATTCATATAATATAATAGAATTAATAAAATATAATAACATTTCAAAACAGACTATGCAGCTTAAAGTGCTGTAAATGTTTATTTAAATTATGAAAACCTTCCATTTACAGGTAAAATAAATGATGGAATAATTTTTAAGAAAATCAAACAAATGTAAGACATACTTCTGTCCGGTGGTTTCGTCTTTGATCAGCTCAAAGTCCCAGAACTTCACCGTCTTGTCTGCACTTCCTGTGACGATCCCCCTCTGAAGGACACACACACACACACACACACACACACACACACACACACACACACACACACACACACACACACACACACACACACACACACACACACACACACACACACACACACACACACACACACACACACACACACACACACACACACACACACACACACGCGTTAGGGGGGTGGTTTGGGGGGGTCTGGTCTAGGAGGTCTGGGGGGGTGGTCTGGTCTACCTGGTCCGGGGCGAGGCTCAGGGACCACAGGGATCCTTTGTGGGCGTCCACCGTCTCCAGGAGGCTCCCGGAGGCGAGCTCGAAGATCTGCAGCTTCCCGCTCTGTCGGGGAAACAACAATAAGTTTCCTTGCCTCGCCACACGGCGGCCGTGTTGTTGGCGCCGCTCCGACGTACCTTGGTCCCCAGGATGATCTGCCGGTCTCCGGGCACGAACAGCGAGCACAGGGCGTACTCGCACGCCATGGTGCGCACCACCTGCAGCGTGGACCGGTTCCAGACCTTCGCCGTGTCGCCGGAGGCGGAGAGCACGGCGAGGTTGTCGGAGCTGAAGCTCAGCGTGCGCACGTCGGTGCGGTGGCCGGCGAGCGTGAGGCGCGACGTCTTGTTGGTGTCGGGGGTGCCGGCGCCCGGGCCCGAGGGCTTCAGGCTGTAGGTCTCCACCGTGTTGTTCTGCAGGAGCAGCGCCACCTTCAGCTCGCCGCTCGCGCACGACAGGCAGTCCACCCACCTGGGAAGGGGGAGGAGTTGGGGAGGAGTTAGGGGAGGAGTCTCGGGCTTACGCTCTCCGGTACGTTTTTTGCTCGACGCTCACCTGATCTTGGCCGAGGCTTTGATGGTGGTCAGTCGGATGATCTCGTCCTGCAGCGTCCGCTCCACGACAGGCTCCGCCTCCTCCTCCATAGGCTCCGCCCCCTCTGATGCCGCCGCCTCCTTAGCCCTGCAGCGAGACGGGAGATCACACGATGAACGATGAACGTCACGGAACACTTTTCCAAAATGAACCCCCAAAAATAAATAGTAAAAATAATAAATGAGATAAGATAAAGCGAAATAATATAATATAAAATAAAGCAAGAAAATATAAAATAAATCCCAAATATATAAAATATAGCAAAATAATATTAAATAGTCGGCTTTGATTTCGCCCCACGAGAGGAAACGATCGCTTTACTTGGCTGCCTTCTTCAGGGCCTTCTTCATCTTCTTGGCCCTCCTCTTCATCACCTCCTCCTTCGGCAGCACGGAAAAGAGCTCCAGGACCGAGTCGTTGCCCTGCAAGAGGACGAGAAAGAGGAGCAGCGATTACGCAACAGGTCAACTTCAGGAGAACTCGACAAAAACAAAACCAGAGAGGCCATGTTTAAATTAAAAACATTAAAAGACATTTATATATAAATATATGTCTTCATCACTCACGTGGCAGGCGAGGACCCGGGCCTTGGCGTCTGCGGCCAGCGACACCACTCGGTCTCGGGCTTCTCTCAGGATGGAGCCGGCTTTCTTACAGCTCAAGATCCGCTGAGGACGATATTAATAAATATTAATCAATATTTATGAATATTAATGTAGGTGATTATTATACACGGTTGTGTCCAACAGATATATACTTTAAGCATTATATATATATACATATATTTATAAATATATACACATACTTATAAATATATATATAGATATACACATGTATATACATACATGTTTCACAAGGAATACTTTAACTCTCGTACCTCCTCTGGACTTTCATCATCCTCTTTATCGTCTTCCTCCTCGTCTTCACCGAGCAGAGTTTTCTCTTTCTTAACTTTGGGTTCTCCTTCAGCTTTCTCCTGGTGAGACGCACACACACACATACATATACATATATATATATATATATATATATATATATATATATATATATATATATATATATATATATATATATATTCACACACACACACACACCCATATATATATACATACACATATATATACATACATATATATACACACATATATATATATATATAATAAACATATATATATAAAAGGATATTTTGCTCTTCCTCACCTCCTGCAGGTAGGTGATGTCCCAGGCTCTGAGCTCACTGTCTGCAGAGCCCGTCAGCAGCCTGTTCTCCTGGTTCAGCAGCACCATGCCCCACACCTACACACACACACACACACACACACACACACACACACACACACACACACACACACACACACACACACACACACACACACACACACACACACACACACACACACACACACACACACACACACACACACACACACACACACACACACACACACACCTTCATCCAAGGGAGCTCTGATTGGTCGAAATATTAAAAAGCCAGCGCGGCCCTCACCTCGCTGCGGTGGCCCACCATGGTCTTGAAGCAGTGCTGCGTGTCCAGGTCCCACCACTTCACGAAGCTGTCCTTGGAGCTGAGCGGCACAACAACACCCAACGTCAGAGTCTGATTTATTGTTTTATTTATATATATATATATATATATATATATATATATATATATATATATATATATATATATATACATGTTTATATATTTGTATATATTATTCTAGTGTCGTCTTAGCTTTTTAAAACAGTTTTTTAGATAAATCTCTCACATTTCCTCGGGGATTAATAACGTTTTATTTTATATTATTTTCTTTTTCTTATTGTATCTAATTTTTGTAAAAAAAATGTTGTCATGTTCTATCGTATCCAATAGTTTTTTATACATTTTTGTTCAATTCTATCTCATCCATTTTTGTTATTTACTTTGTTCTATTAAGTCTTATTTTTTATTTGTTCTATTCTATCGTATATCTAACTTTTAAATGAGTGAATCTGTTATCGCATCTTATTGTTTTATGATATATTTAGCTTTCATTTTTTTTGTTTTTTTTCTCCGTACTATTTCTCGAATTATTTTCTATTTTTTATAATCTTTTCTTTATTTGAGCTTTTTAAAATATATATATATATATATATTATTTTTTTTTATATATTTTTTTCTTTTTTAAATATTATTTTTCTTTATTTTATATTACTTTGCCTTATTTCATATTAATTTTCTTTAAATATTATTATTTTATTTTGGTAGTCACCTGGTGACCAGCAGGTTCCTGTCCTTGAGGAACAGCGCCTGGGTCACGACGTCCTTGTGTCCTCGGAACCGGTAGAGACCCGACTCGTTGATGATGTCCCACACGATCACGTCCGTGTCCTGGAGGGAACAAAGGTTATTAATAATAATAATAATAACAACAACAACAACAATAATAATGCTAATAGTTTAATGTCCCTCACCCGGGAGCCGGTGGCGAGCCGGGCGCCCAGCGCGTCGTAGCGCATGGCGCTGACGGCCGACTTGTGGCCGTTGAAGGACACGGCGCTCTCGCCGCTCAGCACGCTGAACACGCGCACGGCGCCGTCCTCGTAACCCACGGCGACGTGGACGCCGTCCGGCGACGGGCAGATGAAGGTGACCTCGTGCTTCTGGCCCGGCAGGATCATGACCTGGTGGAGGGAGAGAGACATAGAGGATGAGTTAGAGAGAGAGAGACGGAGAGTTAGAGAGGGGGGAGAGAGATATTAGGAGAGAGAGAGAGAGAGAGAGGATGAGTTGAAGAGAGGGAGCGGGGGGAGAGAGAGGGGATGAGTTGGAGAGAGGGAGAGACATTAGGGGAGAGAGAGAGGAGAGGGGGATCGAGAAACATTAGGAGAGAGAGACAGGGGAGAGAGAGAGGGGATGAGTTGGAGAGGGAGAGAGAGGGGGGGAGAGGATGAGTTATGGAGAGAAAGAGGAGAGAGATACATTCTGAGAAAAAGAGAGAGGGGGAGGGAGAGAGGGACATTAGGGGAGCGAGAGAAATTAGGGGATGAGTTGGAGAGAGAGAGAAAGAGAGAGACGAGAAAAAAAATCAGAAAAGAAAGGCGGAGTCTGACCTTCTCTCCCTTCCGGACGTCCCAGATGAACACGTGTTCGCACGCGGCCACGGCGACGTGGCGCCCGCGCTCTCCGCCGCGCAGCGTGACGTACGCCATGTTGGCCTTCTGGCCACCGATCACGCCGAACACGGCGCTGGCGGCGTAACGCAGGTACTGCTTAGTCAGCCCCATGGCGGGGAGGGTCCTAAGGGAGGGTCACTCAGGGTTATGATCCATTTAACTCGCTTCTATCGGTGGAGGTCAGAGGTCAAAGTTATCGATGACATCATCACCGACCAGCTCCGAAATCAAGACAAATTCATCATGAAATAATTAAAAAACAGCCAGCGGTGACGGATAATTACTTTATATTCAGAATTTAAATTCTGACAGGTAATATAAATAAATGTTATACCACATACTATTATTATACTATACCACATACTATTATTATATTATACCATGTACTATTATTATAATATACCACATACTATTATTATAATATACTATACCACATATTATTGTCCAAATTACAGTCATTACAGATCTCCTGGTCATCCATCCATCCATCCATCCATTTTGGATGGATGGATGGATGGATGTGTTTTATATATTTTTTAATGCACTGTAACTATCCTTTCAGTTTTTAAGTTAACTGATAACATGTACTTTATTATGTAATAAGACACAATAACAGAACGTTAACTATGTTACTGACATGTGAAATTATTAATGTGTAAAGCACATTTCATTCTTAATACAATGATGATGTACTCCTACCCCACTATCTGACAGCTTATATACCTACAGTTAGTTGAATTATGTTATTTATTAATAATTTAGCTCCAAATACTGCAGTACTTTGACTTATAACAGAGCTACACTATAATATTACTACTTTTGCTTAAGAGAACCTTTAATATCATAATTGCATGTGTAACGCCGTGTTTCTGGACTCAAATTCGTTTATTCTGCTTTTAAATGATCGATAATCGACTTTAAATGTTGACTTTTATGCTATTTCTAGCTCCGTACAGCATGCTAGTCTGTTTAGTCAGAACATTGTTTGTTTGGTTACACCTTCCAACCCGCGTGGGCGGGGTTACGAGATGTCATCGATCTATCGAGTCCTTACGCTTCAAACCCCGCCCGCCCGCCCAACGCCGTGCAACGAATCTAGTGACACGCCGTTGCTTCCCGAATCCACGTGGTTAAGTTCCTACGTAAACGTAGCCCTTAAAGTCCCGAACAACGTAGTTGCAAGTCCACATGTGTATTATACATATTTAACGTAGAGTTTAGCTTGTCTTTCTTTAGCGTAACGTAGTTTAATAGTGGGTTATTTGATCTTCTTACCTCAGAAATGCGGTCGTGAGCTCCACTTGTGTTTCCTGCGGATTCAGATTAAACTAGTCGATCGCAGGCTCGTCGATGCTAACGGGCGGTAATTTACGTTAAAGTACTAAAACTACACTTTAAAAATACTCTTACAAGACAGTCATGCAGCATGACGTATTCAAATGTCCCCTATGATTGTTTTAATTATATGTATTATATAATTAATTTATTATTAACTATATATTAGTTTAAAAGCATAAATATGCTGTTGTTGTTGGTTGAGCTCGAGCTCATTTATATTTATATATTTTTGTTATGTGGATTAATCTGCTGATTCTTTTTCCTTCAATAGATCAATTATCTGTTTTTTCAATTATTACAATCATTTTAATGTGAAACTGGAATCGTTAAACGTTTTTTGCATGAAAAAGTACTATAGTGGTGATTTAAAAGCAATGTATCGTTTGAACTGTATTAATTATTCAACTCGTAATGCGATCAAAATAATATTAAAAGAAAAAACACGTCCCAGAAGCAATATCCAGGTGATTTTGTATATATGTTCTTTTCTTTGCTTGATCGTTTTCTCTCTGTTGCTTTTGTCTGAAAGGAATCTGAACACCCAAAGCGGAAGTGCTTTTAGCTTATTAGTCAGCTGATTAGAAGCTGAGGGAAAAGATGCGTCAAGTGGAAGCGAAGCAGCAGGACCAATACCGGAACATTGCCTGTATGTGTTCCTACAAAATAAAAGAATCGGAATCAGATTTTTTGCCCATTAAGTTTTTACAAGGAGTTTCCTTTTGATGTTTTTTGTTCTTGTGTCTGTTCATTAAAGCAGGTTTGTGAAGACATCTTTAATGATTTTTTAAAAAGTCATTCATATTATATATTTCCTCTTCCACACCACACACCACCTGTTTACAGGCCTACCTACTGTATTTTCTCTGCTGTATTTTTCAGCGATTTTTACTTTGTATATATAAATACTTGCACTATTTTTCAGTTAGTTAACTGAATATCAATTATATATGGATATATATAGTATTTATTTTCCACTTTTAATTTAATTGTACTTTACCTATCTTTATATCTATATATCTATATCTATATTTATTTATCTAAGATAAGATATATGACATGTACTATATTCATCACCAGTGGGACATGTATTTGAAGCAGCAGCAAATATGTTTAAACATATACCATAAAATACAAATACAATAGCAGGGCAATACGTATTACATTTGAAAATTAAAATAATAAAGAAAATGTAAAAGTAAAATAAAAATCAAAGCGTATACAGTGCATCTAAGTGTCTATAAAATGCATACTGGTACCTATCTATCTATCTATCTGCGTTTCATTGCACACTAAATGAATCACGTAAAACAAACACCTTTATTCTGATATCCCAGACCGGACGTCGCGTCCGTTCCTGCGCCACCTTGATGCTGCAGCAGGAAGCCCCTCTAGCTCCCTGGCTACACGTCTAAACTCGACTAATTGGCTCTTTTAAACTGCATTGGGCCGTGTTGAGACCCCTTCGCTCGGTACTATGCGCTCCCGGGACCACGGGCCCGTCTCCTGAGGCCGCTCGGTGTCGTGTCAGCGTCTGTTCTTCACCGTATTGTCTTTATCTGTCTGCAGGAAGCGCAGCAGGAGAGGTGGGTGACAGTTTACTGCTGATTGTGCGATAAAGAAAGAGTCAAAATGTCGCTTTAAAGGGGACAAAACGAGCGTTGTGACCCGGGAGACGAGGATGTGTGAAGACGGAGGAGCTCAGTCCGGGCAGGAAGTCTTTATTTCAATTATTATTACTGCTGTAGTCGTTATTTAGCTGTGTTTTGATTTTATTTATTTATTTATATATATATATATATATATATATATATATATATATATATATATATATATATATATATATATATATATTTGTATATATATTTAATCTGTGTGTGTGTGTGTATCTGGCTCAATATAATCAGTTTAGGGTAAAGAAAAGCATAAAATAATTAATTTTTTAATAATTACAAATTATCTAATTTCTTTCATACATTAAACACTTTTTTTTAGGATTATATCATATTTATTATTATATCCATTTTATTTTAATAATATGTATTATTAAAATGTGACATATATTTTTTTAAATGTAACATGCTTTCTAATATGATTGTTGGTCAAGAAAATAAATAATAATAGCAAAATCTGTAGGTGTATTTATCTATAATGACAATAAAGTTAAATCCACACTAGAACAAGTTTCAGGTTCACGACCATCGGATATTTAATTAAAAGAGCTTTTAAAGATTATTTAACTTTTAATAAGCACAATGAGGCGAACCGGGTCGTTCAGAACCTCCATCGCGGTGTAACCCGGGTCTCTGCCCTGCCTGCAGGTCCAGGTCGGACCCTCTAGAGCCGGTAAGCGGGATGGACCCTCTGGGCGCTCGCTGCCAGTTCGTGGACATCCAGACTCTCCCCACGTGGCAGCAGCAGCTGCGGGAGGACGGCGAGGGGGGGGCGGCGCTGGACCCGCTGGACCCGGGAGACAGCCTGCAGGACTTCCCCTCGCCATTCCCGTTCAGACCAGACATCAACCGCAAGATCATCCTGTTGTGAGTCCCTCTGTTTCACGTCTAGGCGCGCGTGTGCGTGCGTGCGTGTGCGTGTGCGTGTGGGAGATGTTCTGCTTATTGGAGACCCCCCCTTCATAAACCCGGTCACATGAGGGTCTTGTTCTCGTTCTTCACATTCCTGCTGCGCCAATGTGACCGAGCTCTGGTTCTAGGTGTCGGACGATTCTTTTATTCTTTCATTCGTTCATCAACGCGTTTTATTTTTATAAAACTACGAGCTATCTAAAGATTATCTCGGTAAAGCTTCTTCAGAATAACTGACTCAATGTTTGTGTATATATATATATATATATATATATATATATATATATATATATATATATATATATATAAATAATTAAAACTGATGCTTTGCATCTCTCCAGCTGCGGTGACGTGGCGCTGCTGAACTGCACCGCCATCGTGAACACCAGCAACGAGTCTCTGGGCGATAAGAACCTCGTGTCGGACAGCGTGCACCGGCTGGCGGGGCCGGAGCTGAGGGACGAACTGGTCAAACTCAAAGGTACAACAACAACAACAATAATAATTATAATAACCACCTCGCAATGTAAAGTCGTCTTGTAATTTTTTTGTTTCATTAGCATTAATTAGTTTGTGACGTCTGTAGATTTGTTTTAAAGTGACACCAAGAAAAGTACGATGTAAGAAATGATTTACTTCCTAGCAACAGAGAAATTATTTACTTCCTAGCAACAGACTTCCTGGCAAGGGAATTATTTACTTCCCAGCAACATTTGTTCTGTAAGAAAGAAAATGTTTGTTAAGGAATAAAGCAAATTTCCCACAGCGAATCAATTTAGACAATTTATAATAAAAATATACAAGTGTTTGTGTGTATATATATATATATATATATATATATATATATATATGTATGTATATGTGTATGTGTATGTATATATATATATATGTATGTGTGTGTATAAAATACATATATTTTTTACATATACAGTATATTATATATATGTGCGTACATACACACACACATATATATATATATATATATATATATATATATATATATATATATCATAAATAAATAGACAAACAACACAGTTAATTGATAAACATTGAGAACATATTTTACGCGTTTACTTTTTTCATGCATTAGTTTGTTTATTTGTAATTAGATATGTTTACTGTTACTTTTCTCTTTTCTTTATTACATGTTGTTGAAATAATATCAATAATATTACAACATCTTATATGTAACAATGTTGGTGTAATAATAATAATAATATAATACAATAATAATGCGTCTTATCTGTAATAACGTGCATTCCTTGTGTGCAGGATGCCGGACCGGCGAGGCAAAGCTCACCAAAGGCTTCAGCCTGGCGGCTCGGTTCATCGTCCACACCGTGGGGCCCAAGTACAAAGCCAAGTACCGCACGGCGGCCGAGAGCTCCCTGTTCAGCTGCTACCGCAACACCATGCAGCTGGCCGCGTAAGGACCCCTGGGGGGTGGGAGGGGGGAGAGTCATAGTGTGGCATGACCGGTGTGGTTCTTCTTGTCTCTCCAGAGAACAGTCGATGGCGTCCGTCGGGCTCTGTGTGGTGAGCACGGCCAAGAGAGGTTACCCACTGGAGGACGCCACACACATCGCTTTCAGTAAGACACACACACACACACACACACACACAGCTTTTTATTCGTTCAAAAACTTGTGTTGTAGAAAAACTTTCTGTTTTTGCAGTCCATCGAAATTCTTAATTTCTGCATGTGTTTCTCTGTTTTCAGGAACGGTGCGCAGGTTCCTGGAGAGTCACGGCAACAGCCTGGAGGCCGTGGTGTTCGCCGTGTCGGACTCTGAGGAGGTGTGTGCCACATTAGTCGCAGTATGAGCAACTGAAAAAAGTTTATTCAGAAAGGAATTCATGATTATTGTATTTATTTTATTTTTGTTTTTTATCATTTAACTATATCTATTTATAATCTATTTTTTATTTTTATTTAAATTATTGTTATAATTAACTTGTATTTATTTATTTTATAATTTGTGTTTCTATATATTTTATTTTTATTATCTTTTATAATAATTCAAATTTATTTGTAATGATTTTTATATTTTTATAATATTTATTCCTCATTTCTGGGTAATGATGTTACTCACAACATGTGTCTGTGTTTGTATGTATTCTTATTTATTTATATATTTCTTTGTTTCTATATATTTTATTTTTCATACATTTTATTTTGATGTATTTATAGTATTTCATTTATTGATGAATGGTAAAGAGGTTACTCATTGTGTGTGTGTGTGTTCTCAGTCTGTGTACAGGAAGCTGCTCCCTCTGTACTTCCCTCGCTCTGAGGAAGAGGAGAGGGTTTCTCTGCCCTTCATCCCGGCTGACATCGGCAACACCGAGGGGGAACCGGTGGTCCCAGAGAGGCAGATCCGAATCGCAGAGAAACCAGGAACCCTGGAAGGTACTCACACCTTTTCTTTTATATATAGATATTCTTTTCTTTCTTTCTTTTAAATAATATATATTATATATACTTTATATATACTTTATATATATATATATATATATATATATATATATATATATATATATATATATATTGTTTCTATCTTTTATATATTATTTCACATATATGTATGTATATAATTCCCTTTTTAATATATATATATATATATATTATTTTAAATATGTATTTATAATTTTCTTTTTGATATATTAATATATAAAAAAGTATATATATATATATATATATATATATATATATATTCTTTTATTTATTTATATATATACATCATTTTATAAATATATAATTATATATATTTTGTTTTTTATATATATAATTTTATATATATTTTCTTTTTACATATATATTTATCCATATCATTTTATCCATATCATTTTTATATATATTATTATAAAAAAATTTCACCCGTCATTAGAGCAGTCACTTAATATGCTTCAGCAACTTTTTATAAGACTAGGTATCTTATTTTAATTTGGTTGATATTTGTCCAAGATCAATCAATCTATATAATCTAAAGACTCACTGAGTTTAATTCCGGCCGATGACGACTTTCAGTTTGACAACATTTGGACAATAAAGAGCAACAAAGTGAAGCTTTCCCTTTGTTCTATTACTGTTTTCATGGTTTTCTTTTGAAAAGCCAATGAAAGGTCCCGTTGGTCCCTGCAGATGACTCAGAGGAGGAGAGCCTGAGGGCTGACCTGGGCCAGGTGGGCAACCACGCCTTCGCCCGCATGGAGGGCGACGTGGACAAGCAGCGCAAACAGATCCTGCAGGGGCAGATGTCGGAGGCGGCCATCTTGAAACAGCACCAGAGGAAGTAAGAGATCCAAAGAACTCCAAACGGGGGGGGGCATTTTATTTAGTATTAGTCCCAGATCGATGGACGATGTGCCGCTAACGCTGTGAAACTCACACGTTCGTACTTTATTATTTGGTTCCGCTTTTTTCCCCGATGTTCGTAAAGTGGGCAATGTTTTAGAGGGCGGGGCTAAAGGTGATTGACAGGTCTCTACGTCGCTCCTCCTCGTTCCACATAATGGCCACTTCCTGTTTACTGGTTGCAAAGAAACCAAGATGGCGACGGCCAAATCGGCAACCTTTTTAGGTTTCGAAGCATCCCGGGCAGCTTTTATATATATATATATATATATATATATATATATATATATATATATATATATATATATATATATATTTATATTTATATTTGACACGGTTTAGAGATTTGATTGTGTGTGTCTCTCCTGCAGTTACGGTCGCTGGCTGTGTCGGGCGAGAGCAGAGGACCTGTCGGACGTCGCTGCACTGAAAGCCTTGTATCAAACTGGTGCGTGTGTGCGCGTGTGCGTGTGTGTTGATGCACGCTGGTGAGAAAGCAGCCAGAAACGTTCTTTGTTTAATTCGTTGTGAGGTGCAGTTTGGTATTGTGGCCAGCAGGGGGCAGTGTTGTTCAACAAGCTCAGTTCCCAGTGATCGTGGTCAGGGATTAAAGGTCAGCTTGCTCATGACCTCAGGTGGGATACATGGGAAACACAAATGTGTTTTATGCTTTTGTAAATTTTGTGTTTTTGGTCAGTTTTTATTTACTTTAATGAAAATATTTAAAAATACATATTTCGAGGTTTGTTAAACTAATCTGTTTAATTTATTTTGCAGATTTCTCCTAAATTCACCAAAAGTAATTCAAACAATATTTTAGTACTAAAAACATGGAGAATATTTTTTTTGTTTGGGCTGTTTTTCTGAGAAATCCTAAATCGCCTCCAATAAATAACTTTAATCTCTAATACGCATCATTTGCATATTTAATCTGTAAATATGGTAATCAAATTCTAAAATGTTTTATTTGAATATCAATGATATTTAATGGAAATTAAAGACAATAAATGGCCTAAAACTAATTTAACCAAATATATGAAAACAATCTAAAGATTATATATATATATATATATATATATATATATATATATATATATATATATATATATATATTCCTGAAATAAAAATATATGCATTTCTATTTAAATTTAAAAGTATATATATTTAAATATAGATTTCTGTGATGTTTTTAATATATACTGTGTGTGTATATATATATATATATATATATATATATATATATATATATATATATATATAATCGGCAACCTTTTTAGGTTTCGAAGCATCCCGGGCAGCTTATATATATATATATATATATATATTCAGTTTATTTGTATAGCCCAGTTTCACAAATTACAAATTTGTCTCGGAGTGCTTTACAATCTGTACACATAGACATCCCTGCCCCAGACCCTCACATCGGATCAGGAAAAACTCCCAAATAACTCTTCAGGGGGAAAAAAGGGAAGAAACCTTCAGGAGAGCAACAGAGGAGGATCCCTCTCCAGGATGGACAGATGCAATAGATGTAATGTGTACAGAAGGACATATTTAGAGTTAAAATACATTCAAGGAATCTGACAGAGTTTATCAATAGTTCATATTTAGGCATATTCCACGATGGAGAGTTTGGAGACCTCCCGAGTGGAGGAGTGGGCGGAGTCCCAGCAGGGCAGTGGCACAGCTGGTGACAGGAACTCACGATCCAACCATCGAAGGTCCATCAGCAGATGGGATCTATGCCGTCTCATAGGGTCCGATAACCCCATGAGACGTGAAGTCAGAAGGACTCCGGGGAGAAGTTAGTCATGTGTGATGGAGAGATGAAGATTCATCCATAGGAGAAAGAAAAGAGGAGAGAGGTGCTCAATGCATCCTAGAACGTCCCCCAGCAGCTATAAGCCTATACCAGCATATCCAGGGGCTGGACCAGGTGAACCTGATTCAGCCCTGACTATAAGACTGTCAAAGAGGAAAGTCTTCAGTCTACTCTTGAATGTGGCGACTGTGTCTGCCTCCCGGACTGAAATTGGAAGTTGGTTTCATAAAAGAGGATATATATATATATATACACACACACACACACTTATATATATTTTTTGTTTTAATCTTTAACATAATGAAATATAGTTTTGTTATCAAAGTAAAAAATAAAATAAAAATGTATGCAATTCAGAATCATATAAAACAGAAAATAATTTAGGTGATTACTGATCATCAAAACTGTTTAATTTAAGTAACTCGATCAATTATCGACTGGCTGCAGGTTTTAATTAAATTCATAAAATCTCTGGTGGCGTTGAACACATTTTAATTATACTCTGTAAAATGTCCAAAAGCTGGAGGAAAAGAAACGTGTGTGTGTCCAGGTGTGGACATGTGTGGCCGCACCGTGGTGGTTCTGGTTGGACGAAACATCCCAGTGACCCTCATCGACATCGAAAAGGTAACGGAATGAGGATTTCAAAATAAAAGTATTTGGGCTCATGTTCAAATCAATTTGAGGTGTGTGTGTGTGTGTGTGTGTGTGTGTGTGTGTGTGTGTGTGTGTGTGTGTGTGTGTGTGTGTGTGTGTGTGTGTGTGTGCAGGCGCTGCTTTACTTCATCCACGTCATGGACCACATCGCCGTGAAGGAGTACGTGATGGTTTACTTCCACACGCTGACCGGCGAGCACAACCACCTGGACGCCGACTTCCTGAAGAACCTCCACGACATCGTGGACGCCAAGTGAGTCCACACATAACACTCCTATTATTTATTATACAAGTATTCTTTATTATATAAGTATTCTTCATTACCTTATACAACTACTCATAGAACCAGAGTTACACCTTTATTACTGTTATTATGTTAGGACGCCGTGTGTGTGTGTTCATGCCGTACATGAAGTGTGTGTGTGTGTGTGTGTGTGTGTGTTAATGCCATAGTCTGTCTGTGTGTTCATGCCGCACATGAAGTGTGTGTTCATGCGATAATGTGTGTGTGTGTTCATGCCAAATATATAAATATATATATATATTTATATGAGTATATATAAAAGAAAAAATATTGTGTAAATATGGATGAGAAACAATTATTGAGATGAAATATAAATTTGAATAATAATTAAAAAAGAAAAAGGCTTAACTTAATCGATTCTGTCGACAACTGGGAACAGATGTGTTGTGATTCATAGTGAAAGTATAAATGAATGTAGTATTGTTGAAGCGTACCTCAAGAGGAACTCCTCGTGGGTCGGACCGCTTCCTGTCAGTGGGAAAGTCCACTCAGTCGTGACGCACCTGGACACCCCCGTGTTTCACTTTGAGTCGGCCCAGTTGGCTTTGACTCATCTTCCTGGGGAAGACGGTTAATGACACGACAAGAGCAACAAGTCTCTCCCGGCGTGGAAGTCGTCTGCTGCTTGTTTCAGTCACACGGAGATGAAGAGGCAGAACACACACCTGGGCCGTAGAGACGACTTCCTCAACTTCCCCTTCGTGGGACGAGGGAAACCCCGTTTACCGTCACCTCGCCGAGCGTATTGACTTAAAACCTTTTGAGTCAACCTTCTGTTCAACCTTCCAGAGCCGCTGTTGACTCTACAGACCAACGTATAAATGATGACATCATGCTGTATAGAAGACGACGTGAAACTAGAGACCGAGACATAAACTCATGTTTACAATGTTTACTGAGGGAATACATCAAGAGAAGTAGAGTCACTATATAGACTTCTATACAACCAGAGGAGCCCCCTGGTGGTCACGAAAGATAATGCCATTTTAACACATGAGGAATATACTTCTATACAACCAGAGGAGCCCCCTGGTGGTCAGGAGAGAGAATGCAGCTCCAACACATGAAGCATAGACTTATATACAACCACAGGTGTCACCCCCTGCTGGTCAGGAGAGAGAAGGCAGCTTTAACACATGAAGCATAGACTTCTGTACAACCAGAGTCGCCGCCCCCTGGTGGTCAACAAAGAGAATGCAGCTTTTACACACGAATAATGGACTTTTATACAACCAGAGGAGTCGCCCCCTGGTGGTCAACAAAGAGAATGCAGCTTTTACACACGAATAATGGACTTTTATACAACCAGAGGAGTCGCCCCCTGGTGGTCAGGAGAGAGAAGGCAGCTTTATCACATGACGCATAGACTTCTTTTGTTAATGTGTTCAAGGGATTCTCCATATAGTTTATTTTTAACGACTAATAGACGTTTAGAAGCGTCTGATCCGTCTCCGTTGTTTATCACCGCTCCGTGGCGGTGGCCCGAGACTCCTCCGGGGATCGAACCCTCTCCTCGCGTTCCCTCACTCTGAAGTCTGTTTCCCATCATGTGCGTGGCTCACATTTCACACCAACGCAACTTTACATTTGTGAACGCTTATTAGAAGTTTCTCCTCACGCCTCGGAGCGGCGGCGCTCTGTCGGCCGAGGACCTCGCCTCGCTCGCCCGGCCTCGTTCTTGCCGTCGAGCTGCTGATCGGCTGCAGATGCTGAAGCCGAAACGATGAGCGCACAAATGTTTCCCAAAAACGTTTGCCTGGCTAAGAGGGGATTTTGATTTGTTGACTACTTTTCTCCAGGAGACGGATGAGGTCGATCACTGTTGACTCCCCAGGGTCCTGAGCAGAAGCCCCGCACATGGTGTGTGTGTGTGTGTGTGTGTGTGTGTGTGTGTGTGTGTGTGTGTGTGTGTGTGTGTGTGTGTGTGTGTGTGTGTGTGTGTGTGTGTGTGTGTGTGTGTGTGTGTGTGTGTGTGTGTGTGTGTGTGTGTGTGTGTGTGTGTGTGTGTGTGTGTTCGAACAAGGGAGTGTGCTCCCAATTATTGAGGAGGTACCGGTCCGATTGGCTCTCCTGGTTCTGGTGGCCTCAGGGTCCGATGTGGTCTCTTCTGGCTCCACTGGACCGAGACCTGCAGCCTCCACCGAGGGGAAAGCGGCTGGGAAATAAGGAATCGACACCTCCGGTTCTAAGTTCATGGTTCTGGGGGGACGGGGGGGGTGTTGGATTGGTCTCGGCCTGTTCCTCACCTCTGGCCCGTGAGCTCAGGCTATGACATCATGGAGATGAGAACATCCGTCCAACATGACACATGGGTGGAGAACGCAGACTCACGTTAGCAAAAAGGAAAGCCGGGACCTCCGGTTCTGACTTGTGGCTGCACTGCGATCCCGAGTCGTTCCTCTGAGGGTTCTTATGAAGGTTCCCCTGAAGGTTCCTCTGATGGTTCCTCTGAGGGTTCCTCTGAGGGTTCCTCTGAGGGTTCCTCTGAAGGTTCTTCTGAAGGTTCTTCTGTTCCTCTGTTGCAGGTTCAAGAAGAACTTGAAGGCCTTCTACTTCGTGCATCCGACGTTCCGCTCCAAGGTGAGAAGACGAGGATCGATAAATATTGCCGTGTTTACCTTTTCTGATGCCCCGCCCACTTTTCGCCCGGCGATCTGTATTCGTTATTAGAGTTTAGCTACCGGGTGATACTTAGAGGAACTTAGAGGAAACATGATCTCCCTTTTAGACGGGTAGACAGAGTTAAACAAAGAGTTGAAATGTATGAACATTAGGTTGGTTTCATTCGCTCTCTAACATCTGTCTGTTAACTAATAGCTGCTCGTTAGCTACTAGTTAGCTGTTAGTTAACGGCTTGTTAGCTGCTAGTCTGTATCTGTAACATTGTGCTCCTAGTTGTATCTTTATCTAACATCTTGTTCTTCCCCTTGTACCCGCCTCCTCCAGGTCTCGACGTGGTTCTTCACGACCTTCAGCGTGTCGGGGCTGAAGGACAAGGTTCGCTACCTGGACACGCTGCAGCAGCTCTTCACCTGCATGCGGCCGGAGCAGGTGGACATCCCCCCCTTCGTCCTGGACTACGACGCCCAGGTAAATCATTGACGTGTAATCTATAGCCTGCTGCTTCTAAGCGGCCATACGGCGGGTATCAGAGGCGCCACGCGAGGGCTGCATCGCAGAGGAGGAAGGCGGCGGACATCTTGTTTCTGTCTAACTGTACGGGAAAAATGAAGTATGCTGCCTTGAATATGGGCCTTTGTTTATAAATACCTTTTTGAGGAAATTGAATAGATTGTTGATGAGAAGTGGGCACGTTGTTACGAAGACTCGACTTCGGAGTTTTGGTCGGCGCCATCTTGGATGAAGTGACCATATGTAGATGGAGGAGAAGTGACACGGAGACACCGTATATGTCTCTGTTAAGAGACCTGTCAATCACCTTAGCCCCGCCCCCAAGCACCCCCTGCTTATGGTCTGTTTCACTCGGACCGGAATCTGTCCTGGTGGTCAGGAGCGAGAATGCAGCTTTAACACATGAAGCGTGGACTTCTATAAAACCAGAGGAGTCGCTGCCTGGTGGTCAGAAGAGAGAATGCAGCTTTAACACATGAAGCCTGGACTTCTATACAACCAGAGGAGTCGCCCCCTGGTGGTCAGGAGAGAGAATGCAGCTTTAACACATGAAGCATAGACTTCTATATAACCAGAGGAGTTCCCTGTGTGTGACTGTGTTTCCACTCTATGCTTCATTGCCTCTGCTCCGGCTCATTGTGCTTTAATGGAAGTATAACCTCTCACAGACTTCAACATCTAAATACTGAAGCCGTTTTTTTTCTGATCTCGATTCATCAGCCGTTCTCTGAGGACGACTTTTCTTTTATCTCCACTCGACGTAAACCAGAGCAGGAAGGGAGACGGGGTGACAATCAGCTCGCCACTTGTTTATTTCGTGTTTGTGTGCATTTTCCAGAATTCTCACCAATAAATTAGTTGCCGTGCGCGTTTCCCTGTTGAAGTTAATTAAAGTCGCCGGTATCAATAGCTGTGATTGAACTTGGGTCTGTGAGACATCTGACCGCCGAGAGACGAGCTGCAGGGGGAGTAAAGCCAGCTGCTCCTCAAAGTGAAAAGGTCAGCTCCATCAAAAAGCCCCAGTGCTGGTGTTTGGGCTTCCTAATTGTGTGTGTGTGTGTGTGTGTGTGTGTGTGTGTGTGTGTGTGTGTGTGTGTGTGTGTGTGTGTGTGTGTGTGTGTGTGTGTGTGTGTGTGTGTGTGTGTGTGTGTGTGTGTGTGTGTGTGTGTGTGTGTGTGTGTGTGTGTGTGTGTGTGTGTGTGTGTGTGTGTGTGTGTGTGTGTGTGTGTGTGTGTGTGTGTGTGTGTGTGTGTGTGTGTGTGTGTGTGTGTGTGTGTGTGTGTGTGTTTTTAACATCGGGAGCAGTTTAAGTTGAATATCGTGTTTAGCTCCTCGACATAACTTCCCCTTTAAATTTGATTAGAGTCGGTTGGACTGCACGTGGACCAAGATGGAAACCATGTTCTCAGACTTCCGTCTTTATTGCTGGAGGAGGACCAGGTCCTGCAGGTTTTATCTAGTCCCAAAACTTTATTCATTTTATATTATTTTTTTGTTAAATCGCCCATTTACCATTTGATTAAGATTGGATATATACATATCTATTTCTATATTTATGTGTATATATATATATATATATATATATATATATATATATACTATTGTGTGTATATTTATTTAAATACATATTTATTTAAATGTTTATATTAAAATGTATTTATTAGGGCTGGGCAACGATTACAATTTTTAATCGCATGATTTCCCCGATTAATCGTGCGATTAATCTCATTTGTCTACGCAAAATCCAATAATTAATTCAAAAGTAGTGTATAGCGCACTTGTATTTTAAATGTTGTGCCATATGAATGAAAGTGCCATAACATGTGTTGTCCTGTTACAGAGAGACACCAGAAAACACTTTAAAGGCAGTAAAATAAAGTAAATAAAATAAATACTTTGTGTAAATCTCAACTTAAACAATGGTACCAAAACAAACACAGAACTAAAGCTTATTGCCACTGCAGGGCATTAATGTTAGTGGTGAAGCACCAAACATGTGATCACATTTACCTAAACCAGAAAACGACAGACAGAGAAGGAAGTTAGCCAAGGTGTATTTAATTGTAAAGACATTTTATATGTTCTAACATCGCTCTTCCCTTTGTACAGTCCTACAGTCGGCTATGAACAAGAGTTACAGTTCAGTCAGATTAACTCAACCAGCAGCAACGTGGAGGGTAACATGGGTTTCATGTTTAAACGAACCAACGGAGACTCGACACGTCCTATCAAAGATGTTCTATTGCGAGGAGCACCACTCCACATTTTCTCCGCGTCTCACTGCAATTTCAACAGCAGTGGGCCAGGTGAAAAAAATTATAAATCGGAACGCGTCTCTGGTATTGTTCAGGGGGCCAGTCCAAATGTGGAGGCGGGCCGTAGTTTGGGGATTACTGCACAACACTAACCGGCCTGCAGTCTGTAGCGATCCGCTTCGCTAAGGCATCGTTAGCTAATCTTGGTTATGCTATAGCTGCTCTACTCCTCCCTCCAGCTAGCGGTCTGCCGAAGCGTCGCTCCACTGTGTGTTTGGTTGTATGATTCGCGGCATCAACGGTGTGTTCATCATTTAAATGATAAGACTGGAAGTACTCTGGTGATGAGACGATTCCTCTCGGCAGTGGTTACATATGACTTTGTTTCTGTCGACTCCACCGTCTTTAAGAACTTTAAAATCTCCGCACTCTTCTCCATGTTGTTAAACCGCAAATTGCTTTCTTTTCCGGTTCCGCAGCAATCAGTAGCAGACTTACAAAATAAAACCTGCGTTAACGCGCGATAAAATAATTGGCGCCGTTAATTAAGTGATGCGTTAACGCACAATTAACGCGTTAACTTGCCCAGCCCTAGTATTTTTTTTTTTATATATATATATATATATATATATATATATATATATATATATATATATATACATACAGTGGTGGAAAAAAGTATTTAGTCAGCCACCAATTGTGAAAGTTCTCCAACTTAAAAAGATAAGAGGCCTGTAATTTTCATCATAGCTAGACCTCAACTATGAGACAAAATGAGGCGGGCAAATCCAGAAAATCACTTTGTCTGATTTTTAAAGAATTTATTGGTAAATTCCTGGGTACAATAAGTATTCCCCACTGTGTGTGTATCTATCTATCTATCTATCTATCTATCTATCTATCTATCGGTTTTCGGGGATTGTTTAAACGTCTTCACAGCGTTTGGGCCTAGAGGCAGTAAACGGCCTGAGAGGCGAAGTACAGGGTGGAAAAAACACCAAAAAAGCCCCGCGGCGTTCCCAAAAGGCTTTTGCTGACTCATCAGAAACTTTATTTTTAGGTCAACCTCAAGTCCTTGGTTCGGCTTTATGAGAACACAACGGACTGGCCTCCAAGGAGGAGGAAGACTTCAGCCGGTTTCAGCCAGCCGGGCACCAACACGCCACCGGCACCCCGTCGCTCTCACCCCCAAATAGTTTGCTGTGCAGTTCTGGTGCCAGGTTCCAGGAAATGGTGATTTCTCTCGTTCCTCTCGTTCCCTTGAAGGAGGAAACACGTGCAGGACACACGTGCAGGAGGTCTGGACTCCTCAAAGTTTGTGATTGTGATGACCAGAGGAGCAGTGGGCTGCTAGAGGAGCTGCATCCCTCTGGGGGAGGAGACCAAACACGGAGCTAGAAGACCACCGAGAAATGTTTTAGTCAGGGTGTGAGATATATATATATATATATATATATATATATATATATATATATATATATATATATATATATATATATATATATATATATATATTTGTGTGTGTGTGTTTATATACCTATAAAACACAGTGGTCTGACCCGGTTGGGGGGGGTTGCTGTCACGTCTGTCTCTGATTGGCTGATCAGGGATCAGTGAGTGAGCCGCTCTGCGTTCCATCAGTCACAGAAGAGCAGCAGTGACTCTCTCACATTGTTGTTTCCTGTAACTAGTTCTCCGGCTGCAGGCTGTTTAGCAGCAACAACAACGTGGCGCCCCGCTCCACTGTTTGCTAATGCGTGAGAAACACAACGTTAAAAGGTTATATAATGATGCATCGCACTGAGAGGAGCAGGTGGGACTGAGTCACCTGTGAGAGATAACGAGTTGACTGGAGGTGTGACGGCGCTCTGCTGGATAAATACTGAATAATTATCATCTTGTGTGAGACAATCTGCTGCTCACGATGTTATAAGTTATTAAGTTCATAGGATGAGGAAGTGTGTGTGTGTGTGTGTGTGTGTGGTTATATATTATACATGTGTGTTTTTATATATATGTGTATATATGTATGTATAAATATATATATATATATATATATGTATAAATACATATCTATATATATAAATGATATTTCTACATACTTATACTACTATACAATACATACATGTCATAATATACAGGACTGTCTCAGAAAATTAGAATATCGTGATAAAGTTCTTTATTTTCTGTAATGCAATTTAAAAAAAAAAAAAAAAAAAAATGTCATGCATTCTGGATTCATTACAAATCAACTGAAATATTGCAAGCCTTTTATTCTTTTAATATTGCTGATTATGGCTTACAGCTTAAGAGAACTCAAATATCCTATCTCTAAATTTTAGAATATTTCCTCAGACCAAGTAAAAAAAAGATTTCTAACAGCAAAACAAAATCAAACATTGTAAAATGTCCATTAATGCACTCAGTACTTGGTTGGGAATCCTTTTGCACGGATTACTGCATCAATGCGGCGTGGCATGGAGGCAATCAGCCTGTGGCATTGCTGAGGTGTTATGGATGCCCAGGATGCTTCAATAGCGGCCTTTAGCTCATTTGCATTGTTGGGTCTGGTGTCTTTCAGCTTCCTCTTCACAATACCCCACAAATTCTCTCTGGGGTTCAGGTCAGGGGAATTGGCAGGCCAATGGAGGGCAGTAATGCCATGGTCAGTACACCAGTTACTGGTGGTTCTGGCACTGTGGGCAGGTGCCAGATCATGCTGGAAAATGAAATCCTCATCTCCATAGAGCTTTTCAGCAGACGGAAGCATGTAGTGCTCTAAAATCTCTTGGTACACAGCTGCATTTACTCTGGACTTGATGAAACACAGTGGACCAACACCAGCAGCTGACATGGCTCCCCAAACCATCACTGACTGGGAACTTCACACTGGAGTTCAAGCAACTTGGATTTTGCTCCTCTCCAGCCTTTCTCCAGACTCTGGCGCCTTGACTTCCAAATGAAATACAACACTTGCTTTGGTCTGAAAAGAGGACTTTGGACCACTCTGCAGCTGTCCGCTGCTTCTTTTCCCCTTGCAGGTGTTTTGAGTTAATTAGATAATTCAAGTGATTAGTTGAATACCCTCCTAGTATACTTTTTCATGATATTCTAAAATTTAGAGATAGGATATTTGAGTTCTCTTAAGCTGTAAGCCATAATCAGCCATATTAAAAGAATAAAAGGCTTGCAATATTTCAGTTGATTTGTAATGAATCCAGAATGCATGACATTTGTGTTTTTTTTAATTGCATTACAGAAAATAAAGAACTTTATCACAATATTCAAATTTTCTGAGACAGTCCTGTATATATTTTTTCTTCAGGTGAATGGACCGTACCAACGCTCCCAGTCATGAGGGGTGCCTTCAGCCCGTCGAGCGGAAGCCATTTAATGGACGCCTTGTTGCCCGTGTGGCCCTGAACGCATCACCACCTCTTCAAAGGCTTCTGAGGCCCGTGTGGAAGGGACCCGAGACCCGCTCCACAGACCGCTGGTGGTTCTGGTTCTTCTGGATTACGCCTTTTTTCACCCAGATTTCTTATTCTGCAGTTCCCTCAAACACCCATAAATATTAAGTTTCTTTCCGAGCCCATCCTGATGATTTTGCGCAACACTTCTTTCCGGCGTGGCGGTCTTATCGGTCGCCCATTTTTGCGTGAATAAAAAAATATATATATATACAAAATAAATGCTGGAGCAAGAGGACGCCGGACGGGAGGAAAGTTTTACCCGATCCAAAGCTGGAAATTCCCACGTCTCCGCGGCCTCAATCGGTAAAAACCATCGGTTAGCTCGGTGTCGTGACATCACAAAGTTTATCCACTTGGCGACTTTTATATCGACTTATTGTCTTTCTCTCCTCGAATTCGATGAGGAAATGAATCCCGCTCTCTCATTGGTATGATTTAAATATGAAAATATGAAGCCACACCCAGACGACTGTTGGCATAAAGACTGGAATTTCCCGCCAAATCGGCCCGTTTCATAAAATGTTTTGGGCTTTAAATCCACACATTTTTTTGGTGAACATTTGTCAAAGTTTGTCGAAGTTCTGTGAAGTTTTGCGTATTCACGGGAGGTTTTGTAATTTCTTTTAGGGTGTGTTTCTGTCACTAAATGTTCTAAAGAGTTCCCACAGAAAACACTTCATGGATCAGTCAATCAACAGGAAACATTTTTATGTTGATATGAGTGCGAGTTTCTTTTTGATTGCACAACGTTTAATTTGGGCCGTCATTGCTGGAACTTTACCGATTCAACAATAAAGTAATACATTAAAAGGAATCCACACATTAATAATCTACATGAATGAGAATCCGTTGTAAAGGTCTCGTCTGCCGAAGACACCGAGCTGTTGTTAAATCTTTCTTCAAGCTGCTTCCTGTCTGCAGATTTACGGTTGCTTTTTCTTTTTTAAAGGTACAGTTTACCCAAAAATAAATTTTCTCCTCTTGAGTAACGGGGTCGGACTTCTGGAAAAGAGACGAAGAGACGTTGCTGATAAGTTTTCCAAATAGTTTCAAAATAAGCAACTCTAAAGCAACCTGCTATTTACTAATGTGCATAGCACTACAGGGGGGAACTGTCCCTTTAAGCCTTAAAGAGACAGTATAAGATTGGTTTGTGCCTCATTTATTCAACGTTGTATCATTCTTTTTGTATGGTTTACTTTGACTGGCTGCAATTTGAGAAAAATCACACACACATATATATATATATATATATATATATATATATATTTATGTATTCATACATATGAATATATATATATATTTATGTATTCATACATATGAATATATCTATGATTACATATTCTATGAATATATATTATATCTGAATATATATTCATATGTATTATATATATATATATATATATATATATATATATATATATATATATATATATATATATATTCACACATGTTCTCACTCAGTTCCGTCTGGCCATCTTTAAATCATTTTGGATGTTTTTCTCAATGTTTTTGCTAGAAATCAATCATTCAAAATCCAAATCAATCGATTGTTTCAGGAGTCGCAGTGAGACGACTCCCAGAAGGAACGAGTGGATTTTCTCACCTTGTGGTTTATATAAAAATAATTCAGATTTAAGTCTGAATATGAAAAATTAATCTTATAAATGCAGCTGTGGATTATTATTTATTTTAAACACACATGAAAAGAACCTCAGATAACAGACACATTTTAGTCTAGAACTGTGATGTCAGAATGTATAAAAATGACGAGCCAAACTTTCACTTCCTGGAATTGTATATTATCTTTTTTCAAGATCTGCAGTACGGTTTAATGTGTTTTTTTTAATATATAAACATATATACGCACTGATTAAAATGATTTTCCTCTGTAAATGTTTCTTTCAACTTGTTCTTTTAGACAATTTAGTTTTGTTGTAGGAAACGACAATTCTGATGTTATGGGCGACTTCTTTCTTAAATATTATACTCTGTTGCAGTTATTTATTTGTTTTTATTTGTACTGATATTCATAAATAAAATGAATATATAAATATAAATTTATGTTCCTTAAATACGATTAGTACATATTTTTCTACAGATATTCTAAAATGAATATATAAATATGTGTGCCGGTGAATAAAGTACTAAATAATATGATATATATATATATATATATATATATATATATATATATATATATATATATATATATATATATATATATATATATTTCATTTGGCACACTATACAATACTTTATATTATATAGACATATTATTAACACATTGTAAATAACAGTATACTATACTTTTTAGTGACGTTTTTTATGACATCCTTTACTCTTAGTTTTGGCTGATATTCTATATATTTTCTGAAGTTGACCTCGTAGACTGGACCAAAAATATTGTGTGTATATATACATATATATATATATATATATATACACACACAATTGCGTGGCTTTAAAAAAATCTAATGTTCATGACAAACTACAATATTACATTATTTAAAAGATACGATAATATTACTTGTGTATGATATATTTATGACGTACTGTACTGGGACATTTAATGACATTCTAAACTAAGACTATATATGATGTTTTGATTACATAATTACATATTTTATGATATTTCTATCTAACATACTATTCTCTCAATTCTGTGACAATTTATTGAATTGTTATGACTTTTGTGACATATTCTTCACCTGCCGTCTCTTCACCTGCCCGCTGTGACCATCTTCACCTTTTCAATCCCTCCATTGGTTCCCCCTGGATTAAAGAAGCGAGCAGAGGGATGAGCAGGACACGGCGTCTGGTCTGTGGAAATCAAAGAAAGCCATGAGGAGCAAATCCATCTTCTCCAGCTCCCTGTGTGACCGGCAAGGATTAGCTGGTCAAAGCAGGGAGGCAGGGAGCAGCTGTTCAGACACCAGAGACAACTAAAATAGGTCAATACACAAACATGCAGGGCTTAGTCAGTCCTGATATGTGAGTGGAGACTCCTCAATTAATTAAGATATAGTCACAAAAGGGAGGTTTCAATGATATTTAATATATATTTAATAACATATTTAAATGTTTTAATTACATAATTTATTTCTATTTAATTATTTAATATTTTGTTTAATTATTTTTTAAATTTAATTTCTTTATTTCTTATATTCCTTTAATTATTTAATTATTTTTTTAACATTGACATTTTTTTATTTCTTAATTATTACATTTCTTAATTTGTTACATATCTTTAATCATTTAATTATTTATGTAACAATTATAGTTTTGAAAAGAACATTTTCAAATGTGTCAGTTCAACGGTCACAATTTGTTTGCTTAACCTGAATTTGAATTCAGTCACTTTTAAAATATTAAATATTAATATAATAGTCGTTTAGGTCTGTGGTGGCTCCATTGGTCACAGCAGCTCATTGCATAACACATTTCATCACGTTTGATTCTAAAAAAACTAAACAAATGCAAATATGACGATTTGTCATTTTCACATTTGAGTACGAGCAGCAGGACGAGTCCTTGAACTAGCAGATGTTATTTCTGACTTACAGCCGGCGACAGCCAGGAAGCAGACGTCACGCGTTAGCTGGAATTAAAACAACAAAACATCAGATGATGATGAACTGTGAATTTAACACAATTTATATGACGGCTGACATGTTGTTAAAAGCGTTAAAACTTTTAGTGAGCTGACCATGAGTTTATGTCTATCTCAGTCTCTAGTTTCAGTCGTCTTCAGCATGATGTCATCATTCAGTACATTATGGTCATTTAGAGTCAAACAGGCCATGAAGCAGCTTTAGGGGCGGAGCTAAAGGTGGTTGACCGGTCAACACGTTGCAGAAAAGTAAAGATGAAGAAACTATTAAAGTCCTTCAGATAATATCCATCACGTCTTATTACGTACTACTAGTACTACTACTACTGCTAATACTACTACCACTACTACTACCACTACTACTACTACCACTACTACTACAACTACTACTACTACTACCACTACTACTACCACTACTACCACTACCACAACTACCACTACTGCCATTACCACTACTACAACTACCACTACTACTAGTACCACTACTACTACCACTACTACCACTACCACTACTACCACTACTACCCCACTACCACTCATACGGTCATCTCTGTTCATTTGTTGCAATGTAAAAATAAATAAATGGCAAAGGTCGTAATTCAAGATGGCCGGCGACGGAATCTGAGAAGTCGCAGCTTTAAATCGTCCATCCGCAAACCAGCCCGGTGACGTCGAGAACGATTACGTCCACATTCTCATGCAAAGGCTCGCTAGCCAGGATTATCTAAGAAGCTCCGCCCACAAAAAAGAAACGTCACCGTGTTTGCCGACAGAAAACGGTTCAAGATTCCGTCTCACGAAACCTTTTTAATTACCGGATTGAACAAACAAAGACATTGGCATTAGTATTTGAGTTGTATCGATGTTGGAGGTGTGTGTTTGAAGACATCAAGGCCGACTCTTCACGCCTAAATAAGCAGCTGTAGCTTTATTTACAGCTCTGCAAGCAAACTAATGACAAATAAGCTGAACATCAAATGAAATGCGAATGAAATAATTCACAAACCTTAAAGCGCCACGGTCGGCGTGTGTGGCGGAGAGTCTTCGTGGCTGCAGTGAGCTCACGGCTTTGGGATCTCAACGTGTCCTTTGAAGCCTCCAGACGGTATAAAAGGCCCTGAAGCTCAGAGAAGTCAGACAGCCAGATGAGGGAACATTCAGACTGTCTGCGGCGGTAATTAGTAGCAGTGGCAGAAGAAGCCAGAAGGGAACGTTGAGGAGTTCACAGAGGTTATGTGACCTTGGAGCTGCTTGTGTTGAAGGTCAAGATCAAGGCCCACCCGTGTGGACGCACTAATGAGACCTTTAAGGGGATGTGGAGAACTTTCAAAAGGCCGTTCTGCCGAGTCGCCCCCTGGTGGCCAGGAAAGAGAATGCAGCTTTAACACATGAAGCATAGACTTCTATACAACCAGAGGAACTGAGTCCAGTGAAGAGATGTGGCAGAGACCCCGAGACACGGAAACCTCATGAATATTTTTATATATATATATATATATATATATATAAATAAATAATATTTTTTTTTTTTAAATGTATACTCACGTAAAGTACTTTTTTTCCACACCGAGATTAAAATACTGGGTTTTCCTAGTAAAAATAAATTGTTAAAGGAAGACACGATCCAGATGCATCATGGGAAATGTAGGATCCAGGTTAACTTAAGCTTGAATACAAGATAAGAATATTCAAAATTAGAATATGAATGCATTTAATTACCATTGCTTTTCAAGGATCTCAAAGACTTTAAATAGTCTGTCTGTATTTCACTGCAGCAACTTTATCGTCCTCAAGCGCAGAGTTTCAACACTTAAACACGTCAGAATTATTGCTTTGTGTGTTGACTGAAGGTCAAAGAGTGTGTGAGAAAGGACACTGAGCCTCCACCTGCCGACTCGAGTCAACTTCCTCCCCTAAAATGAGACGCTGTCGCTTTAAAATCCAGTCGTGAACTGTGGAGAACGTTCACACAAAAACATTTTTCAGGTCATATTTAGTTAATTAGCAGGAATGCAGCACAGTATGACTAACAGTGATTTAATTTGGGGTGGAAAGGTTTTGATTATATTTTGCTCTGTGATGCAAATAATTGTTCTTTAGCAAAATAAATGAAAGCAGTTCAAATGTTTAAGTGCAATACAAACAAAAAGGTGTCCCTAAAATCAATGAAGACATTATTATTCAGGCCACAATCTGCAGCTTTCAGAAGACTTTTAATATAGTTATTAACATATAGAAGATAAATGATCGACCGAAAGGTTTCTACTCTCAGTTTCTATAATTTGTAATGCTGGACTGTATTAATGTACTAATTAAACAGATTGGAATACTTCTTCCACCTCTGAAGATAGAATAGTATTTTACAAAGTGGGAACAAAAGGGGATCACATGGGGAACACAATAGAAACACAAAGGGAACAAAATGGGAACACAAGGGGAATACAAGAAGTACACAATGGGAACAGAAGGGGAACAAAATATAAATACAAGGGGAACACAATGTAAACACAAGAGGAATACAAGAGGAACACAATGGGAACACAAAAGAAACGCAAGGGGAACACAATGTAAACACAAGAGGGATACAAGAGGAACACAATGGGAACACAATGGGAACACAAGGGGAACACAAAAGAAACGCAAGTGGAACAGAAAGGGAGAACAATGTAAACACAAACGGGACACAAGGGGAACACAAAAGGAACACAATGGGAACACATGTAAACACAAGCGGAACACAAGGGAAACAAAAAAGGAACACAGGGGGAACACAATGTAAACACAAGAGGGATACAAGGGGAACACAATGCAAACACAATGTAAACACAAGAGGGATACAAGAGAAACACAATGCGTTCCCATTGTGTTCCCCTTATGTTCCCAATATGAACTGAAGGGGAACACAATGGGAATAGAAGGGGAACACAAGGGGAACAGACAGGGAACACAATGGGAACACAATGGAAACACAAGAGGGATACAAGGGGAACACAATGGGAACACAATGTAAACAAAATGTAAACACAAGAGGGATACAAGAGGAACACAATGCGTTCCCATTGTGTTCCCCTTATGTTCCCAATATGAACTGAAGGGGAACACAATGGGAATAGAAGGGGAACAGAAGGGGAACACAATTGGAACACAAGGGGAACACAAGGGGAACACAATGGGAATAGAAGGGGAACACAAGGGGAACACAATGGGAACACAAGGGGAACACAATGGGAAGAGCAACAAGCTCTCCATCGTGTTCTCATGATTTATGAGGACCTGATGTTCTTTTCTTGAAGAACACGAGTTCCGTCTCATTAATCTGGTGTTGAGGCGTAGGAACGTCTTTTAATCAGGATTGGCACGACATCTGTGGATATTTGTTTTAAATGGTAGATGGTGTGTGCGTGCGTGTGCGTGTGTGTGTTTGTGTGTGTGTTTGTGTGTGTGTGTGTGTGTGTGTGTGTGTGGCCAATGAGACTATGGGAAATGGCGAAGATGTTTCCTACTTTCCTCCAGAGACGAGCTGTGTGATGCTTATATCTGTTTTTATAGGTGTTGTGTCTCTGTTGTGTATCTGTGTGGTTATATTGTGTCACTTTGTGGTGTTTAATGTTTGACACTTTGGGCCTGAGCTTGGTCGACCCGTTCATCAGTGTGTCTGTGTGTGTGTGTGTGTGTGTGTGTGCGTGCGAGTTGTTTGCGCAGCTTGCTCGATTCCCGAGTCGTGGGCACTTTTTCCTTCGTTAGTTTGCCTCAAGAGTCAAAGTCCAGGAGGAGCTTCAGGTTGATGATCATATGCAAGTAAACAAACAAGGTGCTATCATCAATGTATACTTAGCATACATTGTACTTACGTGCCGTGGATATTTACACAGCATCAACCGGGCGGAGGCGGTCGGGTCAAAAGGTCAGAGCACGGATGCCCTTGGAGCCACAGATCGTGGATCGTCCGCGCCGCTGATGAGTCTCTCTGGAATCAAGTCAGATCTTAATCGCCCGACAGCAACGCGCGGAAAATATGACGAGCGCCAACAATTACTGAAAAAACTCAGACAAAAGGGAAGCAGAGTTAATGTGTGATGAACATTCATCCATAGAGAGAGAAGATGCTCTGTGCATCCTAAACATAACCAGCAGCCTATAACCAGCTCTAGGTCTGGACCAGGTGAACCCGAGTCAGCCACAACAAGACTAAAGTCTTCAGTCTACATGAGGAGACTGCCTCCAGGACTGAAGCTGGTCCAATAAAAGAGGAGCTTGACACATGAAGGCTCCCATCCTACATTTAAGACTCTAGGAACCACAAGTAGATTAGTCAGAAGAACTCAAGCCTCCAACATTTGGTGGGCCAGCCCCTCCAATTGCACTGTGGCCACAGTACAAGTTAACCCATTTCAATATTGGGAAAGAGAAGAATCCCTCGTCTGTACAAATATCCCCACAGGCAGATTATGCAACGGGCCGGTGGACACAGACTTACAGAAAGCCCACCACCTTTCACACAGAGACAGATAAAGTATTTAAGCCATTTATGGGAGAGTTTTGGATATTTTTTATTTTCTTTCTAAATGCATCTTTATACAGGATACCAAATAAACATGAAGACGTACTGGGCATCACAGGGAAAAGCAGCAAGACCACTATTCAAATTAAATATGTATTTATTTAAAAACAGACATTCATCCCAGAACTCCTGCTGCACCTATTGGGAAGAAGACAGAACAAAGTTAGAAACCATATTCAAGTTATAGAACAGCAAGATGTAATGAAGCACTCACCTGCTACCGTCCCCCACGGGGCCTGAACCTCTTCCAACTGGACTCCGGACGGACTCTCAGGACCTGTGGCTTGAACGCTGCAGAGGGCCGCTGAGGGGCCACATAGGCCGGATGCAGAGGAGGAGCAAGGGGCCTCTGGGGGGCCACGTAGACCTGATGCAGAGGAGCAAGGGGCCTCTGGGGGGCCACGTAGACCTGATGCAGAGGAGGAGCAAGGGGCCTCTGGGGGGCCACGTAGACCTGATGCAGAGGAGGAGCAAGGGGCCTCTGGGGGGCCACGTAGACCTGATGCAGAGGAGGAGCAAGGGGCCTCTGGGGGGCCACGTAGACCTGATGCAGAGGAGGAGCAAGGGGCCTCTGGGGGGCCACGTAGGCGGGCTTCAGAGCAGCAGGGGGCCTCTGGTTCACGTAGACCTGCTGCGGCTTCCTGACACTCACTTCCTTCTGGTCAGCAGGTTCTTTCAGCCGTCTGATAGCGAAGCCTCCAAAGCTCTGAGGGATGTTGTAGGTTCTGGACCGAGCGAACCCCTGACCCGAGGTCCCCGTACTGCTGGCCCAGGAGGAAGGGAGGTTACTCACACTCACAGGAACCAGCTGGCTTGGGTCCACAGCCCGGGTCCGGCTGGGTTTGGGTCTCGCCGTGAAGACACTCTCCTGGCAGCGACACTGGCTGAGGTCTTGGTCCGAACAGGGATTCTTCGGGACGCAGCAGCACCTGCTCTCGACTGGCTGGAAGACTTCGGAGAAGAACCGTTCCTCCCAGAGGAGGCTGGTGTTTCAGGAGCAGCTGAAGACTTGGAGCGTCCTGGAGGACTCTGAAGAGGAGCAGGACTGCTGGACCGATAGCTGCTCCTACTTGGTGTTCCCTGCTGAACTGGCCGAGTTCTCGTCTGGCTAATCGGAGTCTTATCGTACTTGCTGAGAGAACCTCCCCCAGCGATAGAACCAGAAAAGGCAAACGGGTTCTTCTTGGGCATCTTTTGAACACTTCCCTGACTCCACTGGGTCGGTTGCCAGTTGGGCTTTGACTCAGAGCTGCTCTGCACCAGCTTGCCTGAAGCAAAGACACTTTTAGCCGGCTGTGAACCAGTTTGTGTGGAGCGGCTACTGGGAAATCTCTGGCTATAACCACTAACTTCAGGGACTGTGTTGAAGCTACTGCTCTGGGCTGAGCCAGGAGAACCAGAGGCATGTCTGAGCTGATTCTGGGGAGAGCTGCCACCAAGTCCACCCCTCTGCCGAGAGAAGCCAACATGCGTGTTGCCGTTTTGTCCCCGAGCTGCAAGAGAAAAGAGTTCAAATCTACAGCTGGTAAAATCACACCGATACCAGAGACACGAGTGTGTTGCTCACCTTGTGTAGCCCACAAACAACGCACATGCTCTGCCTGAACCAAGCACATCAGCAAGATCCTGCAGACACATGAAGAAACCCAGTCAGAAATAAAAGAGTTACAAACACTGAAAACAGCAGCAAAAGAAACGTACCCCAAATGAACTCCACAAGCCATCTCTGTGTTCTAATGCAAGCAGCCTGTCCACAGCACTAGTGACCCAACTGCCCTGAAGCTGCTCTGTGAGTGTGAGCAGCAGACAGGGAGCATTTATATCAACCTGCACCCAATCACTGCTTCATGTGTCTCCTGAAGCACCTGAGAGTCAATCAATCAATCAATCAATCAATCAATCAATCAATCAATCAATCAATCAATCAATCAATCCAGGAAGCTGCAGCACCACAGCGGTCCACACCAAAGATACATAAAGCAGTGATCGGGCGCAGGTTGCAAAAAAAAATCTTCTTCTTTAGAAAAGTGTTTTTATTTTCATATTGAGTTCTGTAGTAAAATAAGATGTTTTCAACACTAATTGTTTTTTCAACAAGGGTCAGTGTTAGGTCCCTTATTGTTTAGCTTATATATCAACGATCTCCCTGAGCAATGTGAAAATGTTGAACTGCAAATGTATGCAGATGACATTGTCTACACACACCACACAACTGCTGAGATTGAAGCTTTGATCAGAAAGGATCACACACTGGCTTAATGAATCATGTCTGAGTCTAAATGTCAAGACAACTAAAAGGTATGTTTTTCTCAAAAAAAAGTAAAATTATTTAGTATAGCCCATTCTCAAATATTACAAATGTGTCTAAGTGCTTTAAAATCAGTACGCAGACGTTCCTGTCCATCGACCTCACATCGGATCAGGAAAAACTCCAATGTGGAAAAAACTGTCACAGGGAAAAAATGGAAGAAACCTCCAAGATTGACAGGTGCAATAGATGCCATGTGTACAGGAGGAATCATTAGTTTACACTAGGGCTGGCCAATGCTAAAAAACATTAATCGCGATTAATCGCATGATGTCCTCGAGTAATCGCGTGATTAATCGCGATTAATCACATTTGTATACGCAAAATCCAATAATTAATTCAAAAGTATTGTATAGTGCACTTGTATTTAAATGTTGTGCCATATGAACTAAAGAGCCATAACATGTGTTGTCCTGTTACAGAGAGACACCAGAAAACACTTTCAGGGCAGTTTGTCAACTCATAGAACTTGACTCTTATTTTAAATGTACTGCCATATGAACTAAAGTAACATAAAACCTGTTGTGCAAACAAACACTTAACATCAGCATTTGTATAGCAATTAAATAAAATAAATACTTTGTGTAAATCTCAACTTAAACAATGGTATCAAAACAAACAGAACTAAAGCTTATTGCCACTGTTGAGTATGGATGTATGGATGCATGTCATTATATTTGTCCAGGAGGGGGCGCTGTTGCGCCTCATATGGCATGACGTCACAATGACACCACTTCCTTATAAGGGGATGTTCTGCCCTTTCTCTCTGTTTAACCTAGCGACTAGAGAGAGTTCACCTGCCGCATAACAGCTGATGAGGCACAGCTGAGGAGGCGTGTGTCTGCATCGGACCTCAGTTGTTGACGGGAGGGGGGGGGGGGGTATATGTGCTCGCGACAGAGCTGAGCTCTAATGCATGTCGGAGCCCGCAGCGCGCTCCCGCGCGAGCCGAGCTGTGTTGACGGGGGAATAAATAATAAATAATTAAACCTGTGTTAACGTGCGATAAAATAATTGTCGGCGTTAACGCACGATTAACGCATTAACGTGCCCAGCCCTAGTTAACACATTCACTGAATATGACAGTGTATGAATAGTTGTTAAGGACCACAAGCCAGGCGGATGGAGGCAGAGACAGGGAGTGAGCGGGGCATCAGAACCAGCCAGGGCCAATGGACCCTATGAGATGTGAAGTCAAAAGGACTCAAGGAAGGAAGCAGAGTCAGTAATGTGCACTAGACACAAATTCAGCCATAAGGAGAGAGAGGAGATGGGTACTCGTGTATCCCAAAACATCCCCCAGCAGCATCACTAGGTCTGGACCAGGTGAACCCAATTCAGCCCGAACAAGACTAAGAGGAAAGTCTCCAGTCTACATAAGGCGACTGCTTCTGCCTCCAGGACTGAAGGTGAAGCTGGTTACATGAAAGAGGAGCTTGATACATGAAGGTTCCCACCCTACTCAAGACTCTAGGAACAAGTAAATTAGTCAGCATCGATCATGAAGAACTCAAGCCACTACCATTTGGCGAGCCAGCCCCTCCTGGCTGGCTCGCCAAATGCACAATTCAATTCAATTCAGTTTATTTGTATAGCCCAGTTTCACAAATTACAAATTTGTCTCGAGTGCTTTACAATCTGTACACATAGACATCCCTGCCCCAGAACCTCACATCGGATCAGGAAAAACTCCCAAATAACCCTTCAGGGGGAAAAAAGGGAAGAAACCTTCAGGAGAGCAACAGAGGAGGATTCCTCTCCAGGATGGACAGATGCAATAGATGTAATGTGTACAGAAGGACATATTTAGAGTTAAAATACATTCAAGGAATCTGACAGAGTTTATCAATAGTTCATATTTAGGCATATTCCACGATGGAGAGTTTGGAGACCTCCCGAGTGGAGGAGTGGGCGGAGTCCCAGCAGGGCAGTGGCACAGCTGGTGGCAGGAACTCACGATCCAACCATCGATGGTCCATCAGCAGATGGAATCTATGCCGTCTCATAGGGTCCGATAACCCCATGAGACGTGAAGTCAGAAGGACTCCGGGGAGAAGTTAGTCATGTGTGATGGAGAGATGAAGATTCATCCATAGGAGAAAGAAAAGAGGAGAGAGGTGCTCAGTGCATCCTAGAACGTCCCCCAGCAGCCATAAGCCTATACCAGCATATCCAGGGGCTGGACCAGGTGAACCTGATTCAGCCCTGACTATAAGACTGTCAAAGAGGAAAGTCTTCAGTCTACTCTTGAATGTGGCGACTGTGTCTGCCTCCCGGACTGAAATTGGAAGCTGGTTCCATAAAAGAGGAGCTTGATAACTAAAGGCTCTGGCTCCCATTTTACATTTTAAGACTCTCGGAACTACAAGTAGCCCCGCATTTAGTGAGCGCAGCTCTCTGGTGGGGCGATACGATACTAAGCTCTTTAAGATATGATGGTGCATCACCAATTAAGGCTTTGTAGGTTAAGAGAATCATTTTAAAAGTGATTCTTGATTTTACAGGGAGCCAGTGCAGAGCAGCTAGTGCAGGAGTAATGTGATCTCTTTTCTTAGTTTTAGTGAGAATACGAGCTGCAGCATTCTGGATCAACTGGAGGGACCTAAGGGACTTATTAGTGCAGCCTGATAATAAGGAGTTGCAGTAATCCAGTCTCGAAGTAACAAACGCGTGAACCAATTTTTCTGCATCTTTTTGAGACAAGATGTGCCTGATTTTTTAAATACTACGTAAATGGAATAATACAGTCCTTGAGATTTGCTTTATGTGGGAGTTAAAGGACAAGTCGATCAAAGATAACGACGAGATTCTTTACAGTGGTGTTGGATGCTAGAGTAATGCCATCTACAGAAATCACATCACCAGATAATTGATCTCTGAGGTGCTCAGGGCCGAGTAGAATTACTTTGGTTTTGTCTGAGTTTAACATCAAGAAGTTGCCGGTCATCCATGTTTTTATGTCACTAAGACATGCTTGAATTTTAGTGAGTTGGTTAGTCTCCTCTGGTTTTATCGATAGATATAGTTGAGTATCATCTGCATAACAATGAAAGTTTATGGAGTGTTTCCTGATAATATTGCCCAAAGGAAGCATGTATAAGGTAAATAGAATTTGTCCAAGCACAGAACCTTGTGGAACTCCGTGACTAACTTTGGTGGTCATCGAGGCTTCATCGTTTACAAATACAAACTGAGATCGATCTGATAAATAGGATTTAAACCAACTTAGGGCGGTGCCTGAAATGCCAATCGACTGCTCCAGTCTCTGTAATAGGATGTCATGGTCAATGGTGTCGAATGCAGCACTAAGGTCTAACAAGACCAGTACAGAGATGAGTCCTTTATCTGCTGCCATTAAGAGGTCATTCGTAATCTTCACCAGTGCTGTCTCGGTGCTGTGGTGTTTTCTAAATCCTGACTGAAACTCTTCAAATAAACTATTCTGATGTAGAAAGTCACACAACTGATTTACGACCACTTTCTCAAGGATCTTAGAGAGGAAGGGGAGGTTAGAGATCGGTCTGTAGTTAGCCAAAACCTCTGGATCCAGAGTGGGCTTCTTCAGGAGAGGTTTAATTACAGCTACTTTGAAGGAATGTGGTACGTGGCCTGTTAACAAAGACACATTAATAATATCCAAAAGAGAGCTGCCAATTAAAGGCAAAATGTCTTTAAGCAGCCTAGTCGGGATAGGGTCCAAGAGACAGGTAGACGTGTTAGAAGTAGAAACCATTGAAGATAATTGGTCTAGGTTGATGGGAGAAAAGCCATCTAAATATACACCAGGACATACAGCGGTTTCCAAAGCCATTCCACTTGAGGACAGATTGGCACTGGTTAAGGGCAAGAGATTATTAATCTTGTCCCTAATAGTTAAAATCTTCTCATTGAAGAAGTTCATAAAGTCATTACTACTGAGGTCTATGGGAATACTGGGCTCCACAGAGCTGTGACTCTCTGTCAGCCTGGCTACAGTGCTAAAGAGAAACCTAGGGTTGTTCTTATTCTTCTCTATTACTGATGAGTAATATTCTGCTCCGGCATTGCGGAGGGCCTTCTTATAAGTTTTAAGACTATCTCGCCAAACTAAGCGGGATTCTTCCCGATTATTTGAACACCAAATGCTTTCAAGCTTTCGTGACATTTGGGTCTGAGGGTTATACCAGGGAGCAAACCTCACTGTCTTCTTCAGAGGGGCTAGCGAGTCCAGTGTTATTCTCAGTGAGCCTGTGGCACTAACAAGATGATCAATCTGGGACGGACTAAAGTTAGACCAGGAGTCCTCTGTTATATTGAGACGTGGTATTGTGGTGGTACAGTGGCCATAGTACAAGTTAACCCATCTCAATATTGGGAAAGAGAAGAATCCCTCGTCTGTACAAATGTCCTCACAGGCAGATTATGCAACGGGCCGGTGGACAGATTTAATGATAACCCCACAACCTTTCATACAGAGACAGATATAAAGTATTTAAGCCATTTATGGGAGAGTTTAGCTTTAACCAATTTCAAGATGCATGTTTCTACAGGATACCAAAACATTATGAAGACATGCTGGGCATCACACAGGGAAGGCAAGACAAAGATGCAAATTAAATATGTTTTTATTCAAAAACAGACATTCATCCCAGAACTCCTGCTGCACCTATTGGGAAGAAGACAGAACAAAGTCAGAAACCATATTCAAGTTATAGAACAGCAAGATGTAATGAAGCACTCACCTGCTACCGTCCCCCACGGGGCCTGAACCTCTTCCAACTGGACTCCGGACGGACTCTCAGGACCTGTGGCTTGAACGCAGCAGAGGGCCGCTGAGGGGCCACATAGGCCGGATGCAGAGGAGGAGCAAGGGGCCTCTGGGGGGCCACGTAGGCGGGCTTCAGAGCAGCAGGGGGCCTCTGGTTCACGTAGACCTGCTGCGGCTTCCTGACACTCACTTCCTTCTGGTCAGCAGGTTCTTTCAGCCGTCTGATAGCGAAGCCTCCAAAGCTCTGAGGGATGTTGTAGGTTCTGGACCGAGCGAACCCCTGACCCGAGGTCCCCGTACTGCTGGTCCAGGAGGAAGGGAGGTTACTCACACTCACAGGAACCAGCTGGCTTGGGTTCACAGCCCGGGTCTGGCTGGGTTTGGGCCTACGCCGTGAAGACACTCTCCTGGCAGCGACACTGGCTGAGGTCTTGGTCCGAACAGGGATTCTTCGGGACGCAGCAGCACCTGCTCTCGACTGGCTGGAAGACTTCGGAGAAGAACCGTTCCTCCCAGAGGAGGCTGGTGTTTCAGGAGCAGCTGAAGACTTGGAGCGTCCTGGAGGACTCTGAAGAGGAGCAGGACTGCTGGACCGATAGCTGCTCCTACTTGGTGTTCCCTGCTGAACTGGCCGAGTTCTCGTCTGGCTAATCGGAGTCTTATCGTACTTGCTGAGAGAACCTCCCCCAGCGATAGAACCAGAAAAGGCAAACGGGTTCTTCTTGGGCATCTTTTGAACACTTCCCTGACTCCACTGGGTCGGTTGCCAGTTGGGCTTTGACTCAGAGCTGCTCTGCACCAGCTTGCCTGAAGCAAAGACACTTTAGCCGGCTGTGAACCAGTTTGTGTGGAGGCGGCTACTGGGAAATCTCTGGCTATAACCACTAACTTCAGGGACTGTGTTGAAGCTACTGCTCTGGGCTGAGCCAGGAGAACCAGAGGCATGTCTGAGCTGATTCTGGGAGAGCTGCCAGCAAGTCCAGCCCTCTGCCGAGAGAAGCCAACATGCGTGTTGCCGTTTTGTCCCCGAGCTGCAAGAGAAAAGAGTTCAAATCTACAGCTGGTAAAATCACACCGATACCAGAGACACGAGTGTGTTGCTCACCTTGTGTAGCCCACAAACAACGCACATGCTCTGCCTGAACCAAGCACATCAGCAAGATCCTGCAGACACATGAAGAAACCCAGTCAGAAATAAAAGAGTTACAAACACTGAAAACAGCAGCAAAAGAAACGTACCCCAAATGAACTCCACAAGCCATCTCTGTGTTCTAATGCAAGCAGCCTGTCCACAGCACTAGTGACCCAACTGCCCTGAAGCTGCTCTGTGAGTGTGAGCAGCAGACAGGAGCATTTATATCAACCTGCACCCAATCACTGCTTCATGTGTCTCCTGAAGCACCTGAGAGTCAATCAATCAATCAATCAATCAATCAATCAATCAATCAATCAATCAATCAATCAATCAATCCAGGAAGCTGCAGCACCACAGCGTCCACACCAAAGATACATAAAGCAGTGATCGGGCGCAGGTTGCAAAAAAAAATCATCTTCTTTAGAAAAATGTATTTATTTTCATATTGAGTTCTGTAGTAAAATAAGATGTTTTCAACACTAATTGTTTTTTCAACAAGGGTCAGTGTTAGGTCCCTTATTGTTTAGCTTATATATCAACGATCTCCCTGAGCAATGTGAAAATGTTGAACTGCAAATGTATGCAGATGACATTGTCTACACACACCACACAACTGCTGAGATTGAAGCTTTGATCAGAAAGGATCACACACTGGCTTAATGAATCATGTCTGAGTCTAAATGTCAAGACAACTAAAAGGTATGTTTTTCTCAAAAAAAAGTAAAATTATTTAGTATAGCCCATTCTCAAATATTACAAATGTGTCTAAGTGCTTTAAAATCAGTACGCAGACGTTCCTGTCCATCGACCTCACATCGGATCAGGAAAAACTCCAATGTGGAAAAAACTGTCACAGGGAAAAAATGGAAGAAACCTCCAAGATTGACAGGTGCAATAGATGCCATGTGTACAGGAGGAATCATTAGTTTACACTAGGGCTGGCCAATGCTAAAAAACATTAATCGCGATTAATCGCATGATGTCCTCGAGTAATCGCGTGATTAATCGCGATTAATCACATTTGTATACGCAAAATCCAATAATTAATTCAAAAGTATTGTATAGTGCACTTGTATTTAAATGTTGTGCCATATGAACTAAAGAGCCATAACATGTGTTGTCCTGTTACAGAGAGACACCAGAAAACACTTTCAGGGCAGTTTGTCAACTCATAGAACTTGACTCTTATTTTAAATGTACTGCCATATGAACTAAAGTAACATAAAACCTGTTGTGCAAACAAACACTTAACATCAGCATTTGTATAGCAATTAAATAAAATAAATACTTTGTGTAAATCTCAACTTAAACAATGGTATCAAAACAAACAGAACTAAAGCTTATTGCCACTGTTGAGTATGGATGTATGGATGCATGTCATTATATTTGTCCAGGAGGAGGCGCTGTTGCGCCTCATATGGCATGACGTCACAATGACACCACTTCCTTATAAGGGGATGTTCTGCCCTTTCTCTCTGTTTAACCTAGCGACTAGAGAGAGAGTTCACCTGCCGCATAACAGCTGATGAGGCACAGCTGAGGAGGCGTGTGTCTGCATCGGACCTCAGTTGTTGACGGGAGGGGGGGGGGGGGTATATGTGCTCGCGACAGAGCTGAGCTCTAATGCATGTCGGAGCCCGCAGCGCGCTCCCGCGCGAGCCGAGCTGTGTTGACGGGGGAATAAATAATAAATAATTAAACCTGTGTTAACGTGCGATAAAATAATTGTCGGCGTTAACGCACGATTAACGCATTAACGTGCCCAGCCCTAGTTAACACATTCACTGAATATGACAGTGTATGAATAGTTGTTAAGGACCACAAGCCAGGCGGATGGAGGCAGAGACAGGGAGTGAGCGGGGCATCAGAACCAGCCAGGGCCAATGGACCCTATGAGATGTGAAGTCAAAAGGACTCAAGGAAGGAAGCAGAGTCAGTAATGTGCACTAGACACAAATTCAGCCATAAGGAGAGAGAGGAGATGGGTACTCGTGTATCCCAAAACATCCCCCAGCAGCATCACTAGGTCTGGACCAGGTGAACCCAATTCAGCCCGAACAAGACTAAGAGGAAAGTCTCCAGTCTACATAAGGCGACTGCTTCTGCCTCCAGGACTGAAGGTGAAGCTGGTTACATGAAAGAGGAGCTTGATACATGAAGGTTCCCACCCTACTCAAGACTCTAGGAACAAGTAAATTAGTCAGCATCGATCATGAAGAACTCAAGCCACTACCATTTGGCGAGCCAGCCCCTCCTGGCTGGCTCGCCAAATGCACAATTCAATTCAATTCAGTTTATTTGTATAGCCCAGTTTCACAAATTACAAATTTGTCTCGGAGTGCTTTACAATCTGTACACATAGACATCCCTGCCCCAGAACCTCACATCGGATCAGGAAAAACTCCCAAATAACCCTTCAGGGGGAAAAAAGGGAAGAAACCTTCAGGAGAGCAACAGAGGAGGATTCCTCTCCAGGATGGACAGATGCAATAGATGTAATGTGTACAGAAGGACATATTTAGAGTTAAAATACATTCAAGGAATCTGACAGAGTTTATCAATAGTTCATATTTAGGCATATTCCACGATGGAGAGTTTGGAGACCTCCCGAGTGGAGGAGTGGGCGGAGTCCCAGCAGGGCAGTGGCACAGCTGGTGGCAGGAACTCACGATCCAACCATCGATGGTCCATCAGCAGATGGAATCTATGCCGTCTCATAGGGTCCGATAACCCCATGAGACGTGAAGTCAGAAGGACTCCGGGGAGAAGTTAGTCATGTGTGATGGAGAGATGAAGATTCATCCATAGGAGAAAGAAAAGAGGAGAGAGGTGCTCAGTGCATCCTAGAACGTCCCCCAGCAGCCATAAGCCTATACCAGCATATCCAGGGGCTGGACCAGGTGAACCTGATTCAGCCCTGACTATAAGACTGTCAAAGAGGAAAGTCTTCAGTCTACTCTTGAATGTGGCGACTGTGTCTGCCTCCCGGACTGAAATTGGAAGCTGGTTCCATAAAAGAGGAGCTTGATAACTAAAGGCTCTGGCTCCCATTTTACATTTTAAGACTCTCGGAACTACAAGTAGCCCCGCATTTAGTGAGCGCAGCTCTCTGGTGGGGCGATACGGTACTACAAGCTCTTTAAGATATGATGGTGCATCACCAATTAAGGCTTTGTAGGTTAAGAGAATCATTTTAAAAGTGATTCTTGATTTTACAGGGAGCCAGTGCAGAGCAGCTAGTGCAGGAGTAATGTGATCTCTTTTCTTAGTTTTAGTGAGAATACGAGCTGCAGCATTCTGGATCAACTGGAGGGACCTAAGGGACTTATTAGTGCAGCCTGATAATAAGGAGTTGCAGTAATCCAGTCTCGAAGTAACAAACGCGTGAACCAATTTTTCTGCATCTTTTTGAGACAAGATGTGCCTGATTTTTTAAATACTACGTAAATGGAATAATACAGTCCTTGAGATTTGCTTTATGTGGGAGTTAAAGGACAAGTCCCGATCAAAGATAACGACGAGATTCTTTACAGTGGTGTTGGATGCTAGAGTAATGCCATCTACAGAAATCACATCACCAGATAATTGATCTCTGAGGTGCTCAGGGCCGAGTAGAATTACTTTGGTTTTGTCTGAGTTTAACATCAAGAAGTTGCCGGTCATCCATGTTTTTATGTCACTAAGACATGCTTGAATTTTAGTGAGTTGGTTAGTCTCCTCTGGTTTTATCGATAGATATAGTTGAGTATCATCTGCATAACAATGAAAGTTTATGGAGTGTTTCCTGATAATATTGCCCAAAGGAAGCATGTATAAGGTAAATAGAATTTGTCCAAGCACAGAACCTTGTGGAACTCCGTGACTAACTTTGGTGGTCATCGAGGCTTCATCGTTTACAAATACAAACTGAGATCGATCTGATAAATAGGATTTAAACCAACTTAGGGCGGTGCCTGAAATGCCAATCGACTGCTCCAGTCTCTGTAATAGGATGTCATGGTCAATGGTGTCGAATGCAGCACTAAGGTCTAACAAGACCAGTACAGAGATGAGTCCTTTATCTGCTGCCATTAAGAGGTCATTCGTAATCTTCACCAGTGCTGTCTCGGTGCTGTGGTGTTTTCTAAATCCTGACTGAAACTCTTCAAATAAACTATTCTGATGTAGAAAGTCACACAACTGATTTACGACCACTTTCTCAAGGATCTTAGAGAGGAAGGGGAGGTTAGAGATCGGTCTGTAGTTAGCCAAAACCTCTGGATCCAGAGTGGGCTTCTTCAGGAGAGGTTTAATTACAGCTACTTTGAAGGAATGTGGTACGTGGCCTGTTAACAAAGACACATTAATAATATCCAAAAGAGCTGCCAATTAAAGGCAAAATGTCTTTAAGCAGCCTAGTCGGGATAGGGTCCAAGAGACAGGTAGACGTGTTAGAAGTAGAAACCATTGAAGATAATTGGTCTAGGTTGATGGGAGAAAAGCCATCTAAATATACACCAGGACATACAGCGGTTTCCAAAGCCATTCCACTTGAGGACAGATTGGCACTGGTTAAGGGCAAGAGATTATTAATCTTGTCCCTAATAGTTAAAATCTTCTCATTGAAGAAGTTCATAAAGTCATTACTACTGAGGTCTATGGGAATACTGGGCTCCACAGAGCTGTGACTCTCTGTCAGCCTGGCTACAGTGCTAAAGAGAAACCTAGGGTTGTTCTTATTCTTCTCTATTACTGATGAGTAATATTCTGCTCCGGCATTGCGGAGGGCCTTCTTATAAGTTTTAAGACTATCTCGCCAAACTAAGCGGGATTCTTCCCGATTATTTGAACACCAAATGCTTTCAAGCTTTCGTGACATTTGCGGGTCTGAGGGTTATACCAGGGAGCAAACCTCACTGTCTTCTTCAGAGGGGCTAGCGAGTCCAGTGTTATTCTCAGTGAGCCTGTGGCACTAACAAGATGATCAATCTGGGACGGACTAAAGTTAGACCAGGAGTCCTCTGTTATATTGAGACGTGGTATTGTGGTGGTACAGTGGCCATAGTACAAGTTAACCCATCTCAATATTGGGAAAGAGAAGAATCCCTCGTCTGTACAAATGTCCTCACAGGCAGATTATGCAACGGGCCGGTGGACAGATTTAATGATAACCCCACAACCTTTCATACAGAGACAGATATAAAGTATTTAAGCCATTTATGGGAGAGTTTAGCTTTAACCAATTTCAAGATGCATGTTTCTACAGGATACCAAAACATTATGAAGACATGCTGGGCATCACACAGGGAAGGCAAGACAAAGATGCAAATTAAATATGTTTTTATTCAAAAACAGACATTCATCCCAGAACTCCTGCTGCACCTATTGGGAAGAAGACAGAACAAAGTCAGAAACCATATTCAAGTTATAGAACAGCAAGATGTAATGAAGCACTCACCTGCTACCGTCCCCCACGGGGCCTGAACCTCTTCCAACTGGACTCCGGACGGACTCTCAGGACCTGTGGCTTGAACGCAGCAGAGGGCGCTGAGGGGCCACATAGGCCGGATGCAGAGGAGGAGCAAGGGGCCTCTGGGGGGCCACGTAGGCGGGCTTCAGAGCAGCAGGGGGCCTCTGGTTCACGTAGACCTGCTGCGGCTTCCTGACACTCACTTCCTTCTGGTCAGCAGGTTCTTTCAGCCGTCTGATAGCGAAGCCTCCAAAGCTCTGAGGGATGTTGTAGGTTCTGGACCGAGCGAACCCCTGACCCGAGGTCCCCGTACTGCTGGTCCAGGAGGAAAGGAGGTTACTCACACTCACAGGAACCAGCTGGCTTGGGTTCACAGCCCGGGTCTGGCTGGGTTTGGGTCTACGCCGTGAAGACACTCTCCTGGCAGCGACACTGGCTGAGGTCTTGGTCCGAACAGGGATTCTTCGGGACGCAGCAGCACCTGCTCTCGACTGGCTGGAAGACTTCGGAGAAGAACCGTTCCTCCCAGAGGAGGCTGGTGTTTCAGGAGCAGCTGAAGACTTGGAGCGTCCTGGAGGACTCTGAAGAGGAGCAGGACTGCTGGACCGATAGCTGCTCCTACTTGGTGTTCCCTGCTGAACTGGCCGAGTTCTCGTCTGGCTAATCGGAGTCTTATCGTACTTGCTGAGAGAACCTCCCCCAGCGATAGAACCAGAAAAGGCAAACGGGTTCTTCTTGGGCATCTTTTGAACACTTCCCTGACTCCACTGGGTCGGTTGCCAGTTGGGCTTTGACTCAGAGCTGCTCTGCACCAGCTTGCCTGAAGCAAAGACACTTTTAGCCGGCTGTGAACCAGTTTGTGTGGAGCGGCTACTGGGAAATCTCTGGCTATAACCACTAACTTCAGGGACTGTGTTGAAGCTACTGCTCTGGGCTGAGCCAGGAGAACCAGAGGCATGTCTGAGCTGATTCTGGGGAGAGCTGCCACCAAGTCCAGCCTCTGCCGAGAGAAGCCAACATGCGTGTTGCCGTTTGTCCCCGAGCTGCAAGAGAAAAGAGTTCAAATCTACAGCTGGTAAAATCACACCGATACCAGAGACACGAGTGTGTTGCTCACCTTGTGTAGCCCACAAACAACGCACATGCTCTGCCTGAACCAAGCACATCAGCAAGATCCTGCAGACACATGAAGAAACCCAGTCAGAAATAAAAGAGTTACAAACACTGAAAACAGCAGCAAAAGAAACGTACCCCAAATGAACTCCACAAGCCATCTCTGTGTTCTAATGCAAGCAGCCTGTCCACAGCACTAGTGACCCAACTGCCCTGAAGCTGCTCTGTGAGTGTGAGCAGCAGACAGGGAGCATTTATATCAACCTGCACCCAATCACTGCTTCATGTGTCTCCTGAAGCACCTGAGAGTCAATCAATCAATCTTTGTCTCTTTGCAGCTGCCCGGTGTCTCTTTGCAGTGTTGCATGTTGGGTCGTGGTCCTCCAGGTTGGTACAGATACTACCAGCGTATATGAGCAGCATGTATTACGTAACGTAGGACATGAACCTTCAGGAATACGCCGCGTCGTTTCGTGCTTTCTGCACCGCGGTTACAGCGATGATTCGTGTCGCGTCGGTTCTGATGACTCATCGTACAAACTGCTGTGTTGTAAAACACTAAATAAATCGCCCCCTCGGTAAATATCGCTGCCTGCCACACAAACAAATAAGGGACCGTCCCCAGACCTGCCGGCTGCTCTGTGTGCTATTTCACTAAGTTATGTTTGAACAACGCAGTTAATTAATTAGGTTTAAGCAACAGAACTAATTAATTAGGTTCAAGCATCACCACCAAGTGGTCCTGCTGAAGGTCAGGTCGTCGTCAGGAGTTGTGACGACAGCTGGTGGCGAGTGACTCAACGTTGACTTCTCGTTTCACAAGGTGAACAAACATCTGCTGCTGGAAGAATTCATGTTTGTTTCTCCCCCGCAGACTCACATCACTTATGTTCCACAAATGAGCAATGTTTGACCTGCTGCTGTGCGTGTGTGTGTGTGTGTGTGTGTGGTTTTGTTGAGGCCCTGAAACTCCCTCATGGAGAACACTCATCTCTTCACTCAGGAAACAAGAGAAAAGGTGACAACTCGACAAAAGGAAGCGAGTATGAATAAACTTCACATGCCTAACGATCCTGGTGTTCAGAGATAAGAACTGCAGTTGGTGTCTCGTGAACCTCAGAGCATATACACATATTTATGTATATATATATAAATGATATAAATATATAAATCAGTGTGGCCCAGGGCAGCTGTGGCTACTGATGTAGCTTACCACCACCGGGATGACTGTGTGTGTATGACAGGACTCTGGAAGTGACTTTGGGTACTTAGAAAAGCGCTATATAAATATAATATATACAATATACATTTAAGATACATATTTATATAGAAAAATATATATGTAAAACATAGATAAATATATAAAAAAAATATATAAATATATCTAAAATAAATTCTTAAGAATCCACTATATAAAAAAATGCATGTTAATGAAATACCTTTATTACTTGTTTACAAGAAATACTAATAAATCTTGTAACTATTATGAAATAAATAAAGCTCCACATAAACGGAATCAGCCGACGTATCATTTGCATTTAATTCTCTTTATTATTTTATCTCAACACATTTTTCCGTTGATGTACATTTCCATTCAAAAAGAAACAAAAAACTCAAGTGAGGTAAAAAGTCCTGAAATGAAAACATGACATCACGGCTGACCGGCCACTCGGCTCCAAAATATAGATTCATATTCACCCCCAAACCTCTTCTCTTTTTCACACACACACACACACACACACACACACACACACACACACACACACACACACACACACACACACACACACACACACACACACACACACACACACACACACACACACACACACACACACACACACACACACACACACACACACACACACACACACACACACACACACACACACACACACACACACACACACACACACACACACACACACACACACACACACACACACACACACACACACACACACACACACACACACACACACACACACACACACACACACACACACACACACACACACACACACACACACACACACACACACACACACACACACACACACACACACACACACACACACACACACACACACACACACACACACACACACACACACACACACACACACACACACACACACACACACACACACACACACACACACACACACACACACACACACACACACACACACACACACACACACACACACACACACACACACACACACACACACACAGTAAAGAGCCTCCAGACAGGAGGTCTTCCTGAGGGGAACACTCAGACTTCCAAACGAGTGTCACCACTAAACTTCTCCTCCATCACCCCCCCCCCCCCAAAAAAAAGAATCCATCTACAGGTGTCATAACTCTAAAAATAAACAAACACTCCGTACTAGTAAACAAAAGACTGGCCCAAGTGGGACCATTGATGAGGATAAGGAGGAGCAATGGGGTCGATGAAGAGTTTACAGCAGACTTTAAAAAAGGAAAAGAAATGGGGGCAAAAAGAAAATAAGCAAAGTACACATCATCCTTTGCTTTTACATCTTTTCTTCACATAAACATTTGCACATCAGCCCTGATTCCATTTGAACAGGCACGTCAACAACAACAAACAACGTTAGTCTCCAGGCTGCTACAGAGAAAAACAAGTTGTTGGTCGTCGGGTTTTTTACGTCGCTCAAAACTCCTTTTTTTTTTAAGTGAGCGACAATCCCCTCCCCCCCAAAAAGAAAGAAAAGAAAGGGGAGAAAGAAAAGGCCCGAGGAGGAGACGAGGGTTTGTCTCGGCTCGTCTTCGTCGCTCTGAGGATCCTGACGGAATGATCTGATTCTTTGCCGCTGTTCCCTTAAAATAAAAACTACACACATCTTCTACGCGTCGTCCCCAGATCGCCGTGACGACGAAGACACCTGACACCACGGCCAATAAGATCCGGAGCGTTATAGTTAAGGATTAAAGAGGGGGCCCTGAACGCATCACGTCCCTGAGAGCCAGCGGTCCACGTTACATTCCTTCAGAGCCAACGAGGCTCTTTAAAGTGCTTCCGTTTGTACGGGGTCTCCCCCCCGCCTCACGAGCTGCAGGGGCCAACGGCGTGATGGCCGCCGGGGTAACGCTTCGGCAAGAAAACAAAAAAAAGATAACAGCGTAAAATAAAGGTGTGAATATTTCTGATGTCCGTTGGGAGCCTGGAGAAGACGAGAACACAACTCAAGCAGAGATATGTCGTAAGCAGGCTGACGCCTCCACGCCGTTATTAAAAAACGCTTTAAAAAGTTCTCAAGAAACAAAAAGGCACTTGGGCTGCTGGTGGGGGACTTTGGTCCAGAGGCTCCTCGCTGGAAACAACAACAACAACAACAACCCAAAGGTTCAGCAGCAGAGCAACCCGACCGGAGCGCGACCTGCAGAGGTCAAACTGACCACCGGGGGCAGATAACAGAAGCTGGCTGCGGCGGGGCGGGCGGGGGGGACAGGAAGAAGAAGCAGGAATAGAGAATAAAGAATAGAGAGCAGTGGAGACAGGAACTTGTTCCAGCATCCTGACGCTCAGCAGGCGGCGTGTAGGGAACGCCAGGGTTTCTGACCCGCGGGCTAATAATAGGCTGGGCTGGAAATAGTAATACATTAGGTAAAGGGGGGGGGGGGGGGGGGGGGGGGGTCCTCAACATACCCGTCGCCCTCGGTGCCCACACATGGGGTTTAGCCGCTCCAGTGACGGTTCAGCCAGTTTGCAGGGGACAGGAAGTGACACACGACTCCTCCCCCAAAGAAAAGGGTAATTATAGACGCCCTGCCGTCTCATTTCAGGGCTCAACCCGGGAGGGGGGGGCACCATGCGCTGCTCCTTTTAAGGGGAAATCGCTTCCAGGACTCCAGCTCTCTGCAGGGCCAGTCGGCATCCAACATTCGGGGAGCCCCGTCTATCTGGGGGGTGGGGGGGGCTCCTAGATAGACATTCACATTTGGGGAGGAAATTAAAAAAAAAACATTTTTCTTTTCAGACACCGAGCGGCTTTTCAAAGGGAAGATTGATTAAAACAAATAGACTCCTCCCCCTTGCCGCTATATTCAACATTATTAGTGCCACCTCACTCCCTCGTGAACAACATTTTTAACACTGGTGTTCTTTTACCCCCCCTCCCGTAATACTTTGCATTATTTTAAACTTTTTTTCAGCCTTTTACATTCATATATTTATTTTCTCTGAACCTAAATTGAAGGCTAGAACATTTTCATCTCCCTGTAACTTGTGTGCAAAACATCCCATAATTAAACCATTGGGGGGGGGCTGGAGGTTAAGGCACAACACAGATAAACAAAGAAAAAGACTTAAAACCTTCCTGACCCCCGAGGTCCAGGACTCCGGGTCACGAGGTCGTTTCGTGCCTCAGGAACAAACAAGTCTTTTCTGCCTCAATGGATTTTTTTTCTCATGGGAGATTTTTTTATTTTTTTTTTGTTTTATTCCGTCTCAAAAAGCAGCGTCAGCGTTTCTCTTCTCGTCGTCTCTTTTCTTTGCGCCGCCGCGTCAGTTACACGGCAGCCATGTGGGAATGTTCTGGTTGGCCACGTAGTAGTTGCTGAAGTTGTGGTCACGGACGTACGGCGCCGGCTGGTAGTAGCACGTGACGCAGGACGCGTCGGGCACGGCGCTCTGCTCCGCCAGCACGCGGAACGCCATGAGCGAGATGAGCTGCAGCGTCTGGCGCCGCTCGTGGCCCATGAGGCACACGGTGCTGTCGTCCACCACGCGGCGCAGGATCACCAGGTAGTCGTACTTGCTCTTCTCCTCGCCCACGAAGTGGCTCTGCAGGTACGCCTCCACCTTGCGCTGCTGCTCGCCGATGTCGGGGAAGTCGATGAAGAAGCGCGAGCACATGTAGCGTTCCAGCGCCTTGAACTCCTCCTCGCTGGCGGGCCGGAAGTCTCGCACCAGCAGGTTGCAGTACTTCAGGAGGCCGCCGCCGCGGATCTCCTCGGGCCGCTTGGTGGCGATGAGCCGGCCGCCCAGGTGGCCCAGCGCCTCGCCAAAATCGCCGTAGACGCTCTCGCCGCGCACCGTGGGGTGGAACGCCGCCGTCATCGGCTCGCGCACCAGCTCGTAGAACGCCAGCACCGAGTCCAGCACGATCTGGAACGAGTCCACGCTGAACTCGAACTGCCGGCGGAGGGAGTCCACGAACTTGAGCTCCACGTTGCGCCCGTCGTTGTTGGACAGCGAGATGAGGCTCCAGCGGTCCTGCTCCGTGTTCACCTTCACCAGCTTCTGGACGTACGCCTCCTTCAGGGTCACCGGCGTGATCTTGTCCTTGTTCACGCCCTCGGGCAGGAAGTCCAGCAGCGTGCCCAGCACCACGTCCTTCACCAGCCGGAACTCGGCCTCGCGCGGCAGGTCCACCCGGAAGATGACGTCTAGGTCCTTGTAGCTCCAGCCCACGTCCTGCACCAGCACGTGGCTTGCCGTGGAGCCGTTGAGGCGCACGTCCTTCACGGCGATGCCGCGGCGCTCCAGGCGGGATCGCACGCGAGCCACAATGTCCTTCAGGCGCACCTCCAAGGTCGGGAAGTTCCCACGCCCGTGGACGGGCACCACCTCCGTCAGGACGTCGTTCAGGCGGCTCACCTGCTCCCAGGTGAGGACGCTGGCCGAGCAGCTCTTTGGCTCCTCCTTGTTCTCCATCTCCTCGCGGAAACTAAAGTTCAGATCAACTGCAGAGAAGGAAAAAAGGTGTTAAAACAACAACAAAAATGTAAACTACAAAAATGTATCTACTTTTTAGCCATAAATGTTTTTAATAATGAAAAACAAAAATTATAATATTATGTAACATTCATCAAAACATAAATAAACTGGTTATAGTAAAATTCCCACATTACAAATAGTCATTTCGTAATTTTCCAAACACAAAACAGAAATAAACGTGATATAAATAGAGCTCAGGGGTTCAAACGGAGCCATTCAGCAATGTGAGCACGAGACAGCACACGCGCATGCGCAGTAAAACACCCCATGCCCAGGGCTCGTGAGGCTTCTAGAACAGCTCACTGCGCGAGACCGGCTTTTTTTTATATTCCAGAACCGGTGAGAGGCACCACGCGACCGTTAGTGCAGCAGAGGCCGAATTATTCTCAATAAAATGAGTTAAATAAGTTAAAAGGCGTTTCCGGTGACGAACGAGACGCATTAAGTGTTCAAAGCAAACCCGGTAACTTTATTCACTAAATACACATTAAAAAAAAAAATTAACACCGGATTTAATTACCGTTACTATCACGACAGTTAATGCGGATTTACGTCACATTTTGAATACAATATATTTTTTAAATCAACCCATAAGGCGACGAATTTATCTGAATTCAGCAAAGTCACGCAGCGTATGTTGGAAATACCGATAACACCTGAATCCCGGCGTCTGACGTCATCATAGTCCCAACTGTCTCTTTTCAATTGGTGTTTTTTTAAATGGCGACAACTGGCGTTGTGTCGCCGTTTAATGACTAGCGAGAGTTTAGACATAACTTTCTCAACGTACGTTAAACACACAGTGACAGGAGAGGAGCAACGGAAGCGGTACGTACGTGTTGTCTCTTCTCCTCCCACAAATAAACGTATTCTGAACGCGTTAAAATCAGAAAGAGAAGTTAACGTGCAGCGGGCTCCTCATAGTTCAGCGGCCGGGAGACGAGACGCGTGAAGAGCTGCAGTCAGTGATTGACCCGCACGCGCAGACACGCCTGCTTTATACAGCCGAAGCACGACCCGCCGCGAGAGGTGCAACGCCCCGGCGCGATACAGTCCCCCGGCGTTTACGGTTTAAAAAGCACAACATTTAAACATGAATAAAGCGTCGCGTGGTCGGAATAACATATAACATCTTTATATTTACCCTCGGGAACAAAATTAATAAAAAAATGAAGTCCAAACTTTCATCGGCGGCGTGTCACGGAGACGGAACGATAGTGGAGTTTTGTTTGTACCAATGCGCTGAGCGACGCTTGTGATTGGTCGACGAGGTGTTTTGCGTTGCCGTAGTAACCAGGGCCCGTCTCCAGGCAGGCGGAGTTCATTTGAAAAGTGCACATAAACTTATATATATATATATATATATATATATATATATATATATATATATATATATATATATATATATATATATATACAACATATACACAGTATACACATATACACAGTTTAATATTAGATTTGATAATGTGTGTGTAAATGTATATTACATCTGAATTACGATATATATATATATATATATATATATATATATACATGCATACATCAAATCTGTATTCCCAGAAATAAATACATTTAATATATTTAATAATCCAGAATCAGTAACTTAAAGATAATTTAAATATTATCGTGTCAAACAATCATGACTTCAAACTATACTTGACATTTCAAATTTGATAAATTCATTAAATTTATTGTTAATGTATGTATTATATGTAGTATGTTACATACATAAAAGTAAACTAATAAAAGTTATCCCCAATTTCAGTGAGTACAAAAAAAGTTATACATTTTAAGAATATATCAATTCTTAGCACTACCTTTTTATATATTTTTAACATTATTATTTAGTATCTATTTGAATTCATATTCCTGTTTATGTGGAGCAGCTGCTATGATTCATGCTTATTTGAGATTGTAGTTTAAATTCACTTTAACATTTTCCAATACACACATATATAAATAAAGGTTTATTTAAACAAAAAGCAATTTTTTTTTAAACCAATGGGTTCATGACATTTGGAGAAATGGCCGGTGATTATTAATCGATCCTCAACTCGATCAGTTGTATTGATCTGTTGCGTGTGTGAGAAACACCTCTAAAGAACAAAGACATGATTCTGCTACAACTTCAACTGTAATCTGTGGAGGTGACGTCTTGTTTTTTTGCCTTTTTTAGCTGAAAAACTACAATTTCTATACAATTCCCATTTATCTTGAGCGTCCTCAGACAAACACACACACAATTATGTTTTATTGCAGGACGTCTCCAACTGGACCGATCACAAGACTTCTTCGTGGAAGAGGCGTCCTCTTGAAGTCGTCGTTAAACGCCGGCGTGTGTCATCTCGATGTCCTCTCGGGGGTTTGAACCGCCGACCTCTCGGGTCGCAGGTATTTTGGGAATGGAAGAACCGGCTGTTGCGTAATCGCTGAAAGAGCGTTTTACTACACAGGGAATTCTGTGGATGAACACGTCACTTCACAGAACACATCAGAACATTCCTTTGTTTGTGACACACACACACACACACACACACACACACACACACACACACACACACACACACACACACACACACACACACACACACACACACACACACACACACACACACACACACACACACACACACACACACACACACACACACACACACACACACACACACACACACACACAGGGTTACAGAAGGTACACAAGCGTGACAATTCCTTGGAAAGTAAAACACAAAGGTCATAGAATTCCCTCTCCCTCCCCGCCACAATAAGAGCTGTTTTTTTTATTTTGAAGCAGAACATTTCATGATGAATAGAAAACCGGTTATCGAATAATAAAGCACAAACAACAGAGTAGAAACCTGACATGTTCAGACCTGTAAAGGTAAAGTAAAGCTGCTTCATGGTCTGTAGACTCTAAATGACCATGAATTATAAATGATGACATCAGAAGAAGACTAGAAACTAGAGACTGAGACGTAAACTCATGTTTACAATGTTTACTGAGGGAATACATCAAGAGAAATAGAGTCACTATATAGACTTCTATACAACCAGAGGAGCCCCCTGGTGGTAAGGAGAGAGAATGCAGCTTTAACACTAGAACCATATACTTCTATACAACCAGAGGAGTCTCCCCCTGGTGGTCAGGAGAGAGAATGCAGCTTTAACACTAGAACCATAGACTTCTATACAACCAGAGGAGTCTCCCCCTGGTGGTCATGAGAGAGAATGCAGCTTCAATGAAGCTTGCATCAGTTTCAGTGAGTCAGCATTAAACTTTCTTTCAAACGTCTTCATGCTCGTCTGAACACATGTTCCCTGCCTCACACTAACGCCATGACACACATAGATCAGTGTGTGTGTGTGTGTCGTTTCTGGACCAACAACATGGTGTTGGCCGGAACAGAAACGTTCCCGTGTTGTTATTGTTACGCTCCAGCCATCTGCTCCCCGAGGAACCATCCAGTGTGAACGACTCCTGCAAATCAATCATGTGTATTTAGTGTGTTAATGGTGGGGGATGCTCATTCGTCCGTGGCCTTGACACGCGCACGCACGCACACACGCACACACGCGCACACGCGCACACACACACACACACACACACACACACACACACACACACACACACACACACACACACACACACACACTGATGAAACCTGCTAATCTCTCTGAATGACTCAGTCTGTTAAAGAGCTTCCTCTGACATCATGCCGTGGTTGGTTATCATTGCCGCCGCCCCCCCCCCGCCCCCACACACACGCACACACACACACAAACACACAAACACTAGTGATCTATCCCCAACTGAAGTCAAGTCCTGCGCTTCACTCCGACCTAAAGGTAAAGAACTTCCTCCACACTCTCCTCCTTATCTTCATTTCCTTATTGCTTCTTCTTCTTCATCTTCTTCATTGTAGTTGAAACAGACCATGAAGCCCGTGAAGGTCAGCAGCTTGGGGGGAGATGGTCAGAGACCGTTTGAAGAGAGAAAGTGACTCAAGAGACACGACTCATCGCCTCAATCACGTCGCGAGGAACAAACCTCGACACAGATCCACTGCTCCTGTTCTCACCTTTCACAATAAAAGATCAAGACATCATCGCTGCTTAGGGAGCTCCAGCTCAGCCGGCCCCGTGAGTGGGTGCTGGACCTTAGCGTCTGGACAGGAAGTGGCGCTGGAGGCGTGACCAACGCGCTCCCCTCCCGGGACCCGGCAGCTGGTCTCTGCTCCGGCTCATCCCGAGACGTCGGGTTCTTGGGTTTCCCCGGAAGAACTCGCAGCTGCGCTTCGTAGAAGCTGAAGCGGCCCGACGGTCGTAACAGGAAGCGGAACAAAATAAAAGCACCAAATAGTTCTGAGTTTGTCTTTATTCCGAGTAGAAAAGTGTCTAAAAACCTTTGAGGAGACGAGGCTCCATCAGACCGGCTGGATCCCGTCTCGTAGCTGTGACTTCCCTTCAGTCCGGTGGAAACCCAGAGAGGGTTCAGATAAACCGGCTCCAGAAAGACCCTCAGACCTCCATGAAGACCTCACAGCGGGTGGGGAACCTTCTGGTTCTCCTCAGTCCATCTTTGAGGATTTTGTTGAAGGATCCAAACAAGCAAAGCACTGCAGGAGGCCGTCGCTTGGGTCGATGACATCACCGGAACAACAAAACAACAACAAAACAACAACGTCCAGGTCTCTTCTCTTAAAGTCGTGTTAGAGAAGTTTGTCTTATTTTGTTAAACGTAAACAACAATAACACGGCGGCGCCCCTCGGGGCGTCCTCCTGAGTTCTGCTGGTGGAGACTTCAGACTTCATGTCGGCTCCCGACTTTAAATCATCACAAAGATCTTTAGAGTCTCAACATCTCGTTGAACGACGTCTGGAAGCTGCAGCAACGCTTCAAGATACACGACTCATGTTGGGTGAGTCACATGTTGGCTTTACACACACACACCCACAGACCCACACACATACAAACAGACACCCACATACCCACACACACACGCTGACTCAACAATCAATATTATGCTTCCGTGTGTTTGCTGGGTTCATGACTTTCCAGGGCACGGCGGCCATCTTTGCAGCAGGAAGTCAGCGTGTGAGTGAAGTGTGTGTGAAGTTTGTGTGAAGTCACCGTGTCGACGCCTTGTTTATAAGTATGCAGAGAGACCACGTACGTCTGCGTAAACTATCTGCACGTTAGCTAAGTTAAAAGTTAGGTTGTTTAAAAAAGAAAAGAAAAACCTTTATTTTCCAGTACAAAAAAAAGGAAACCAAATATATTAAACTTGATACAAGTGTCACCAACTCATAGTCCTCTATAAATATGTTAAAATTAATATAATGAATTAATTTACT
>CM070107.1:9028789-9048789 GCA_036178185.1 Liparis tanakae
TGTAAATTAAAGGAAAACATTTTTTATCCGGTGAAACATTTTCTAAACATTTAGTTTGCGTGTTGTTGTAATACCCATCTGGGCCACAAGAGGGTGACGTCCACCTCTCGTCTCCACGCTCTCCAAAGGTAAATATATATTCTGCCAGTAAGTTAAGTAACATTAACATCTTTATTTGGGCAAGAAATTCTTTGAACGCTCTGCTTTCTGTCTGCTGTACGACACAGTGGTGCCTCTTGTGGACGAAATAGGTATTACAACAATAAACAGGTATTTCCACCTTTTCCACAGATTATAATACAAATTTAACTTAGAAAATTCACCGGACCAAACATTAAAGTCATGAAGACAGAAGAGATTTATGATGTGGATATTATATTATGGACTCTCAGGGCTTCCGTAGTTTTTTGACATTGCAGCTGAACTGCAGACAGTTCATTGTGAGCAAGACTTCTGAAAATACCTCTGTCATGAACTTTAAAATAATATAATTTGTGTGTGTCTGTTTGTGTGTCCTCCTCACCTGTCCTGTCGTAGGACTCATGGCAGGTATGTGCGATCTCGGCTCCCAGCTGCAGGTAGTGCCCGGCCTTGTCGTCGGGCGAGCCATCGGCGCCCAGCGCGAACATACCGCCGGCGAAGCACGCCAGGTGGCCCATCTTCCTCTCCAGGTGGCCGTTCTTCCACTCGCCGATGAACGTCAGGCCGCCGTTGGACTTGCGAATCAGGTGGCGCTCGATGGCCTGCGGAGAAGGAAGCGTGCGTGTGTGAGTGTAGTGCACATATACACGTGTGTATTAATATGCAGGAAGTGATGGGAACAGTAACAGAACGAGAAGGTAAGGTCGACACTGTTTTTATTATAGCGGGAACGTGGGTGAAGGTTATGAATAGAATATTAAATGTGTGTGTGTGTGTGTGTGTAAGTGAGTGCATGAGGGTCAGACAGAAGAGAACAACACATCCCCCCCTCCTCCCCCTCCTCCTGCGCAGCATCTGCTCCTAATGAGCGTCGGACATCTCCCCCGGAGAACATCTGCCTCCCTCTGACTCCGCCCCCTCTCTCTTAAGAACAAACAAACAAAAGCTCGCCTCTCATTTCTGACCCGACCCGACGGACGCACCGCGAATCTCAAGATGTCGGCGACTCACTTTCCTGAAGGACGCGGCGTCCCGAGGAGGCAGAGCGGGCGGCCATGTTTACATTCAACACCATCAGCCAGCGAGCTAACTAGTTAGCCAGATGTCTAGTTAGCCAGACGTCCACTAGATTACTGCAACTCCGTATTATCAGGCTGCTCTATAAGTCTCTTCCAGTTCCTTCCAGTTGATCCAGAATGCTGCAGCTTGTGTTCTCACTAAAACTAGGAACAGAGATCACATGACTCCTGCACTAGCTGCTCTGCACTGGCTCCCTGAATAATCACTTTTAAAATCATTCTCCTAAACTATAAAGCCTTGCTCCATCATATCTCAAGGAGCTTGTAGTATCATATTACCCCACTAGAGAGTGTGTAGTACCATATTACCCCACTCGAGAGCTGCCTCTCTAAATGCGGGGCTTCTTGTAGTTCCTAGAGTAGGATGGAGCCAGAGCTGCCAGCTAGCTAGTTACGACGCGTTGCATTGTCACTTTTTTACGTCTCTGAAGGAAACAAAAAAAAAAAAAAAATCATAGTTTTACCTCGATGGCGTCGTCGTAGGTCTTGCGAGCCTCCGTGTCGGTCTTGTCCGACATGAGCCACGCCTTCAGAAGGTACTCGTAGAAACTGTCCCCGAGTCCTCCGACCGAGGTGTGGTCTGAGAAGAGAGGGAGAGGGTTAACAGAGGAGGAGAGGAATGGTCTGAGAAGAGAGGGAGGAGAGGAACACGCCAACGTGAATTATTCATTCTTCGTTGGCAGAGACAAACGTACGGGATCAAAAGCCTCCATCGAAACCTGGAGTGGTTTTCCATCCACACACACACACACACACATTGACACACAGACACACACACCTATTAAACATGTTTTATTAAAGTGTGCATTAGTTCAACTGATGAAGCAAATCTGCTTTAATGGTTTGTTTTCATGACCTCCAGTGAAATCATTTTAATGTTCAAAGAGCAAATGACTGAATAAATAGAACTGATGCTGCTCTTAGCAGACCGGTACGCCAACGCTTCATGAGCTCTCTCTCTCTCTCTCTCTCTCTCTCTCTCTCTCTCTCTCTCTCTCTCTCTCTCTCTTCTTAGTGAACGAGCACCAGAGACTCGTCCTCGGGCGTCTGTATACCTCTCTCTCTCGGTGACAGAGGGGTGACGGAGGGAGAGAGGGGTGATGGAGGGAGAGAGGGGTGATGGAGGGAGAGAGGGGTGAGTGTGGGGTACTCACGCTGGCCCCAGCGGCCCGTGCGGGGGTTCAGGTAGTTGGGGTACAGCCCGTTGGGTCGGTCCATTTTGGCCAGCAGCTTCCGGATGTGCATCACCTGACACACACATACACACACACGCGCACACACACAGTAACCTTAGTGTGCCTAACACACAGCGTTATCACACGTGACATAAGGCAGGCAGTAGTGTCCACAGGGTGACGCCTCCTAGTGGTGGGAGGAGGTACCTTCTGGTAGTAGGCAGGGTTCCCCGTCAGGTAGGTCAGGTGGACGAACTCCATGTGTAGCGTCCCGAACTCAGCCAGGATGCTGCTGCCTGCCGATGCCCAGCCCCAGTTACGCCCCACGCCACTGGAGGAGGAGGAGGAGGAGGTGGAAGAGGAGGATAGTGAACAGAAAACAAAATAATGAGAGTTAATTAATCCTGCAGACAAAATAAAACACCTTCAAATGCAAAGTATATATGCATATATGTATGTATGTATATATATATATATATATATATATATATATATATATATAAAAATGAAAGATATTTCCACTGGTGTACTTCATCTTCATCTCAGTCTCACCATCTGTGACACAGACAGGAGGCGACTGCACCCGCCCACATGCTACATGAGTACATGTGACATCAATGGGATGCTCCTGCAGTGAGTGAGTGTGTGTGTGTGTGTGTGTGTGTGTGTGTGTGTGTGTGTGTGTGTGTGTGTGTGTGTGTGTGTGTGTGAAGTAAAGAGAGGCTGGGAGATGGAGAATCAACAAGGCAATGAAGAGGATGCTGAACACACCCACACACACACACACACACACACACACACACACACACACACACACACACACACACACACACACTCACATATATACAGACACACAGACACACACTCACCTCTTGAGGTTGACCATGGCCCAGGGGATCCCGGTGGGTGTGTTGAAGGCAGGAAGTAGTTTCTCGGCCAGCTGGACGGCCTTCAGCTTGAACACCTGGAGAGAACAACAACAACACTCAGTCAACGTCACGACCACCTGGAACAATCCGTCAACCTCCACGCCGACAGGTACGAGCACTAAACACACACACACACACACACACACAAAAAAAAAAAAACATAAAACACATGAAACACAGAGAACACATAAAACACAGAACACCTGCCGAGTTAGACGTCAGGAGAGAAGCGGTTGCTAAGTGATGGCCTTGGCTTGTCAGAGCGGAACAGATTTATGGAGGAGACCGGCGCACTAATACTAAGATATATATATATATATATATATATATATATATATATATATATATATATATATATATAAAATATTAACACATTTGCATGGTCTGCATGCAGCTCGCTGTGATATATATATATATATATATTATATATATAAAAAATATATATAATATATATAATATATACTGTATATATAATATATACTGTATATATAATATATACATTATATATAGTTATTTATTTTTATATATCACAGCGAGCTGCATGCAGACCATGCAAATGTGTTATTTGCTGCGGTCTTTTTAATTTTTAATTTTGTATTTGTTGTTGTTCTTAGTAAACACAGCGTTCCTGACGGGGTTTATTGTTGCTTCCTAAACTCTCCAGGAGGGACGTGTTCCTCCTGAGGACCCCTGCAGAGCGTCCCTGTCCCACTACAGGTGTCACATTCACGCCCGAACAGAAACACGTCAGCTTGTGTAATAATACTTAAAATGTACACAGCGTGGACACAAACACTGGCAGCAGGTCGCACACTCAGAGAGGTGCATTGTGGGTAAACACACAAACCAAAAGACCATGAAGAGTTGATCTAGTGTGAATAAAACCTCCAGGACACATTACTGGAAACACAAAGAGAACACAGAGGAGACCAGGGGGAGACACTAAGGAGACACACGGCAGGAGGGAGGAGGAGGGAGGAGGAAGGAAGCAGGAAGAAGTATGAGGAAGGAAAAAGGGTCTACCAAGACATTTAAATCAAGTTGCTTTGGTGAGGACGGGTCGAGCTGCGTCACTCAGACACGTCCTGAACTCAGCCAACGACACGGAAAACACACCAGGAGGTCCTTAGTTGGGACTGGAGACGAGAGGAGAGGAGATGAGAGGACAGGAGACGGGAGACCAGAGGAGAGGAGACCAGACGAGAGGATAGGACAGGTGAGGAGACGAGATGAGCGGACTGGAGACGAGAGGAGACGAGAAAGGAGACGAGAGGATAGGACAAGAGAAGAGAGGAGAGAGAGGATGAGAGAGGATGAGAGAGGAGAAAGGAGACGAGAGGATAGGACAAGAGAAGAGAGGAGAGAGAGGATGAGAGAGGATGAGAGAGGAGACGAGAGGAGAGAACAGGAGACAAGAGGAGATGAGAGAGGAGAGGACACACACACTGGGTCAGTGTTAACATGTAATGGAGCCTCGTAAAAGGATTAAAGGAGACGTGAAATGGGCTGAATGAGACGCTTAGTGAGACGAGGGAGCACAGGGGATTATGTCACTGGGAGTAAGTGTGTGTGTGTGTGTGTGACAGTGTGTGTGTGTGTGACAGTGTGTGTGAGTGTGACAGAGTGTGTGTGTGTGTGTGTGTGTGTGAGTGAGTGTGACAGTGTGTGTGTGTGTGTGTGTAAAGGGGAAAGGGAGCCAGACGAGCCCCTCCCTCCCTGGGATGTATTCACAGTTACACACTCATATAAAAAAAAGAGGATGAATAGGACCAATTCGTAAAAAGAGGATAGGAGGAGAGGAGGCGGAAGAGAGGACTCTCTTCATCTCTTCTTCCTCTGCTCAGGTAAACAACAACACACACAGGTGAGTACTCACTTCCTGTCCAGAGAGGTAGTAAGCGGCCAGCAGTCCTCCGATGAAACGAATGTTGACCTCAAACACAGATACCTCGGCATTCTGGGAAAACAACAACAAACACATTACGACATACAGTTGGTTTTATAATATTAATATTCTACTTGTGAGCTCCTTAATATTTCACCTCTTTGCCAACAGTAATTCATTCATTCATTCATTCATTCATAAAAACCTGAATATTAATTAATTATGTTATGATTTATTATATATAATTGTTGTATAATTTATTATATATAATTGTTTTATAATTTAATATATATAATTGTTATAATTATGATATATCATTTTTATAATTTATAATGAAAACATTTTTTTACAAATATTATATATAATTGTTTTAGAATTTATTATATATAACTGTTTTAGAATTTGTTATATATAATTGTTTTGGAATGTAATATATATAATTGTTTCATAATTTAATATATATAATCGTTATAATTATTCAATATCATTTAAATAATTTATTATGATTACTTGTTTAAAAATGTATGATTCATAATTGTTTTATAATTTATTATATATAATTGTTTAACAATGTATTATATATAATTGTTTTATAATTTATTATATATAATTGTTTTAGGATTTATTTTATATAATTGAAGTATATGAAGTAATGTTTAGAGGAGACGAGGTAATCTCTTTAATGCAACTTCATCATTTTACTGCTCCACAGCTTTATTGTTATCAAGGTTATTATTACCATTTCTTTTATTCCATTTCTTAATTTGTTTGGTTTTATAGTTTCGCCTGTCAGACATTCACCAGGGCTTGATTTGACCTTTGCATCGTGCTTTTACTATATTTATGTTATCCTGCCAGCGCTGGCCACGCCCCCTGGGACAACAGGTCATTAAAGAGAGTCATCATGCATTAATATTATTACGACTCATTGGAGTGAACTGCGTTGGCAACACGGAGCCTTCTGAAGGACGGCGTCAACAAACAACCACAGATAGTTTACGAGGTGAGACGCTCCACTCGGCTCAGAGATCACATCTCTTAAAGCTCCTGGAGGAGGGCAGCGGGCCTTCAGGGCTCGGCTGGACGCCATGTGACTCTAAAGACCTCTTGGCCTGCGTAGAATACATTTGAATAAATGTGTTTGTGTGTGTGTGTGTGTGTGTGTGTGTGTGTGTGTGTGTGTGTGTGTGTGTGTGTGTGTGTGTGTGTGTGTGTGTGTGTGTGTGATGTGGCGAACACTCTGAAGGACTGTTGTGAAAAAAAACGTCAGCATGTGTGTGCTTCCGTGTGCGACTGGGGGTCAATGGAGCCGGAAACATCTCCGTGACGACCGGTGTTCACTCATCTCTTGTCCCCTCCTCCTTCCCACTCCTTTTCCTCTCCTCCTCCCAACTCTCCCTCCTCCTCCCTCCTCCTCTCCTTAATTACCTTCGCATTGAAAATGCAGAAGGTAATGTTTTCGCCGGCGTGTATTTATTTATTTATTTATTTGTGAATATGTCCGTGGGAGTGATTGGGTCAAAGGTCAAGGTCACGAAAAGGTGAAAAACGTAAATTTGCGATATCTCGGTTAATTGGCATCCGATTTGCGTGAAACTAGTGCCAAATTGTTCATAATTCAATCTTGTGATATGCGAAGGTATGCGCTCTAGCGAGTGCCCGTTCTAGTTAAGTATTGATAAACCAGACATTGTATCCATGTTATCCATCGTTATTGCATTTGTGATAATCTTAATAAACGACCTCCTCCTCCTCCCCTCCTCCCCTCCTCCCCTCCTCCTCCTCCTCCTCCTCCTCCTCCTCTCCTCCTCCTCCTCTCCTCCTCTCCTCCTCCTCATCTCCTCCTCTTCTTAATGCTCCTCCACCTTGAAACACCGTGTTGTTTCATTAGCGGAGCAAAGGCTGAATATAGGATGTACTGACTCAACGTTTCCGTCGTCATGGAGACGGTGTGTGTTTTCATATCTGGGTCTGATAACACACACTTCTATCGCTCCCTTCCCCCTCTCTGCCCTCATTCCTTCATTCTACAATGCACTGCTTCTCTTTCAGGAAGCCACTGTCAACACCGCCGTGAACCAACTTCCTGAAAGAAACTTTTGACGAGCATCCATCTACGGTCTTGAGGAGGAGGAGGAGGAGGAGGAGGAGGAGGAGGAGGAGGAGGAGGAGGAGGAGGAGGAGGACACGTTGGTGTCTAGACTCCAAGAAGAAGAAGTTCTGGGGTGACGTTCAAACAGCTGGGGGGGGTCACAGCACCCTCTGCTGGACAGATGAAACATCACAGGCTCGGCCCCACTGACGTCACGTGTGTACGTCTCCTTTAAGTCTTTTCATAAAGAACAGACTTTTCTTGTTTCTGGACCCCCCTCAGTCGGTCCTGATTTGTCCATCCACAGCCCTCCGTCCTCAGACCTGTGTGTGTGTGTGTGTGTGTGTGTGTGTGTGTGTGTGTGTGTGTGTGTGTGTGTGTGAGAGAGAGAGGTTCAGGTACCCACCACTCCGAAGTCCAGGTTCTGCTCGATCCACTCCTGGCCGTCCTTGAACTCGGCATGCAGGCCCATGATGTACAGCGTGTCCAGGGCGTCTACGATGGTGGCGCCCAGCTGGGAGTTACCTGCAAACACACAGGAAGTCACCTAGTCAATCACCGGGTAGCCCCGCCCCCACGCAGACCCTGCTCCATGAGCGAGAGATTTAGGAAGGAGGGAGAGAGAGAAAGAGACATTTGGGATGAAGGTGGAGGGAGAGAGAGAATTTGGGATTCGTGTTTCCTCCCCGTTGCCCTGACGACGGCCCGTCGCCCCTCAGCTGCCCTCTCTGCAGGTCTCCAGGAGTCTCCTCATTAACATGGAAAATAATGCAGCAAGGCATTCTGGGACGTGGGCTCTCTTCAGATCGATGCACATTCACTCATCCCGAGGATCGCGCTCCGTGGAAGCTGTACCTCACTGTGACACAGGGCGACACCACCACATCCTCCTCCTCCTCCTCCTCCTCCTCCTCCTCCTCCTCCTCCTCCTCCTCTCCTAGCTGATAACAGCTAACGGTAACAAGCTCTGTGCAGCACGAGATTGAAGGTGCTCAGTGACTCCGGCAAAAGAAAGGGAGCCGGTACCAGGTGACTTTTTTTTCCATCCGCAGAAGGATGCAGACCTCCAGCATCCAGACGCCCGAGGACGAGTCTCTGGTGCTCGTTCACCGAGAGGAGAGAAGAGAGAAGAGAGAGGAGAGAAGAGAGAGAAGGGAGAAGAGAGAGGAGAGAGGAGAGAAGAGAGAGAAGGGAGGAGAGAGAGAAGGGAGAAGAGAGAGAGGAGAGGAGAGAGGACAGAGGACAGAGAAGGGAGAAGAGAGGAGAGAGGGGAGAGGAGAGAGAAGGGAGAAGAGAGAGGAGAGAGGGGAGAGGAGAGAGAGAAGGGAGAAGAGATGAGAGAAGAGAGAGAAGGGAGGAGAGAGAGAAGGGAGAGGAGAGAGGAGAGGAGAGAGGAGGGAGAGAGGGGAGGGAGAAGAGAGGAGAGAGGAGAGAGGAGGAGAGAGGGAGAGGAGAGAAGGGAGAAGGGAGAGGGAGAAGAGAGGAGGGAGAAGAGAGGAGAGGAGGAGGGAGAGGGGAGAGAGGAGAGGAGAGGGAGAGGAGAGGAGAGAGAGAGGAGAAGGAGAGAAGGGAGAAGAGAGGAGAAAGGAGAGGAGAGAGAATGGAGAAGAGAGGAGAAAGGAGAGGAGAGAGAAGGGAGAAGAGAGGAGAGAGAAGAGAGGAGAGAGAGAGGAGAGAGGAGAGAGGGAACCAGCCACGCCGCCACAAGGCGAGAGCCGCGGTTCAATCGACTGAAACAGATCCAATAAAAGTCACTGGAAGACAAATAAAGTCTGGAGAAGCACTTGGGGAAATTAAACGACTTCTAGTCCTCCGTTGGTGGCTGAAGCAGAGCCTCCCCTCCCCCTCCCCCTCCCCCTCCTCCTCCTCCTCAGCTTCTCTCTCTTTTCTTGGTCAGTAAAATAAGGATTATTGAAATGTGTTCGTCATTCGATGTTGTTCAGTCCACAATGATATCAAACCGATAAAAACCAACACATGTTCATGTTTCTGCTCCATAGACTTACACGATTCATTCATGACCACAATGAACACCATCCAACACCTGTTGGAGGCGCAGGTCATTCACGCTCACATTCTTCTCACTTTAACTCTGAAAATGGGAGGAGCCTATTTTCGGTGAACACACAGAACACGGCCTCGTGTTCTAGTTTAGTCTTAGAAGATTCTAGATTCAGACGAGAGGTGTTTACTGACCTATTTTATACAGTGGACCAAAAAGCGTTATTTCAGGCATCCAATCAAAAAGCGACGTGGAAACCAGGGACCTCGTTCTGGGGTTTGGGACTCGCTCTCTCCCCCGTTTGTACCTTCAATAACTTCACAGGCTTTAGGAGAAGCAGACGGACACAAGCTGCCGGGAGATGTGCTGCAGCTCGTCCACCGGGAGCCTCGCTGGTGGTCAACCACTCAGAGACGCACTTCAGAATATCAGAGCAATGTAAATATATATATATATATGTATATATATGTATATATATACATATATATATACATATATATATATATATATATATATATATATATATATATATATATATATATGACTGTCTCAGAAAATTAGAATATTGTGATAAAGTTCTTTATTTTCTGTAATGCAATTTAAAAAACAAAAATGTCATGCATTCTGGATTCATTACAAATCAACTGAAATATTGCAAGCCTTTTATTCTTTTAATATTGCTGATTATGGCTTACAGCTTAAGAAAACTCAAATATCCTATCTCTAAATATTAGAATATTTCATCAGACGACTGGTTCTGGCACTGGGGGCAGGTGCCAGATCATGCTGGAAAAGGAAATCCTCATCTCCAGAGAGCTTTTCAGCAGACGGAAGCATGTAGTGCTCTAAAATCTCTTGGTACACAGCTGCATTTACTCTGGACTTGATGAAACACAGTGGACCAACACCAGCAGCTGACATGGCTCCCCAAACCATCACTGACTGGGAACTTCACACTGGAGTTCAAGCAACTTGGATTTTGCTCCTCTCCAGCCTTTCTCCAGACTCTGGCGCCTTGACTTCCAAATGAAATACAACACTTGCTTTGGTCTGAAAAGAGGACTTTGGACCACTCTGCAGCTGTCTGGTGTTTTTCAAGGCTCAGGAAACCCTTGCAGGTGTTTCAAGTAAATTAGACGATTCAAGTGATTAGTTGAATACCCTACTAGTATACTTTTTCATGATATTCTAATATTTAGAGTTTGAGTTTTCTTAAGCTGTAAGCCATAATCAGCAATATTAAAAGAATAAAAGGCTTGCAATATTTCAGTTGATTTGTAATGAATCCAGAATGCATGACATTTTAGTTTTTTTTAATTGCATTACAGAAAATAAAGAACTTTATCACAATATTCTAATTTTCTGAGACAGTCCTGTATATATAAATATATATATATTTATAAATATATATATATATATATATATATATATATATATATATATATATATATATATATATATATATATATATATATATCAGTCGGGTTCCATGTATAACAGACCGTCAGAGTGATTTAAATCTCACGACTCGGTCATCATTATGCAGCTTTTGCGCACAAATAAATGTGTTTATTAATATTAGAGACTGTGGATGTCTGTAGGACCTCGACAAACACCGAGGAAGACTCGCTGAACAACAGAATAGAGGAAGGTATTGAGGCAGAGAAGAGATGAAGAAACACACGATGATGAAGAGACTTCACTGGCTGACCTGTCTGGGAAACACAGCGCCGCCCCTTGGCAACGCTCCTCTCTCCCCACAGGAACGCCCCGATGACCGAACGCCTGTCAAAGGGTTTGCTCTCCAGCGTGTGTGTGTGTGTGTGTGTGTGTGCCAGTGGGAGGGGCTTACCAAAGATGTTGGTGGAGTGTCCTTTCTTGGCGAGCGGCTTCAGCTCGTTGTGGCCCCAGCCGTACTGCCGGTAGCTGTCCCAGGCGTGCTTCATCATCTGGGAGGGGGAACACGAGAGGACACTTGAGAAAGGGTGGAGCCACGTAGCGGACGGCGACTCAGGGGAGTCGGCTGGGTGATGGTGTCAAAATACGACTCAAAATGTACATTTTTGGTGTAATACTGAGGAACATAAACATAGACTGCTGAACAAAAAACATTATTCTTCATCACGAGTAACAGAAGTTGATGTGCGATTCTTGCTAAATAAACCAGAGGCAAAGCCCCGCCCCCTTTTTGCAGACTTAATCACCTGCAACCAATCAATGGACGAACATGGTACGTGACATGTACGAGTCTCCATCTCTACGCCTCAAAGGACCTCAAAGGACCTCAAAGGACCTTCAGCCAGCGGCGTCATGACGATTAGAACAAATTTGACTTTGATGAGGTCGTTGATTCTCTCAGGATGAAACTTCGGGCGGATCAACCAATCAATTCATCAATAAACACGTCCTTCACGTCCAACCGGAGGAACGACTGAACAACAGATGGCAGGGTTCTTACACATTTTGAGCAATGAATTTCCATGACTTTTCCATGACTTTTCGATGATTTCCCCATTATTTTCCATGACTTTAAACCAAATTTCCATGACCAAACTGAAATCTCGGTATAAACATGAACAATTTAGAACATTTAGCGCATTGAGCCGTGTGCCGGCTTATATTTTGAGCGTCTTTCTTTAAAAAAAACATATACATTATTTCAAACTCCATGAACTTAAACTAAAAAATGAACATGTGATTATAGCAAATCTCCATGACTTTTCCAAAACTTTTAGGATTTAAGTTTTTCCCATGACTTTTCCAGGCCTGGAAATTACCATTTTAAAATTCTATGACTTTTCCAGGTTTTCCATGACCGTACGAACCCTGGATGGTACGGACGAGGAATAAAGACACGCGCTGCAGGGTTAGGCTGAAGGGAGGTCATGACCCCAAAAGAACCGCAGGGACACACACACACACACACACACACACACACACACACACACACCTCAGGAAGTAGCTGACCCTGCTTTGCCTGTTTCCCTTCCTGTCAGCGTGTAGCTAACCACCGAGAGTGAATGAGGAGACAAGGTTCCTGAAAGGGGAATAAAGACCAGGGCCAGGAGTCCACTGTGGCACCCCCCCCCCCGCCACACACACACATACACACACACATACACACTGGGAGTATAAATCAAATTAACACACCATGGCGTGGACCCTTAAGTGGCGGCTCCCCTTGCTCCGTGTTGATTGGACGCTCCATCACATGGTGACGGGCGACACCCCCCGCGCTCCGCGGTGTTGACTAACGGCTTATTTAAAAAGCGCCGCGCTGACTAATTGGGCATTAAACTGTAAAATGCCGTGATTGATTCTGACAGCTACCGGAGCCACAAGGAGGGGGGGAGGAGGGGGGCTATTCCATGCACGGCCTCTTTCACGGGTCGTGGTCACGTGACCGTCGGTCTCAGGAGAACCAATCACGGCTTCATGGTAGGCGCAGACGCTTTATGTGTGGCGAGATTTAAAAACGAGAAGTGTAGAATACAACTTGTTGATGAAATATCAACATTAAGCTAAAATATTAAAAATATAAGCCAAGTATCACCATTTCAAACTAAATGTCAAAGCTTCCGGTTGGACTCTCTGCGTGAAAAGAACCAGTAAACAGCCACAAGAGTTGGTCCATCGCCATGACAACCGGCATCATCTCCTTTATCAGAATACACATGTACTAACATCCTTTCCATGAAGGAGCCCGGTCACAGCAGCTGAACGCTGAGCAGGCAGAGAGAGAAGAAGGCGTGGCCTATACTCTACATAACAGTATATTCTGAATGGTTAATATATTCTATAGCTCTTGTTATTAATTCAACAGAATGGGAAAATGTTTCTTTATTTTGTGACCGGAGTTTAAAGTTATCAACATTATTTATTTTCAAGTCAAACAAATAAACGAGTCTCTAGTTCCGTGACACGTGTAGTTCTCAGGTGGATTTAATGGGGATTCCTGCTGTTCTAAATTGTGCGTAGTAATTAAAATGGCTGGTTGATAATTACCTTTGCATTGAAAATGCAGAAGGTAATTGGTAATGTTTTCGCCAGTGTTTGTGAATATGTCCGTCCGTCCGTCAGTTATTCGTCTAAATCAGACAAAACTGAGCCGATTGTTATGAAACTTGGTGGGATGATTGGTCATGACCCAAGGAACAATCGATTAGTTTTTGGGAGTGATTGGGTCAAAGGTCAAGGTGAAAAACTTGTTATTCGTCTAAATCAGACAAAACTGAGCCGATTGTTATGAAACTTGGTGGGATGATTGGCCATGACCCAAGGATCAATCAAAGGTCAAGGTCACGAAAAGGTGAAAAACTTGTTATTCGTCTAAATCAGACAAAACTGAGCCGATTCTTATGAAACTTGGTGGGATGATTGGTCATGACCCAAGGAACAATCGATTAGTTTTTGGGAGTGATTGGGTCAAAGGTCAAGGTCAAAGTCACGAAAAGGTGAAAAACGTAAATTTGCGAAATCTCGGTTAATTGGCATCCGATTTGCGTGAAACTAGTGCCAAATTGTTCATAATTCAATCTTGTGATATGCAAAGGTATGCGCTCTACCGAGTGCCCATTCTAGTTAAGTATGAAATCATTGTTATTATTGTGATGAACGGATAGAAGCTGATAACAAGCACAGACACACTCAGTGCGTTTACATGATGGTATAATTTGAATATTGCTTTAGTCAGACTTTGCTATCTTTGGGGGGGGTCTGTATTATCCCAATGTACATGGCAGTGAGTAATTCGAATCATTGGCTGAAAACATGTCACCTCCGATACGACAGGTGGCGCCGTTTTCACTACAACTCCTGTTGTGTAGCCCATTTCCTTTTTTTGATTGGCTGATAAACGCCATGTGACAGCACAACTCCAGGAAGCGTTTGTTTTCCCCACGGGGAGAGCGGCGGGGCCAGCTCATGTTGTCGCTGCGGCACATTAAAACATTAAATAGCCGAGAGTTGTTTTCAGCGTGAAGAAATATGATGTGTGGCAGGAGAGCGGGAGTTAAGACCGAACTGTGTGACACTTGAGAGCCCTGCAACTCGTTGCGATGCTCGTGGTGATACTCGTTGCGCTTGCGTGCTCATGGGCAAAGACGCAAAGTTCGGTTCCTAATCCAATTCACCGCTACATGCTGCGATGGTCGGATTATCAACCGCATCGGATCGAGTAATCCAGGGGTGTCAATCGGACCGTAGTTGGACCGTAGTTGGACCGCACATAGTCGAACAAAGGTGTTACATGAAACGGATAATTTGATTTCAGCCCGACTAAGCCAGTTATTCGAATGCATGTAAACGCACTGACTGAAACATGTCCTAAACATCAGGACTTTGCACAAAAGCTCTTAAATAAATGAGGATCTGGTTGTGGGATGTGATCCACTTCCATCGGGTCGGAGGAGGAGGAGGAGGAGGAGGATCCCGAGTCACGAAGAGACGGGGTCCAGGAGGGAGGAACCGGACCGTCTCTGTCTTCCAGGAGGAGAAGATTCATTATGTGTCTCCGTGTCCAGGAAACTATTAACATGTTGTCATAGCAACCTTTCTTGCCTTTTCGTTGCCTCTGTACCTTTACTCTAGCAATGACAATAAATCTCTCGTCTCACCAGAAGAGTCTGATCCTCTTTACCTTCCTCCACCCTTTAGAGGAGAACACCTCTCCCCTGTTTCTCTCACACTCCCTCTCTCCCTCAATCCTTCTCCCCCTCTCCCTCCCTCGCTCTCTCACCCCACCTCTCTCTATCTCCCTCCCCCCTCTATCTCTCTCTCTCCCTCGCTCTCTCACCCCCCTCTTTCTCTCCCCCCTCTCTCTCTCTCTGTCTCTCTCTCTCTCTCTCTCTCTCTCTCCCTCCCTCTCCACCCCTCTCTCTAAGTCACATAATGGGGCTAGAGGAACATTAAGAACACAGTTCTCTAGAATGTGACTTTTCTTTCCTCTCGTGTCGTCTCTCAACGTGGGAAGAGGGGGAATACAGTGAGAATAAAAGAGGTGTAGACTTTAGATCCGTTGAACCAGGGGCGCTCACACTTTTTCAGCACGCGCGAGACGGAGAGCCGAGAAGTGTCAACGCGGCGCGTAGAGACAGGATGACACGCTGCTGGTTAGAGACGACCAACAACACGTTTAGTTTGATCAAAGAACAAAGACGCGCTCCAGAGAACATTCAGGGGGGCGGGAACATTGTTTTTAAATGTCCTGCGATCTGCGATAGTACGCCGCGACGTATTGAGCACCCAGCGTTAAACGACAAGCATGAACGCTGTGTCGTCATGACGACATGTAGCAGCATCATACGTTGTGCCCACACGGCGTCGCCTCGCTCACGAGACGCCCGACGAGGCGCCAAGGGGAAACACACAGAGCCACGCTGTGACTCCTCCCCCTTTTGTGTTGTCGTAGTGATTGCTCCACTCAAATCAAATCAAAACAGAAAGAAAGAACAGATGCTTTCATGAACTGGAAGAGACTGCAGAGAGAGAGAGAGAGAGAGAGAGAGAAGGAGGAGGAGGAGGAGGAGGAGGAAAGAGACATTAAAAGAGTGATGAAAGCTAAAGGGAGAGAAAGGGTGAGATAGAGAGATAGGAGACAAAGCAGGAGAGAGAGAGGAGAATAAAAAGGAGAGCAGGAGGATGAAAGATGAGCTCGCTGCCCCGGAGGAGGACACACACACACACACACACTCACAAGGCCATCTGCCATACGCCAAGGCTTCAGAGAGAGAGAGAGAGAGAGGATGATGGACAAAAGGAAAGAGAGTGAAGGAGGAGAGGCTCCTCCCTGCAGATCGTCCACGTAGTCGTTGGAAACCATTTAAAGAGCTTTGGCCATCGATTCTCTCTCTCTCTCTCTCTCTCTCTCTCTCTCTCTCTCTCTCTCTCTCTCTCTCTCTCTCTCTCTCTCTCTCTCTCTCTCTCTCTCTCTCTCTCTCTCTCTCTCTCTCTCTCTCTCAGCTGAGCGACGGGGTGAGACGAGTCGGTTCTTGGTGTGTTTTTCCGTACGTTTTTTCTTTCCGCCTCTGGATCCAAAAGCCTGAAAGTAGGTCAGGAGACCAGATCCCGTAGATTCCTGCATTCCCCCTGGAGCCTGAAGGGGTCCTGCAGCTGCAGCCATGTGACACGTCTGCCACTGCGCTGCATTCAGGCACACGGGAAGACTCGGCGCTCACGACCGGCTCATTTGCATTCTGGGATATGTAGGCATTGCCTGTGTGCAACAGGTGCTTCACTCCAGGACACAGGAGATCTACTGGAGGCCGACATGCCACGCCCATATATGGACGTGACAGACAACCTGAGACGACTCAAATGGACCAGAAACACTAGGTTGATTATGAGAATGAACAGTCATATAAATGTGCATTCTTTTAATAAAACTATTGGTTAACCCTAAAACTGAAAATATGAATATAAAAAATGTACATGACTTTTGGAATGTCTTTTTTTTCAAGGACTTTTCCAGGCCTGGAAATGAAATTCCAGGCCTCTTAACAAAGAGGTTATATGAAGAACTCTTCATTTAAAGCGTGAGCGTCTCCCATCGTCCTGGACGACCAGTGAGCAGCAGCCTGGGGGCGGAGCTTATTCCACCCGGTGACGGGTTGAAGAGCATCGGAACGCTGAACAGGGGAATTGATGTGTTTTATTGGCCCAAAGCTCCAGACGGAGGTTTAACGGGCGCTAATGGACAGGGGGGTAATTAGCAGAATAGCTCACAGCGGGGAGGAGGAGAAGGAGGAGGAGGGTGAAATGTGTATTTTTCCGGGGCGTAAAGAATTTCAGTCTTTTCCTTCACAGCAGCCGTGACATGAGAAAAAAATAAATATTTCTAAACTATGAAAATATTGTAAATAATTATAATATAGAAAGTCACGTGAAAAGAAAGTATAAATTAGAAAAAATTAGACAAAAAGCTCATTAGTAGTTTAAAGGTTTAAAACGTTAACACGTTAAACCTTATCCTGGTTTTGCTTTGATTCTTTGAGACTTTTCTCTGAGGGAGTTCAAGATAACACACGTTCATTTTCTGGCATTTCCTCATTTAGAAAAAGCCAAGACTTTTTATCTCATCATTATCACTTTTTTCCTAATGTCACTTTTTATAACATAATTATTGCTATTTATTTAATAATTAATAATTTTATTTTTTAATTATACTTTTTTTCACGTAACTTTATCTAATTATCACTTTTATTATTTAAATGTTTATTTGTTTCCCTTATTTATACTTTTTTTTCCCGTGTCTTTTTATATCAGAATTATTGCCATTTATTTAATAATTTAGACTCTCATAAACTATACTCGTTTTCCTCCTTTTCCATCTCATAATTTCTCTCATTAAATATCAGAGTGAAATTAAATGATGGAACAAATTATAAATAAATAAATAAACCTCCCACACATCAACATGCAATATTGATGGTTTAAACTCAGATATTTGTCTTCCCGGTAATTCAAAGATTTAAACGGTCGAGAGGAGGCGGTCCTCATCACGTCATCATGGAGGGACCCACTGATACGTCTGAAGAGCCAGCTCCATCTTTAGTGCAGTGTGCAGTAGAAGTGCAGCTGTATCGTTTTCTACTTTCCCTTCCTGCCCCGATGCATGCTGGGTAAATGAGTCCTCTCACCTCTCTGATCTTGTCCCGCTTCTCCTTGGCGTCGGGCTCCGGCGGCTCGCCGTCGTTGACCCCTACCACCTTGGGCAGGGGCACGGGGGGCAGCGGCTTAGGCCCCGCCTCCTTCCTCTTCAGCTCCTGCAGCACCTTGTTCTTCTCCGTCTGGATCTCCGCCTGCAGCTCCTCGCGGGACTTCCGGAGCTTCTCCTTGGCCTCCTGCAGCGCTCGCTCGTGGTCCGCCCGGATCTTGTCCCGCAGGCTCTCCTCCTCCTCCCTGTGGGTGGGGGTGGGGGGGGGGTATTATTATGCTCCTGGTTATGGTATCTTTCGTACAATACGTTGCACCTTTAACTAGTCCTCATGCACACACAGGTCCCACCTTTTATTACTTTACTATCATAATCAAGAGATACATAGTCATAATGAGTTAAAAGTCTAAATAATAAGATAAAGTCATAATTATGAGTTTGGTCAGTCTGAGATGATGAATCTATGAGTCTTGAACCTTTAATAACTTATTATTATGCATTCATAACCGTTATACATTATTAGTCATAATTATCATTTAAAAGTCTAAATCATAAGATAAAGAGTCATAATTCTGAGTTATGTGATTTTGAGATGAATCCATCCTGTAATAATTATCATGCATGTAGAGGTTGGACCTTTTATTACATTATTAGTCATAATTAGGAGATAAATCAGTCATGATTAGAATTAGAAGTTAAATGAGTAAATCAAGAGACTAATGGTGTCGTTCTGAGATGATGGATGTCTGAGTCCTGTTCCTTTAAGAACCCATCACCGTGCACGTAGAGGTCGTGACCTTTGGATTACCACATGCACAGACTGAGAGGATGGACATCATTTAAACACTCAAGGTCACTCAAGGTCAGAGGAGCCGTTTGACTTCACAACTCAGGCTTCAAACTCCTGCATCAGCGTGGGGAGCGTCGGCCTCGACTCTTGACCTCCAGATGAACACCTCCAGATGAACACCTCCAGATGAAGACCCTCCAGATGAAGACCCTCCAGATGAAGGCCCTCCAGATGAAGGCTACCAGATGAAGACCCTCCAGAGACTCCAGGGGAACACGGGCGCTCGCTCGTTAACGACCCCCTGAGTGCTGAGCGGGACGAGATGTGGGAGAAGCCTACCGCCCACTGGGGTCCGTGTGGACTCAGCTGCAAAAACACACTGAGGGTGTGTGTGTGTGTGTGTGTGTGTGTGTGTGTGTGTGTGTGTGTGTGTGTGTGTGTGTGTGTGTGTGTGTGTGTGTGATTATAAACCTCAATGGAGTGAGTCAAAAGAGCACGAGGAGGTCGAGCCGATGCATGATGTCATACATGATGATGTCATACGTGATGATGTCATACGTGATGATCACGCACAATGTGCACTCCATCCTTGCTGCCCCCCCCCCCGTTCAGCTCTCGTGGACCATCACTGGAATGTGTTCTTCTTCTGTGGTGTTGTGCAATCTGCCGCTCGGCTAAAGCCGGCCCCCTTTGCCATGGCAACAGGAGAGGAGGAGAAGCAGCCGTCCGTCTGCTGCCTGGCGGGGCGGCGAGGAGAGAGACGGGTTTCATTCCTTATTTATTTGTTCTCTGCGGCCGTGGAAACAAGCTTAGAGGAGGGCAGCGCCATGTCGCCATGGCAACACACACACACACACACACACACACACACACACACACACACACACACACACACACACACGGATGTCATTTGTTGTACAACCGAAGCGTCCATTCAAATATGTCTCGTCACCCCGTAGAATAGATTTTAAAATAGTTGGTGTATTCATTGGTCAGAACATTCAGTGTTTGGTTTCATCACAACCCGATCACACACTGACTGAGGGATCGGGTCAGAACCACTGGGGCTCGACACCAACACACAACGCTGCCTGACAGACACCTGGGAGTTCTGATGTGTTGCATAAATTCATATAAACTCTGAATATTTTCCCATAACTTGTTCAAGTCTTCTTCCTCCTGCTGACATGTTCTCTTGACACGGGGAACATCGGACCGGGAGGAACAGAACCTCCTGGCTCCTGAGTCCTGCTG
>CM070107.1:9053789-9081289 GCA_036178185.1 Liparis tanakae
CTCCTTACCTGTGCCGGTGCTCGTCGTGTCCTCCCTGCCCGTGGATGACCACCTGTCCAGAGGCGTGCTTCCCCTCTTTGGGCGAGTCGATGTGGGGGATGAGCACGTCCTCCAGGCCCAAGTCGAAACGCTTGTGCTTGGAGTTGTCCGGCAGGAAGAAGAAGGCGCCGAAGCACAAGGTGATGAAGGCACTGAGGATGAGGAGCAGGATGAACTTCTCGGAGAGCCTTAGCGTCGCCCGGTGGTGCGGGAAGGAGGAGGCGCCACCCGGCGACAGCGTGGGGATCCTGCGGCCCGACAGCGGCAGCAGAGCCGGCGTCGTCATGTTGGGACCGGTGACTTCAGGGGGGCGGGGCGGGGCGGGGGCGGGGCAGGCAGGGCGGGCGGGTTTACAGCTGCTACAGGTGTCGTCGTAGCGGCATGCACGAGCTGGTCGTGTGATTATCTCATTACTGCGTCGGTAAGTCCAGAAACCAAAAGGGGCCCAGGCCCTCAGCGAAGGAACGACGCGGCGGCGGGGAATCGGTCATGATGATCCTGGGATGGGAAACAATAAACAAAGGGGGAGGAGTTAGCGTCCGATGCAGACGGGAGATCTGCAAAGAACTTACAGACGCTCATCGATAAGGTGCCACCATTTTAGAAAATCCTGATCTGTTCCTCCTCGTGGCGTCAGAGAGGACAGAGAGGACAGTCTTGCTCTTCCCCGAGTCGTCGTCCCTCCTCCCTCGGCACAGTGTTCCTCGTAAACCACGGACTCCTCTCCACAGACGCTCCCGGCAGCCTGAACGACCTGGAATTACGATCCAGCGAGCGACATATCGAGAGGATCGCTGGAATACCGTAAACAATCCTCCCGCACGCTTTCAGTGGATTTAAATTACGTGTCAAAAACAAATACCTCAGAATCTCCCTCACGCCAAACGGTTAACCCTCTGGCCGTGAACATATCCTCCAGAGGCTCAAGGTGTCGGGAGACAACAAGCGATGCTCTATGAAACCATCGTCACGTAACCCCCTCCCCCCCCCCCCAACACACCTGGAAGCAGGCTGAACACAGCTGATCACAGCCGAGTTGACATCCATGAGCAAAATAAAAAGGGACAAAGAAGGATAGAGATGAGGAAGAAACATCGCGGATCCTCCTCCAATCCACCGGAGTCGACTAGAATGACAATTCGCAGTTAGGTGGTAACCCCCCCCCCCCTCCTGCAGGACATGCAGGCCAAGTGCACTTTGCATGCGCGTAACGTTATCTGCCGCCGGATTGCATCTCAACACCCAGAACCGTACAGCTAATATCCGAGCGGCTGTAAAAACACGTGACCACATATGCAAAAAAAGAGAAGAAGAAGAAGACGAGTGTTACGGTCTAACGGGCGACCCCGTTAACTGGCGTCCGTTGTTGTCGTAGTTACAACAGCCGTTGGGAAGAATCGTTGCGACCACGTAGCTGTCCTGCTGAATGCCTTGTTGTTTAGCGCTGTTATAGGGCGTCGAGCCCTCTGATGTACACCATAGGACTGAAACAATGCCGCATTCACGAGGACAGCTCGTGTCGGCTCTCCGATTTTTCCCCGCTGGCTGTGGTAACTACGATAACAACGGACCGGTTAACGGTGTCGCCCGTTACACCGTCACACCAGCGGCTGCTCTAATGGCAAAATACGGATGGAAACAGCCCCTCTAACCACCGGTATAAGCGGTCGTATTAAAGAGGGGAGGTCGAACCAGCTAATGGCAACATACATTATACATGTATATTCATATATATAATATATATGTATATATGTATTCCAACGGGCTACGATGTCTCCACTTGGAATACCAAGTCCATCTTCACAGCCCGTCTTGTGAGCTGATTAGCCGACACGACGTGCTAACGAGCGGCTAACCTCTCCAGCTAACGTCGGCAAAAGATAATTAATAAATAAAACATGTATTAAAATGTTTCAAAAATATTCCAACACATCACTGTTTTAGCGAACGTGTGGTTAAGAAAGACTTAGCTGTAATTATATGTGTATATATAAATAAATATATATATATATATATATACATAAACGTGCTAGCTATTTTAGCTAGGTTCCGTAGCTAAGCTACCTAGCTGGTTACCAACTGACAGACGTTGGTCCTTCCGAGCCGCATCACCACCTTTTCTCATTCGCTGGGCGGGATAAGAACTGATCCCAGTCAAGCTTCCCGGGCCTCCCGGTTGGAAGCAGTCGCCGTAGCGGGCGTCCTCATGTCCGCGGGGATCTCCAAAAAGACCGTTGTAAAAGCCTACTCCGGTGAAAAAGAAGAGGGTGGGGGGGTGGAGGGGGGTACCGTTTTTTTTTTCTTCAACCGTCGAAGCTCGCGAGCAACATAGCGTTACAGCAGCAACCGGCGGACGTTGAAGAAGGAGGAGAGGGAGCAGGAGGAGGAGGAGGAGGAGGGGCAGGGAGGATGCTGGTGACTGGCCGCTCTGTCGGGCTGCAGCGGCGGACTGGCGGACTGCTGCTGCCGCTGCTCCGGGTCCGGCGTCCACTCCTCCGGCAGATTTAGGGACCGTCGGACAATTTCAGTTGGCAACAAAAATATTTTTTTAGTTTTTTTTATTGATTTATAATAAAGCGACCATATAAATGCCGCAGCCACAACTTGCCGATGGATCAACTTCTCTGCCCATTTAATTAGTAGTAAAAATAATAATATTATATAATACTGGAAACCAGCTGTGCGATGCGTTATTTCTCTTGATTAGCTCAAATTTGTTGCCACTCCCTAGTATTCACATCTCTTGACAAAGTACCAATATAGGCTATAAAATTAGCCTGACATGTCATCCTCATAATTCTAGTCAGAATGTGAGTCTGATACTGCTCCGTTGGGCTGAGATTATGGGGCGTGTTTCAACCGAACCAGGAAAGAAAATGCCTTTTCGCTCAATTGGATAGAGCTACAACCAATCAGAGCAACGTGACGTATTTTAAGCGACGCATAGTTTTCGATCTACAAATGCCCTGATCGCGTTTCTCCGTTCCTCTTTCAAAATGAATGCGCTGTCGAGGTCTTCTAAAACAGACTCAATGGCAGAATCTACACATCTTAGCTCTCCAGAGGCAGCCATGTTTGTTGTAAACAAATTCAAACCATGCGCCTTTTTATGACGTGGTTGGGTTACGTTACTGTTGATCATATGCCCGTCAACATATAAAGCCCGCCTTGACAATTTGATTGGTCCGGTCAATTTCTGACCGGAGATAATTTCTCCCCAATGGAGCAATGCCAGACCCAACTTCCCGACCAATTTTTTTTAGGGCGGGGCTAAGTTCGGTCTGGTATCCAGGCTACTATAAGATAGTTTAAAAAAAGAAATACTAAAATTAAAGAAATAAATCCTGCATTCAACCTGTTACTTAAATAAAAGAATATATGTATAATTATTCAAATCTATGTGGCAAAAGAAAAATGTCCCTATTACACTATCATAACTAATGCATTTATGTAATAAAATGCTATATTGTATTAATGTTTGAGTTGTAGCGCATTTTGTAAACCTCATAATGGTAATTTTCATCCTGAATTAATCTGATGATTGTTTTCTCTGTTAATCCATGGATTGTTTTGTTTGTAAATATTCTCAAAACATTGAGAGATGCCGTCACAATGACCCAGACCTTCAGTCCAAACCTTGTTGATAAGATTATCCAAATAGTTGTCAAATAATATTCTGTCAATCGATTAATCAACTTAATATTTTGGCTCTATGTGTAGCTTTATTTCTATATATTATTAATGTTAAAAGATTAGCTAGGCTAGAGTACTTTACTAAATATACTCACTGTTCCCACTCAATGTTGTGGTTGAAAAGTCTAGATACTGTTAGAAATATTAGTTCTGCATTGAGAATATTATTCAAGCAGCAATAGAAAAAAAGTATTAAATAATAGCACTAATTAAAGGCTCCAGTGTAGCGAGTAATACATTCATATATATTATATTAATTGATTGTTGCTAATGAACAATGTTCTAATATTGTTACTCCGTTCACTTGCCAGTGAAAATACTACAAAACCTGACTTTGCTCCACTGGAATTACTGATGTCTGAAATGTGGTGCATGACTAATGTAAACAAGCGATCAATAAACTAACAAACTAACCGGCAAAGAAATCTGTTATTATTCATTGCTACATTTTCAAGCAAACATCCTAAATATTAACGGGTTCTAGCGAATTTGTTTTGTCTGTTTATTTCTTATGTTGCTATTATTAGGACAAAAAAATAGTGAGGCTGACATTTGGCAGCGACATTTCCGTTGCAAGAGCAAAACAGGAGGAAGGAGAGCATTACAATAAATAGTTCTTTGTTGACCTCGTAGGACTAATAAGCATTTCCCAGCAGTGGCCTCTTGCACACTTATATACATTTTATGGAACAAGTGAGTACAGGATGTCTTTCCGTCGTCCTCTGAGCTCTAAAGACTGCAACGAAAATACATAGGAAAACTGATAATTGTCATATTTCGTTTTAGTTCAGTACAGACAAATCCATTGAACAAACAATCGCTGTTCAACAACAGTCACACAACAGAGAGTGCATGCACAGCCATGTCACCGCTCTACTCAACAGCTGAATGGCATCTTCTGTGGCTCTTGAGGATCTTTGTCCATCAGGAGCGATATCACCGATGACGTCATTAGGTTTGGTTTTTGGGGTCATGTCAGTGGAGGTCTGTATTTGAACACATATTATCTAATTGCATTAAAGAAGATGTTTCCAGATGTTATTATTAATTAATTATTATTTTGATAAAAAATAATATATAATATATATATATATAGTTATATATATTTTTGTATGTATTTATTTTATTGTTAAAGAGCTTACATCCTAGGGACTAAAAGTAAAACAATATATTGTTTTTTGTATTATTATTTATATAATATATATGTACATATTATATATACATACATATATAATATAATATATATAAAACAAATATTTATTGTATTGTTTCAGAGCTTACATCATAGGGACTGAAAGTAAAAATATATTCTTTTTTATAATATTATTTTAATCTTATTTATATATATTTATTTTATTATATATTTTATTTATTAATGACATTTTTACTAGTATTTATTTTTTATTTTGTGCAACTTTGTTAAAATGCAACATCAGTTTCTCGCGACTAAATAAATCACTTTCCAATGATGCTCGTGCATAATTACTCAATATAAACATCGGCAGTAGTTTCTCATGTTTTTAGAAAAATGTCGACACTTGTTGTGTTCCTGTCACTTCAGACACACAAAAACATGGAAAAGAGGGTCCAGGTTGAAAAAGTGATCTTTTAACCTTTACCACCAAATCTTCAATTAATTATCTTTGATTAACATCAAATGGAGAGAAACGTTCAGCCGAGGTCTTGGTCGTGTTTTGGCAGCAGTAGTTCCATTCCCTTGATATATATAATATATTTTTTTTTTTTGGCCCCAAGTGAACGGCGTAATGCGTTAGCGAGGTAACGCTCCACGGCCTTCCTGAGGCTTGGGTCACAAAACACACGCTCTCAAAGACGGGAACGCAGAGGTGACCGCGGGAGGAGGAGCACCAACCTTCTGATAAGCCACCATTCAACCAGAAGGACGAGTGGCGGCCGGAGACGGTCTGCAGGCGGCGAGGTGTGTGTGTGTGTGTAGCACCGCTGTGATTGTCTACTGGTACCCACGGGGTCCAGAGGACGATTCCTCACAACGCTGGTCCTCTGACTTCAGGGCCACTTATTTGGGTTTTAACCAAATTCCTCAAACAGAGAAACATGTCATTGTGTGTGTGTGTGTGTGTGTGTTCTGGTCGTTTCCTCGAGGAAGACACTGACCTCCAGATGCTCCTGATGGGCCGGTGAGCTAACGGCTGAAGAAAGAACAGGACTTCCATCCAGGAGGCGTTTACACTAATGATGTAAGTGAGGTGGGGTGGGGTGGGGCGAGGTGAGGTGGGGCGAGGTGAGGTGGGGTGGGGTGGGGCGAGGTGAGGTGGGGCGAGGTGAGGTGGGGTGGGGTAGGGCGAGGTGAGGTGGGGCGAGGTGGGGTGAGGTGAGGTGAGGTGGGGTGGGGTGGGGCGAGGTGGGGTGGGGGGTGGGTGAGGTGGGGCGGAGAGTGAGGTGGGGTGGGGCGAGGTGAGGTGGGGCGAGGTGAGGTGGGGTGGGGCGAGGTGGGGTGGGGCGAGGTGAGGTGGGGTGGGTGGGTGGGGTGGGCGAGGTGAGGTGGGGTGGGTGGGGTGAGGTGAGGTGAGGTGGGGCGAGGTGGGGTGAGGTGGAGGTGAGGTGGGGTGGGGGTGGGTGGGGTGTGGGTGGGGCGAGGTGAGGTGGGGTGGGGCGAGGTGGGGTGGGGTGGGGGGGCGAGGTGGAGGTGAGGTGAGGTGGGGGTGGGGGGCGAGGTGAGGTGGGGCGAGGTGGTGGGGTGGGGTGGGTGGGGCGAGGTGAGGTGGGGAGGTGGGGTGGGTGGGGAGGGGTGGGGGTGAGGGGGTGGGTGGGGGTGGGCGGAGGTGGGTGGTGGCGAGGTGAGGTGGGGTGTGGGGTGGGTGGGGGGGTGGGGTGGGGGGTGAGGTGGGTGGGGGCGAGGTGGGTGAGGTGGGGTGGGGTGAGGTGGGGAGGTGAGGGTGGGGGGGTGGGGTGGGTGGGGGTGGGGAGGTGGGGTGAGGTGAGGTGGGGCGAGGTGAGGGTGAGGTGAGGTGGGGTGGGTGGGGCGAGGTGAGGTGGGGGGTGGGTGAGGTGGGTGGGTGGGAGGTGAGGTGGGCGGGTGAGTGGGTGGGGTGGGGTGAGGTGGGGCGAGGTGAGGGGTGGAGGTGGAGGTGGGGCGAGGTGGGTGGAGGTGGGGTGGGGTGGGTGAGGTGAGGTGGGGTGGGGTGAGGTGGGGTGGAGGTGGGTGGGGGGTGAGGTGGGGTGGGGTGGAGGTGGGGGGTGGGTGGGGTGGAGGTGGGGTGGGGCGGGTGGAGGTGAGGTGAGGTGGGGTGAGGGGTGGGGTGGGTGGGTGGGAGGTGAGGTGGGGTGGGGGCGAGGTGAGGTGGGTGGGTGGGGTGGGGTGGGGCGAGGTGAGGTGGGGTGGTGTGGGGTGGGCGAGGTGAGGGGTGGGGCGAGGTGGGTGGTGGGGTGGGTGGGCGAGGTGGGGTGGGGCGAGGTGAGGTGGGGCGAAGTGAGGTGGGGTGGGGTGGGGTGAGGTGGATCCCTCCACCTCAAGTCATCAGAACTATAACTCAAAGGACTCGGCGTCGCTCACCTGATGGAAGACGAGCTTAGTGAGTCCTCTCGGTGCCAGGTAATCCACACACACACACACACACACACACACACACACACACACACACACACACACACACACACACACACAGGGTGTTTCTGCTGAGTGTGTGTGTGTGTGTGTGTGTGTGTGTGAGTTCATCAGCTGGTCCTTGAGCTGCCACCGCCTCTCGCTCTGCGGCAACAACCGCCGGACCGGTGATTTACAGGGGGCGCCATCGGAGGGAGAATTAGTGGCGGCGGCGTAATAACTGTGAAGTCTCATCGGATAGAGACAATCATCTCTGAGCACACGCACACAGACACACACACACACACACACACACAAAGAGCTGAGCGGACACTAAAAAGACAGTTTCCAAATCACAGCCAAGTTGCAGAGAAGGAGTGTGTGTGTGTGTGTGTGTGTGTGTGTGTGTGTGTGTGTGTGGCTCTGCATCTCCGTCACCACTGAAGTGTGTGTCTCTGGACAGGGAAAGGATTGATGGCTCATTTCACACCCACGATGAAGACTTTCTTTAGCCTTGTGTGTCGTGAGACGCTGTATTTCACCGTACAGCCACCAGGGGGCCGTCAGAGCCAAGGTCACCGCGACCTCTGGCCCTAGTGGACGAGGCTCCATCTGTGCGTGAAGGGAAGTGTGTGTGTCCATCCCTCGCTCCGTGCAGAGCGGAGAAACGCTTCTTTGACTTTTTAACTTTCTGAACTTCCTCAACTACTCAATTCCTCACCTCCTCGCCTCCTTCATCTCCTCACCTCAACTCAATTCCTCACCTCCTTCATCTCCTCACCTAACCTCCACACCTCCCTCACCTCTCCTCAACCTCCTGTCCACCGTCACCTGTCTGTCTGTCTGTCTTGCAATTTCCAGTTGACCCTTATCCACCTACAAGTCAGACTGCTTCATGGATTATATTATTATATATACTCTGTAATCCTTGTATGTGTTGTTGTTGTCTGTGTGTGTGTGTGTGTGTGTGTCTAAGCAGGGCCGCTCTGACGATGGTGTAACTTCCTCTGCGATGGTTTCTTTAACAGGTATCAAACATTCATATTAAGACATTTTAAAAATGACGAGTGGCTCTCTGCTGCCCCCTGGTGGCTGAGAGAGGGAACGTCACGCTCAATCCATCACGTGCTGTAAATCAACCGGACGACTCTATTAACTTAATGCCAGTGTGATTTCTACATGGGGTTTGAATTAATTCACGTAAATCTCACAGTAATTATTAACAAGCAGGCATTTAGGGAGAGAGAGGGGGTGGGGGGTGGCAGTGTATACAGTGATTGTATAAATCTATCTTTCTGCAGGGTTCTTACACATTTTGACCAATGGATTTCCATGACTTTTTCATGACTTTTCCATGACTTTTCAATTGGTTTTCCATGACTTTAAACCAAATGTCCATGACCAAACTGAAATCTCGGTAAAACATGAACAATTTAGAAACTGTTGTGTATTGAGAGCGTACGCCGGCTTACATTTTGAGAATCTTTCTTTAAAAAACATATTAATTATTTCAAAATCTGTGTAAATGAACATGTGATCATAACAAATTTCCATGACTTTTCCCAAACTTTTATGATTTAAGTTTTTTCCATGACTTTTCCAGACCTGGAAATGACCATTTTAAAATTCCATGACTTTTTCAGGTTTTCCATGACCGTAAGAACCCTGTTTCTGTGTCAGACCATTAACACCTGTGGAGGTCTGCTCATTCAATGTAATTATTACAAGTTTCTGTTTAATAAACACACACACACTTTATGTAACTATCATTTAATTATACATATTTTGGCTGCATATTTGTTGGCAATGACTTTAGAATATTTGATAAAATAATAATAATCATCTTAATGACAGCGTTTACTTTCACAGCGTCGGTGTGGAACATTAAGAATGACTGTTTACATATCTCAGCATTATTATCATGTTTTACAGTATAAAATATATATTTTCCTTGACTGAAAAATATAAAAGTAATAAAGTTCAACAGTTGACCTGAAAGATACGAAACATTGACGTCAGCAGCTTTACGGTTAAAAAGATATTACTAAACAGATTTATCTCATACAATAAACCATTATACATATAACACTATATATTGATTCACAGATTAGACCTGTAATGGTTGTTGTTGAACCATTACAGGTCTAATCTGTGAATCAATATATAGTGTTATATCATATTACTATATAGTGTTATTATATTAATATATAGTTTTATATCATATTAATATATAATGTAATATCATATTAATATATAGTGTTATATCATATTAATATATGGTGTTAGATCATATTAATATATAATCTTATATAATAACACGACTGAAGGTTAGACTGTGAACGGTGGAAACCTGTTAGCTCATAGCTGGAGTCTCCTTGTCTCCTCATGCACTCGTCTCCTCGTCCCCTCACAGCTCCACGGTCCTCAGGTGTCCTCGAGGAGTCACCCCCCTCATCTCCTCGTCTCCTCGTCCCCTCACAGCTCCACGGTCCTCAAGGTGTCCTCGAGGGGACACGGCCCTCATCACGCTGGCCGGCAGACACTCGGACTGCTCCGCCGTGCTGCCGCAACACGACCAGTGAGGCTTCCCAGGGTGACCTCTGTGACTGTGACCACAGCCTTTGAACCCACCTGCAGGTAGAGACAGACAGGTAGAGACAGACAGGTAGAGACAGACAGGTAGACACAGACAGGTAGACACAGACAGGTAGTAGGTATTATCATGTGGTTATTTTATTGATACTTATTCTCTCCTATTGGTGGAGCCCCTTAAGGCCCTCCTCCTCTCCTTAGGCCCCGCCCCCGTACCTGGCATGGTGCCAGTGCAGCCGCAGCGCGCCTCCTTGGCCCCCCCACTGGAGCAGAAGGAGCAGCAGTGGAACGTTCCGCCATGACGCCTCGACGACCTCGTCACATGGAGGAGGAACGGAGACCCCTGAAGGAGGGAGGGGACAGTCAGCTGTCTGCCTGCCTGTCTGCCTGTATATATAATAATTACCATTATATTCAACAATAAGCAATGAATAAGTACCTTGACGTGCTGAGCTCCCACACACACACAGACTGAATACGCTCCCAGCTCCTCCGGCGTGTACGAGACTCCGTAGGACCCGTCGCTGAGGTCCAGCACCGCCGCCTCCACCGCGCTGGAGGACGACGCCATCGGAGACAACAAGACAACCCGTTATAAACTATGAACTCTGACTCTTTTGTGTTCCCTCAACGTTGTTGACAAGGTACTGCGGGTTATTTAGAGGAGGTCTCTAAAGGGTGCCTGGGGGGGCCTCTGTAGATCTCCAGAGAATACCCACCAGTTCTTGGCCTCCTTGTGGATGACGGAGACCAGGACGGACTCTCCGCCGCGCTCCACCCGCTCCCCGGCAGAGTCCCGGCACACCAGGGTGAAGTTGCCCCGCTGGCCCTGAACGCACCGCCGTACACCTGTGGGCAGCAGCAGGGGTCAGAGGTCAGGGGGCAGGGGGCAGAGGGAGATGCGCACAGAACATTGTCCTCTTAAACAGCCTCCTCCTATTGGTGGAGACATCTTGAAGCCCTCCTCTCTTATTAATCTGTTAACTGAGGATATTCACCAGCTGTTGTTGTTGTTGTTGTTGTTGTCAGTGATTTATGTCGGACTCCATCAAGCGCTGCGTCTCTAACGATCTGCGTCACATCTGTTGTTTTCCCAGCAGCATCTGGTTACTCTAAGTATGTTTCTGCCCCGTGGACAATAACAACAACAAAAAACAACAACAACAACAATAACCATAGTTGCATTGATATTTTTCGCTTGTAATCCGTCTAAAACACCTGTGTGTGTGTGTGTGAGGCTGTGTGTGTGAGTCTGGGTGTGTGTGTGTGAGGCTGTGTGTGTGAGTCTATGTGTGTGTGTGTGTGTGTGAGAGTCTGTGTGTGAGTCTGTGTGTGGGTCTGAGTGTTACAGTCAGTTGCAATCTGTAACTTAACCGCTAGATGGCGCCACATAATCCTACACACTGCGTCTTTAACAGCGTTCCTTCCCTTTGTGTTTCCTTTCCTACCCTCTGTGTTTCCTTTCCTACTCTCTGTGTTTCCTTTCCTACCCTCTGTGTTTCATTTCCTATCCTATGTGTTTCCTTCTCTTCAGTTCAATGTTTCTTTTGAAACAAGTTTGACCTGAAAGATACGAAACTTTGACTTCAGCAGCTTTACGGTTAAAAAGATATTAATAAACAGATTTATCTCATACAATAAACCATTATACATGGCAACAACAACCATTACAGGTCTAATCTGTGAATCAATATATAGTGTTATATCATATTACTATATAGTTTTATATCATATTAATATATAGTGTTCCCTTCTCTTCCCTCTGTGTTTCCTTCCCTCTGTTTCCTTCTCTTCCCTTTGTGTTCCCTTCTCTTCCCTTTGTGTTCCCTTCTCTTCCCTCTGTTTCCTTCTCTTCCCTTTGTGTTCCCTTCTCTTCCCTCTGTTTCCTTCTCTTCCCTCTGTTTCCTTCCCTCTGTTTCCTTCCCTTTGGGCCTGTTGGGTCTCCTCCACATTCCTCCTCACAGGAATTCTTTCATTCTTTGAGCCGACGCCTGAGAAGGTTAACAGTGGTCTTTAACTGCACCCCCCCCCCCCCACACACACACACACACACACACACACACACACACACACACACACACACACACACACACACACACACACACACACACACACACACACACACACACACACACACACCATCTATTATTCTAGTTGACAAATATTAGATGTCTCTCTGCAGCTCTCATTCATGGTGTTAAACAGATTAGAAATATGATTTATTAATTGTGGATTTTGGACTTTTAGTGGAATTTGTTGAAACTAAAAACAAATCATTTTTTTTCCTTTAAAAACTATTAGAATTAACCTAATCAATCTTTTTTAGGCGTTGAAAAGGATTATATTTATTATACTTATTCTATTTAAGATAAAACACAATTTTTTTGGAATACTGTTCCATATAAAACAAATAAAATATAAATATATATATATATATATATATATATATATATATATATATATATATTAGGGCTGGGCACGTTGACGCGTTAATCGTGCGTTAACGCATCACTTAATTAACACCGACAATTATTTTATTGCGAGTTAACGCAGATTTTATTATATATTTTATTATTGTAAAAGTGCGTTGCTCACAGGCTTTTATTTTGTAAAAGTCTGCTACTTGCTTGCAATCTGCCACCTCACCACTAGATGGCACTAAATATCCTTTCAAAAGAATTGTGATGCTTGAGTACGGAGATTTAAAGTTCTTAAAGACGTCGGAGTCAACAGAAACAAAGTCATATGTAACCACTGCCAAGAGGAATCGTCTCATCACCGGAGAACTTCCAGTCTTATCATTTAAATGATGAACACACTAGCTGGAGGGAGGAGTAGAGCAGCTATAGCTAAACCAAGAGAAGCTAACGATGCCTTAGCGAAGCGGATCGCTACAGACTGCGGGCCGGTTAGTGTTGTGGAAGACGTCGGTCTGACAAACATGTGGAGAATCTCAACCAATGACGGCAGGTATGAGATGGTCCTCAAGACACACCGTCACACGGAGAACACACGGGTCAAGACACACCGTCACACGGAGAACACACGGGTCAAGACACACCGTCACACGGAGAACACACGGGTCAAGACACACCGTCACACGGAGAACACACGGGTCAAGACACACCGTCACACGGAGAACACATGGGTCAAGACACACCGTCACACGGAGAACACACGGGTCAAGACACACCGTCACACGGAGAACACACGGGTCAAGACACACCGTCACACGGAGAACACATGGGTCAAGACACACCGTCACACGGAGAACACACGAGTGGTATGAAAAGGAGAGGACTGCAGAGCGTTTACATCAGGCCAACAGGTTTCTGAATCCTGGCATTGTTAATATCTGGTTCGTTTACACATGAAACCCATGTTACCCTCCACGTTGCTGCTGGTTGAGTTAATCTGACTGAACTGTAACTCTTGTTCATAGCCGACTGTAGGACTGTACAAAGGGAAGAGCGATGTTAGAACATATAAAATGTCTTTACAATTAAATACACCTTGGCTAACTTCCTTCTCTGTCTGTCGTTTTCTGGTTTAGGTAAATGTGATCACATGTTTGGTGCTTCACCACTAACATTAATGCCCTGCAGTGGCAATAAGCTTTAGTTCTGTGTTTGTTTTGGTACCATTGTTTAAGTTGAGATTTACACAAAGTATTTATTTTATTTAACTGCTACTATATACAAATGCTGATGTTAAGTGTTTGTTTGCACAACAGGTTTTATGTTACTTTAGTTCATATGGCAGAACATTTAAAATAAGTGTCAAGTTCTAGGAGTTGACAAACTGCCCTGAAAGTGTTTTCTGGTGTCTCTCTGTAACAGGACAACACATGTTATGGCACGTTCCTTCATATGGCACAACATTTAAAATAGAAGTGCGCTATACACTACTTTTGAATTAATTATTGGATTTTGCTTATACAAATGAGATTAATCGCGATTAATCGGGGAAATCATGCGATTAAAAATTGTAATCGTTGCCCAGCCTGTTATTATATATATATATATATATATATATATATATATATATATATATATATATATATATAATTACCTAATATCAAACACGAGAATCTGAAGGTCACCTGACGCTCACCTTCCCCTTCGATGGTGCACCTGCTGAGGTCCAGCATCGTGGCGTTGACCACGCCGACCAGCGGGTATCCATCCACCTCGCCCGCCGGCTCGCCGGCCACGAAGCCGATGCCGGCGCCGGCGTCGTCGGAGGCGGTGCCCGACGGGCGGGGGTCGTAGCCCGCCTCCAGCAGGCCGGTCAGCCTCCTCAGCGTCACTCCTTTGGCGGCGAGGATCTCGGTGTCGGAGCCGCAGCTCAGCAGCCGCTCGGCGAACTCCACGCCACCGCCGACGTCCAGCAGCGCCTGCTGCAACTGCGCCCTCTGCAGGTGGAGCTGGTTACTGTCGGAGAAACGGTGAAGTCATGAAATCATTCAATCATGAAATAATAAAACAATAAAATACAGTGATATTATAAAATAAAACAGAAAAAAAAAAATTCTAAAATAATATGTAAATATGGTTTTAAAACATTAATTAAAAAATAATTAAATACAATAAGGAAATACCAAAACATAATTATATTATAAAATACAACATAAAAAAAAAACATTCTAAAACATTAATACAGTAAAATTATAACTAATGTTTTAAAATAAAAAATGTCCAATTATATTATAAATAAAACATAAAAATTTGAATATTTTAAAGTTATAAACATTAAACCCACTGGTCCCATTGAGACGTGAACTCATATGCGTCATACCGGTGTTGCACCCGCAACTCCTCCAGGCGCTGCAGCAGAGAGCGGCAGTGGGCCTCCACAGCGCTAGCATACGCCCGGGCAAACGCCCTCACCTCATTGGCCGTCGCGTCCACGCGGGCCTGCAAAGCATCCTGGGAAACGTCTACCTGTTTTTTTAAACATTGAGGTCTGAGTCTGAGGTCATTGTGTGTCTCTGAGGTCATTGTGTGTCTCTGAGGGCATTGTGTGTCTCTGAGGTCATTGTGTCTCTCTGAGGTCATTGTGTGTGTCTGAGGTCATTGTGTGTCTGAGGTCATTGTGTGTCTCTCTGAGGTCATTGTGTGTCTCTCTGAGGTCATTGTGTGTCTCTCTGAGGTCATTGTGTGTCTGAGGTCATTGTGTCTCTCTGAGGTCATTGTGTCTCTCTGAGGTCAATGTGCGTCTCTGAGGTCATTGTGTGTCTCTCTGAGGTCTTTGTGTCTCTCTGAGGTCATTGTGTGTCTCTCTGAGGTCATTGTGCGTCTCTGAGGTCATTATGCGTCTCTGAGGTCATTGTGTGTTTGAGGTCATTGTGTGTCTCTCTGAGGTCATTGTGGGTCTCTCTGAGGTCATTGTGGGTCTCTCTGAGGTCATTGTGTGTCTCTGAGGTCATTGTGTCTCTCTGAGGTCATTGTGTGTCTCTGAGGTCATTGTGTATGTCTGAGGTCATTGTGTCTCTCTGAGGTCATTGTGTCTCTCTGAGGTCATTGTGCGTCTCTGAGGTCATTGTGTGTCTCTCTGAGGTCATTGTGTGTCTCTCTGAGGTCATTTTGTGTGTCTGAGGTCATTGTGTCTCTCTGAGGTCATTGTGTCTCTCTGAGGTCATTGTGTCTCTCTGAGGTCATTGTGTCTCTCTGAGGTCAATGTGCGTCTCTGAGGTCATTGTGTGTCTCTCTGAGGTCTTTGTGTCTCTCTGAGGTCATTGTGTGTCTCTGAGGTCATTATGTGTGTCTGAGGTCATTGTGTGTCTCTCTGAGGTCATTGTGGGTCTCTCTGAGGTCATTGTGGGTCTCTCTGAGGTCATTGTGGGTCTCTCTGAGGTCATTGTGGGTCTCTCTGAGGTCTTTGTGTCTCTCTGAGGTCTTTGTGCGTCTCTGAGGTCATTGTGTGTCTCTCTGAGGTCATTGTGTGTCTCTCTAAGGTCATTGTGCGTCTCTGAGGTCATTGTGTGTCTCTCTGAGGTCATTATGCGTCTCTCTGAGGTTATTGTGCGTCTCTCTGAGGTCAATGAGCGTCTCTGACCTGGAGCAGTGCGTCCTTCAGGCGCTCCATGCGAGGCCTCAGGCTCGCTGCCACCACCTCCCGGATGCGCCCCCCGTGGCGCTCCGCAGCGTCTCGCGCCGGTCGGCAGCCGTGGTCGCGGTGCAGCGTGGCGGCGCACTCCAGGCAGACGGGCCGGTCGCACGGCGGGCAGAAGAGGCGGAGCTCCTGGCCGGGGTGCAGCGAGCAGAGGATCGGGCGCCGCAGACGACCGCACGACTTCAGCTCCTCCAGGCGCTGTACGGAGTGGCACGCCGTCCGCTTCTGACGCCTGGGGGGGACGGACGGGAGAGAGAGGGAGTGAAAGAGAGAGGAAGAAGGGGAGAGAGAGAAAAGGAGGGAGTGTGGGAGAGAGAGAGAGAGAGAGAGAGAGAGAGAGAGAGGGAGAGTGGAGGTTATGACATGATAATAGAACATAGTAAACTAGAAGAGACTCTACCTGTGGCCCTGACAGTATACAGTAGAACCCAGTAGAGTACCTGTGGTCATGTATACAGTAGAATAATAGAGCCCAGTAGAGTACCTGTGGTCATGTATACAGTAGAACAATAGAGCCCAGTAGAGTACCTGTGGCCCTGATATGATACAATAGAACCATAGAACCCATTAGAGTAGACTACCTGTGGTTATGTATGTAGTAGTAGAACAATAGAAGCCAGTAGAGTTAAGTACCTGTGCGCCTGGCAGCAGAAGCCGCACAGGTTGACGCAGCACACGTCGCAGCGGCTCTCCGCGCCGCCCTCGCCGCACAGGTCGCAGCCCAGCGGCCCTCCGGCCCACAGGGCCTCCAGGAACACCTGGTCCAGGGCCAGGTGGTCCGTGCTCAGGCCCGCGGGCCCCGACGCCGGGAGGTCCACCTCGGAGTCGCAATGGGGGCAGAGCACCGTGACGCCGGCGCGGTGCCCGTCCACCGCGTCGCCGCGCTCGCCGCTCCCACCGCTCCCGCCGCGCTCAGGACCCTCGCGGCCGCGCGCGCACACCGAGAAGGGCTCCAGCCGGCCGATGCAGTCCGAGCAGAAGGTGTGCAGACACGGGAGGATCTTCGGGTCCCGGTACACGCGGTTGCAGCCCCCGCACACCGCCCTCCGGTTCAACTTCGACTCCTCCGCGTCTTCGCTCAGAGACATTGTTGGGGTCTTTTTGGAGACCTCCGGTACCACAAGAGACCCTCGAACCCGTCCGGACCGACAGGAAGAGGCTCGAACCGGTTCCTCGTGAACTCACCGAACCGCGGGGCTTCAGAGTCCGACTTTTCCTGGGAGAAGTTGGCCGCGTTCAGGGCTCCCTGGGACATATGACACCTCACTCACTCTTCGACCAATGGGAAGCCTCTGTCGACTGATCAAGGGGGCGGGTCTTAAGACTTCCAGAACTCTTGAGGACCCGTCTGGGTGTCCCCAACCGAATGTGTATACTCTCCCCTGTTGCTCATTCTTATTATTTATACTTCATATTTGTGATAATGGAATATACTAAATGAAATGAAATTAATTGAATTTAAATATTTATATTTGTTTATATTTATTTTTCTTATTTTTTTAAAGCTCCATTTTCTCCTCTGACGTCACAAACTGTGAAACAAATCCTCTTCAGAACAATTCACTTTATTAATGAACACAGGGATACGTCTATAACATGATCACCGCACACGTTTACATTGTTTTTAAATACGTATTTATTATTTTCCTGCAGTTTATCCTATTTGATGTACAGACAGTATAAATAACAATAATAATAGGTATATTTATATATGCTGAGACAATTCTGTTACACTGTAACAACGCCCACCATAATAAATAAAGCATTCACGCCCAGTGTGTGTGTGTGTGTGTGTGTGTGTGTGTGTGTGTGTGTGTGTGTGTGTGTATGTGTGTGTGTGTGTGTGTGTGTGTGTGTGTGTGTGAGTGTGTGTGTGTGTGTGTGACTAGGTGAGATAATAGATGCAGAGCACACTGCTCATCATGCTCAGGTGTGTTGATGTCAGGAGGGACGATGCAGCGTTGAAGGTGAAGTACGTTTTCGCTTCAACACTAGAACCTGCAAAATACAAAAAGACTCAAATATTAAAAATATACTAATAAAAAAATATTTATTTATGTATTATTTAATTAGTTTAATTGTTGTTAATATATATATATATACAAAATAATTAAATATAATATATAATTAACTATGTATATACAGGACTGTCTCAGAAAATTTTAATATTGTGATAAAGTTCTTTATTTGCTGTAATGCAATAAAAAGAAAAATGTCATGCATTCTGGATTCATTACAAATCAACTGAAATATTTCAAGCCTTTTATTCTTTTAATATTGCTGATTATGGCTTACAGCTTAAGAAAACTCAAATATCCTATCTCTAAATATTAGAATACCATGAAAAAGTATACTAGTAGGGTATTCAACTAATCACTTGAATCGTCTAATTAACTCGAAAAAACCTGCAAGTGTTGATAACACAAATTTCATTTAATTAATTTAACAAATATATATATATATATATATATATATATATATTTTTTTGTTCGTAATATATTTTTACATTAATATTTTTACACATAAACATAACATATATATACAATAATTATTTTTATATAAATATAATTTCTATTTTTATATATTTTATCAGTAAAGAATTTTTTTTGTATATATACAATTTATTCAAACAATATCAATTAACAAACTAATTAAATCCATATATCTATTTTAATTTGTAAATTTGTTTGCATATATATATCTACAATTAACACATAAACATAACACATGAATATATATATATATATATATATATATATATATATATATATATATATATATAATTAGTTGGTTAATTATGTTTGTTTGAATAAATTGTGTATACATAAATATTTATGTATACATATTTATTTATATATATATATATATATATAAAATGTTTTGACTAATTAAAAACATATATATACATATATGTTTTTAATTAGTTAATCTTTTAAAACATATATCATATACAATTTTACACATAATACATAAATATGTTTGATTAGTCTATTAATGAAATGACCTTTGACCCCTGGCTCACCTGTCACGGTAGCTTTCGAGACGCCGCTCACCAGGTCGTTCTGGATCCTGCAGGTGTACGTTTCGCCGTCGGTGATTGGCTGCAGCGCGCTGATGACTGTGAAAACGCCCACGGAGCTCTTCACGAAGCTCGTGCTCCCGTTCAGGACGGTTCCGAAGAAGTCCGACCACGCAACGCCCGGTTTGGGGAACCACCGGGGCGCCACGGCCACCAGGGCGCCACCTTTGAGGTTAAATGCGGGGGCCGAGTAGGCTGAGACGATACGAAGCAGACGGTCATAAAACATCCCCTGAGATAACTGGGCCTCACCTGTACCTGTACCCCTCCGTACCTGCAGTCTGCAGCTGGACCTTGACCCACCCGCTGCCCGCGCTGGAGCTCATGCTGCAGGTGTACTGGCCGGCGTCGCTGGGCCTCACACTCCTCAGCAGCAGGGAGGCGTTGCCCACCAGCAGGGCGTCGGGGAACAGCTGCGTCCGCCCTTTGAACTGCGGGGCCTGGTCCAGGAGGGACGGCGCTCCGGCGCTGTACCGGTACACGGAGCCCGTCAGGCCCGTCTTCTCCCAGGAGACCGCCATGTTTGTGAACTTGGCCGGCTTGGCCTCCGAGTTCTCGAAGCAGCTGAGCAGCTGGTCGTCTCCGAGGTTGGCGATGGGCGTCACGTCGTTGCTCTTCACCTCCGACAATTGTCCTGTGGGACCAGACCCCCCCCCCCCTCACGATCAATCAAGCATCACAATTCTTTTGAAAGGATATTTAGTGCCATCTAGTGGTGAGGTGGCAGATTGCAAGCAAGTAAATACCCCTCAGCTCACCCCCCCCCCCCTTCAAAGAAAAGTACAGCGGCAATAAGGATATATATATATATATATATATATATATATATATGTATATAATTATAATATTTATATATATACAAATATTTATATATATATATATATATTTATATATATATATATATATATATATATATATATATATATATAATTTAGAACAGGATCAATATAATAAATGTTTTAGATATTACTAAATATTTATTTCTAGAGCAGCAACACCAAAGTCTTGACGTTAAGTCATTTATATCTTCCGGAAACAAATATAAAACGTCAATAAAATATTATATATATAGATAACATTTTCCTGAATAAAGTTACAGAGAACAAAATATGATAAACAGTTTGACGACAGACAGAAACTTTCGTATTTATTTTAACCCCAAAAACTTTATTTTTATAAAACTTAACTGAAAAGAGGAAACCTAAGCATTCAACGTTGCCTAAACCAAGGTGGACATTTAAAAGACAGTGTGCTTAAAATGATCAATTATCAACCCTCCACCAGGGCCTTAAAGGAACACTACCTTCAAGTTGACGGTACTGTTCCTTTAAGCCTTAAAGTACCTTAAACCAACACAGTGTCTTAATGTCACCTTATTATGTAGAAATGAAGGATAGCTTAATCATCACAGAAAGAAACACACACAAACACACACACACACACACAAACACACTTTCTGGTGTGCGTTAACCACACCCTCGTTGCCCTCAGGCTTGTCTGACAGGTCTTACCTGAGAAGGACAAGGCCAAGATGAGGATGATGGCCGCCCCGAATATGATGATGAGGGTAATCATGCTGAACACAGAGAGACAAACACAGGGAAGTGTTAACAAAATAAAATAAAATATATTAATAAAATAAAGCATATTAATAAAATAAAGGGTTAGGGTTAGGGGTTATAGTTAGGGGTTAGGGTTAGGGTTAGGGTTATTACGAAGCTTTGACTGTAAACATTTTAAAAGTATGATTATACATTTACTTAAAGCACCAAACGTTGTGCAGAACAAACACCGATGACCGAATATATATTATTATTTCATCTATATTAGATTGTGACATAAAGGTTGGTAGTTCAGGCCTGTGGTTCCCAACCTGAGTGACGGGGCCCTGAAAAGGACACACAATAAACCTCACAGGGACATTTTTGCCTTTTTTCTTTTTGGTGAAATACTGGATCATTACACCTCTCTGGGTCTTAAACTGTTATTTAAATAAAACCATCAACAAACTAGACACAGAAGCGAGACGTCAATAATGAACTAAACGTTATGTTTTTGACCTGGAAGACACCGGCACATCTCGACTGTGACAACAAACGAGTACAAAGTACAATACTTCCATAGGAAAGTACATGAAATACCCCAGGACCCCAGTACTGCCGCTACAGCCGGTATTCATCCACCTGCAGAAGATGATCTGCCCGAGGGTCGCCATGGTCGCTGGTCCGATTCCCCGGCGCCGCGGTCGTGGTCCGGTCTACGGCATTTCCTCCGGAGCCGCTCCGCCGTGTCGTCTCCGGTCCCACAGAGCGCCGCTTTAAAAAACAGAGCCACGCCGTCAGTCAATATTACCTTAAAGGGGTGTGCTCGTGCTCCTTATTAAAATATATTTAAAAAAAGGTGGAGGCTACCGCTGATTAAATATGATTAATGCGTTAAGAGCGACATCGATAATTTTTATTCTTGTAAAAAGCAGCTGGAAGCTTTACTGCGACTAAATTAGATGTTGTTATTGCCTGTGTGTGAACGGCGCGGGGGAAACAAGTATTTAAACATTACGGCAACAAGAAAAACAATTGCCCTGGTTTCATTCATCAGTTTACTCAAGGTGGAGTCAAGGAGGCGGAGCCTCAACATGTCAACTCCTCAGGGAACCAGCGCAAAAATAATGATATGAACGATAATGAAGTCTGGAGCACTTTTCGCAAAAGAGAGACAAATAAATAAATAAAACAATACAAAATACATTAATATATATACGCCCACATGTATATTTATATATATATATATATATATATATATATATATATATATATATATATATAAATATATACACACATATACACTCCTATATATATACATATATATATAAATATATACAGGCATGTGCACAGATAGAGCCCTAGTGGTGCTCAAGCACCAGCCCCTTTTGCCCCGGATGAGTAAAGTGCCCTTTTTTCAGGAGGCACTTTCTTTTTTTCATTCATCAGTGTTTAAAGCGACACTATGTAACTTTTCCCCTGTAGCGCCCCCTTCAAGTATTTAACGTCTGGCTCTCGAGCCATATATGGCGTGCCCTCACAGCTGATCGAACAGCTGATCAATGCGCGCTACCGGCAGCGCGTCTCGGCAGCCGCAGCTAGCCGTGTAGCCGCGGCATGTCATTCTGTTTGTACTCGTCTCGTAGCTGAGCAAATAAAAAGTCACCTGCGAGCGTGGACTGGCACTATATGACGTTGGTAATCACTGCCAGACAGCAAGTTTAAGTACTTCCTGTTCCTCAACCGGAAGTACCGGGTCGTTACCAACCATCTTACATTCAGCAGTATTCAGCCCACAGACCCCCGATGGCAGTGGCGGAGGCGCAAATCAACATATTAAAAGCCATTGTAGCGGCACAATTTTTTTCAAGCTGTTATTTTAAGGTGAAAAAGTTACATTGTGGGGCTTTAAGAATAAAGGTTACTCTCTCAGTCATCAAGTCCCCACAAATGTGTTTTGATATCCGACGGGGCATTTATTTGAGTTCTTGTCAGACTTTTGCGTCGGCATGCTCCGCGCCGCTCACGAGCCCCCGGTTTTGTACTTTTGGTAAAGAACATAATTTCATGCAATATGAAAATAAAAATCACATTGGGTACTGTGGCTTGGTGGATAGAAGTGCAATTTCGGTGGACATAAGGTCCTTGGTTCAAGCCCCAGTGGTGGCAATACAAAACTTGAAAAATTATGTATTTCTTTTCAGGGGAGCGCATTTTTTTGCGCCCCACTCTGAATGTTGCCCTAGGCGGCCGCCTATACCGCCTGTAGGAAAAACCGCCCCTGGTTCAGAGGGCCAAATGTGCAGGCCTTAAGCCTAGGTCATGCTTCTCCGGCGCGTCGCGCCGCGTCGCGGACCTTGAGCATTCGAAGTTCTGCGTCGAGGGAACGCGTAGCTCTGCGATTCACCGCCACGTCACCAGGGGTGTGTGTCTGTGTGGCGGTGTGGTTTCATGGATTATAGCCGAAGCTGTGCTTTTTCCTCCGGCCACAGTCTTCTGTTTGGTCCATTGTTGCTACCGGTCCACGATAACTTTAAAAAATGGCGGTGTAGGAAGACAGACCGGAAAATATATTTACTGCTGGGAATCACGTTCTGAGCGGACCAATCAAGTTACAATTTTGACGTCTGATTAGTTATCTTTGGCGGCGTCTGTGGCCACGAGCGGTACTGCAGACGTGAGATCTCACCCCAGAGATCCAAACGGTGGTCTTTCTGTGACGCGACAGAAGTTCTCATGGTGCAGATTTAAAGAAGAGAGCTGAAGACACCCGAGGAACATTTCAATAGCTTTAATTATTTTCTTGGATTACTATACACACACACACACAGCAGGACAACGTTAACGTCTTTCTTTGTTCCCTGTCATTTGGAAGCTGCTGATCATAAACACATGAACGATGACATCTTTCAGAATCCATCATTTTTCGGGTGGTAATTAATGAGATACTAGTTCAGATTGTTCACATTTTATGCAACTATATAAAGTTGTACTCTGATTGTGACTGAAACATCGACAAAAAATGCATTATATATATATATATATATATATATATATATTTAATAAATATATATGTATTTAATATACATATTTAATATATTATCATTAATATAAATATATATATATATTATATATAAGTATATATGTAAGTATCTATATAATTGATATCTATCTATCTATAATATAAATATACCTATATATGATATATAATATAATATACCTATATATAATATATATCTATATAAATATAATATATATATACAATATAAATACAATATATGTACATATCATATCTATATATATATCTATATATAATATATAGATATACAGTATATACCTATATGAAAACAATTATTTATATAATATATATAAATAAAATATATATATAAAATGTGCAAATATGTGCACGTTGGCAGGAACACATGGAAGCAGTGCAAAAAAATGTCAACATTGACAACAAATAAATGTGATTATCTTGTTTAGAAATCCCATTAAAAAGCCCGATTTCAGGTAAGGAAACCAAATAAATGTGTGTATTATATGTATGTAATGCACGCCCCCCCCCCCGACCGGGTGGTTCAGAAGCTCAACAGTCGGCGCTCGGCCCTCTGCAGCTTCAGGCCCCTGAGGGCCGAGGAGGGCGGCAGGCCCTGGAAGGCCTGCAGGCCGAGCAGCTGGCGGGTGGAGGTCTCCCAGCTCCGCCCGAACTCCAGCCGGCTGCACACACAGGGGTACTGGCGGTCCGCCCAGCAGACCCAGTCCACGGCCAGCTTCACCGCCGCCCACCGCGCTGGCCTGGGGCCGCAGAGGAGAGGGTTACTTCAAAGGTCACGTGATCGCTTCGTCACAACGTATGCATCGCGAGGCGTTTGAGGGAGGTGGTATTTATCGGTTGTGGACCGACCTGGGGGGAGGAGGGTCCTCCAGGCTGAAGAGGGTGCGCAGAAGTTTGCCCTCCGCCAGGTCCTGGACCCGCATCAGCTGCAGGACCAGGAGGGAGGCCAGCAGCTTCAGGATGTCTGAGTGGGCTCTCACACCTACACACACACACACACACACACACACACACACACAGACAGACACACACAGAGACACACAGAGACACACACACACAAACACACACAGACACACACACAGACACACACACACACACATTTATATATGTATATATATATTTATATTTATACATTTATTTATATATATAAATAAATATGTATTTAAATTAATATATACTGTATATATTTTTTTTTTATATGTATATATATATATATATATATAAATAAATATATATTTGAATATATTTATGAACATATATATTTATTTATATATATATAAATATAAATATTTAAATATATGTATAAACATATATATTTATTTATATATATAAATATATATATATCATCTCCGTATGTAATGTGTGTTACGGTCCACACGTCACATCTGACTTGATGGTCTTTAAGTTAAATATGAATAGGCTCCGCCTCCAGGGGGGTGGAGCCTCCTCCCCAACAGAACTGGTTCCCCCTGAAGGACCTGGACCTGGTCCTGAGAGTCCTCACCGAGGGACCGGATCCCCTGGTTCTTCAGGAACACGTTGGCGAACAGATCCACGTTGAAGTCCAGGAGATCCCCGAGGGCCGCGGTCAACTCCCAGTAGCCCTCCTGAACACACACACACACACACACATAGCACACACACACACACATACATAGCACACACACACACACGCACATACGGACACACACACACATAGCACACACATACACACACACATAGCACACACATAGCACACACATAGCACACACACAGCACACACACACACATACATTCACACACTAGTATAAGTACTTTAACTTGGGTACAGTATCTGTATTTCATACACCACACTTCACATGTTGTTGATGTTGTTGTTGTTGTTGTTGTTGTTGATCTTACTGAATGTTGCATCTGGAAGATGTTTGTCCATCTGATCTGCAGAACATCAGGAAACGCTTTCCTGAAACAACACAATCGCATATTAACACACACACACACACACACACACACACACACACATTTAAACACACACACACAGACTGAGGACTCACACACACACAGACACACACACACACATAAACACACACACATTTAAAGACACACACAGACTGAGGACTCACACACACAGACACACATAAATGTAAACACACAAATACATAGACGGAGGACACACACACACAGATGGAGGACACACACACACACACAGACGGAGGACACACACACACACACAGACGGAGGACACACAGACGGAGGACACACACACACACACAGACGGAGGACACACACACACACAGACGGAGGACACACACACACACAGACGGAGGACACACACACACACACACACAGACGGAGGACACACACACACACACAGACGGAGGACACACACACACACACAGACGGAGGACACACACACTCACACACAGGCGGAGGACACACACCCTTCACGTTCTTACCGTTCCTTCTTTTCAAAGTGGCGTAGTTCCTGTGGCGCTGAGCGAGCGTCTGAGGACAGATGCTCGTCGTCGTCATGGAGACCGCTCGGCGCCCCCCAGGTCGCCACGCTGCCACACAGAACTCTAGAACTCCGGCGGAGGGAAGGGGCTCCGCTCGGAACCGTCCCGGAACGTCCGAAACCAAAACCAAAACTGGGCCGAGCCAGACCCCCAGAGGCCTTGGCCACGGGGGGCAGGCCCAACCCACAAAAAAAACCGGCCGGTTGTTGTTGTTGTGGTTGTTGTAGTTTTTGTTGTGGTTCTAGTAATAGTTTGAGTTGTGGTTGTGGTTCTTGTGGTTCTTGTGGTTCTTGTTGTTGTCGTAATTCTTGTTGTTGTAGTTGTTGTTTTTGTAGTATTTGTAGGAGATTTAGTTGTGGATCATGTTGTTGTTGTGATTCTTGTTGTTGTTGTTGTAGTATTTGTTGTAGTTTTAGTAATCGTTTGAGTTGTGGTTCTGGTTCTTGTGGTTCTTGTGGTTCTTGGGGTTGTTGTTGTAGTTTTCGTTGTTGTAGAGAACCTTTGGATCTCTCTCTCATACTTGAAGACGTTACCTTGAGCATGGCTTGAGGTTCTGGAGGGGACCAGGTCACATGACCAGGTGCAGACAGTCCCTGGAGCCAGCTCTCTGATAGAGGTTCTGGAGGGGACAGTCCTTCTTCAGACGCTTTCCAAACGTCCATTGGACAAGTTTTCTTCATCGTTTTCATCGAGTTGGAACCGTGTGAACCGAGTGAACCGAATAGACTGGGCAGACCGGCACTTTGACTGACATGCGTCATCCCTGAAAACGATAAATCCTGGAAAAGGTGCCGCTTGAGTGGAGGACCAAGTGGGCGAGAAGGAGGAGGAGGAGGAGGAGGAGGAGGAGGAGGAGGAGGATGGAAGGATTGGTAGGAATAGGATACCGGTGGGGATTGCCCTTGCATAACTTGGAATGGAGGAGGAGGAGAATAGGAGGAGCAGATATCAAGTCCAGATTGCATTGTAAACACTGGGAATTGAGGAGGAGCATGAAGAGGACCCGGAACTACCAGCAGGGGGTGCGTGTCCATCTCCACAGAACAACTCTACCAGAAAGAAAAGGAGAGAAAAAAAACACAAACTCACTCTTCACCTCCCATCAACCGGATTGCAACAGACGAGCCTGTGACCCTGATTCTGGATTTATTACCTAATGTGTATATGTCTTTATGTTATTTCTTTATGTTTTATTTGTTTTATTTCTTTGTGTTTTCTTTGTGTTATTCATTTGTGTTATTTATTTACGTTTTATTTGTGCTATTTATTTATGTTTTATTTGTGTTATTTATTTACGTTTTATTTGTGTTATTTATTCACGTTTTAT
>CM070107.1:9086289-9091289 GCA_036178185.1 Liparis tanakae
GAAACCGTCTCGCCCCATGAGCTCACCTGGCAGCACGCTCACCACCGCCTTGCAGTCCGTCCTCTGTGACACACACACGCATACACACAAACACACACACACACACACACACAATTAATATTATGTACAAAAAAAAATTACATTTTATTGGACAACTTTTAAACTTTTTTTTTTATTGCAGCTCTTACCAGCAGTTATTTAGTGTTAAATATTATATATATTATTAGATTTCTTTAATTAATGTTCTGCTCAATTCATCAGTTATTTTAGTTTTTGACGATGCTCAAACAGAAACAGCTTCAACATCAAAACTCCCCCAAAAACTGACAATTAAAAAGGCATTTAAAATATTGTAAAATACTTTTTTTTATTTACAAAATCATCATGATTATTGTATTATTAATAATTATTATTATGAAATAGGTCCAGAGGGACAAGAGACAAAATAAATAAAAATATATATTTATTGTATATTTATATTTATCGTGTGTTGCATTAAAATATATATATATATATATATATATATATATATATATATATATATGTACAGATATATATATATATATATATTTATTGTATATATATTTATTGTGTATTTATTGTATACAATATATATATATATATTTATATATGTATATATATAAATGTATATATATATATTTATTTATTCTGTATTTATTGTATTAAAAAGTAAAATTAAAATAATATATATCTATATATCTATACATCCATATATTTATATATGTATAGATAGATATATTTATTGTGTCTTTTTTGTGCATGTATTAAAACATGCAATACCTTAATCTTGATCTGGTGAGTGAGGCTCTGCAGCGCGGTGATCTTATTGGGCATCTCCACCGACACGTCCAGGCTGAACTCTCTGAGGAACATAAACATCCAGTATTAATAATTAAGTTCCACTGAACATTCTGGAAAACAAACATCAACGAGTGTTTGAAGCTCACCTGGCCTCCTCCGTCACACACACCTTCTTCACGGAGACCTGGTGGATGCAGAACCGTTGACACATTAACATTAAACACTTTTCATTCCTCCTGTACTATAACTTTATAAAAAGGCCAATGCTGCAGCACAATTAACATATTATTGATTTAATATCGGTTCAACTAGAAAAAAAGAAAACTATTTTTTTTAAAAGGCAAAACATTTTGACTGCTATGATACTTTATAATAAATTACCTGAAATTAAACATCAATAAACCTTCCACCGTTGTCGCTTTATATACTTTAGAGTCACTGTACACACTTTTATTTAATTTTCTACATTTTCATTTATTTTATTATTTAAATTATGTAATATGCCCTGGTATTTTATTTTAGTCACTTGATACTTAAATTTTATTTTTTAAATTTTCACTTACTTGATTATTTAAAATTTTCCAGCTATTTTTTTATTTTATGGTATATTTTTGTAAAATAGATTCCCCCCTAGGGATGAATAATGTAAAATCTAAACTTAAATTTACTTGTGAAAAAACAAAAAAAATCCCTACTTTTATATTTTATATCACTTACAAAAGTTAATATTTTGACCCTGGATTCATCCAATGTTCAGATTTATGTTTATGGTAATATATGCAACATAAAAACATCAAAACTAAAACTAAAGGATTCAATACTTTGTTTATGGTAATATATGCAACGTATTGGATGAGGTAACGCCTCATTTGCATATGTAAACATTACATTTAAGAAACCTTTCTTTGTTCCTTCCGGGAGCTTCTCCCCCCACTGTTCACCCTGCAGAAGGAAGCTGGTACCTGAAGGAGGCGCGATGCCTTCACTGCCCCCTCACCTGCGTGGTCTGGTTGAGGGCGGCGCTCTCCCGCCACGGCGCCACGCTGCCGGGCAGCGAGAAGACGACGCTCCCGTCCCGCACGATCAGCTCGGACACGAAGGTCACCTTGACGAGGACGGTGGCGCCCGGCGGCAGGTTGCCCACGCTGATGGTGAACACGTCCTGCAGGGGGCGCCGTCACAACACCACATGGGAGGAGCAGGAGAGGTGGGAAGGAGGCGGAGCAAGAGGGGTGGAAAGGAGGCGGAGCAAAGAGTTGGAAAGGAGGAGGAGCAAAGAGAGTTGTAAAAGGGGGAGGAGCAAAGAGAGTTGTAGAGGAGGCGGAGTAAAGAGTTGGAAAGCAGGAGGAAGAAGAGGAGCAAGAGAGTTGGAAAGGGGGCGGAGCAAAGAGAGTTGTAGAGGAGGAGGAGGAGCAAGAGGGATGTAAAGGAGGAGGAGCAAAGAGTTGAATGGCGCCCGTTCAAATCCAAATGACCACGGTGGGGCGGTTCCCCTCGTGTTTTGGCGACATTGGTAGCGTGGCGTGGCGTACGGGCGCGTCCTGGTCCAGCAGGTAGGCGCCGTGGCCCTTCTCCACGGCCTGCTTGTACTCCTTTCGGGCCGCCTCCTTCTCCTTCACCTGGGCGCCACAAGAACAATCAAAGATGGCGGTTGGAAAACAATGCGGCACACAAATACACACACACGCGCACACGCACACACACACGCACACACACAATGCCTGTGGAGTGGGAGGGCTCACCTGGGCCACCACGTGCTTCCCGTTGATGAACGCTTCAAACCCACAGACGGCGGCGGCGGCGTCCAGAGGGAAGACGTACTTGGCCTCGATGGGCGCGCCGCTGCGGTTGGTGTACTTCTGGAAGATGATGACCTGAAGACGGAGAATAAAGATGGCGGCGGGGGCGTCATGGAGACGCCGTGGAGACGTCATCAAGTCGTCATGGAGACGTTGTGTATATCACAGACTTTATTGGATGACTGTGTTGTTTGTTCCCACCTGAGAGAGCAGGTCCACCAGCTTGCACTTCACGTGAACGGCCTGCAGGGGGAGCTGCTGCCCCGAGGCGTCCAGCAGGCCGGCCACCACGTCCTTCAGAGGGTCCTCACCGTGGTCAAGCTCAACGTCATCCATCAACACACCTACACACACACACACACACACACACACACACACACACACACACACACACACACACACACACACACACAGAGACACACAGAGACACACACACACACACACACAGTGACACACACAGACACAGAGACACACACAAACACACACAGACACACACAGTGACACACACACAAACACAGACACACACAGTGACACACACAGAGACACACACAGTGGCACACACACACACAGACACACACAGTGACACACACACACAGTCGGTTTGACACGTCCAGGTTTTTAAATAAATAAAATAATCCAGATTATTATCGCCTGGCGTTTCCATGAATCCCCGAGATCCGCGCTCACCTCGGTCAGAAGGGGGCGGGGCCTCCTCCGAGGCGTGGGCGGCGGGCGTGAAGTCCCTCAGCCGGTCGCCCCTGAGGGTGAAGCGTACCGCGTACCTGAGCTTCACCTGGTCGGCGCCGTACACCACGTACTCGTCGTCCTGGGAGTAAACATCAAGCGTTAGCGCGAGGCGCCGGGCGGATAGCGAGACGCCCGGCTCGCCTCGTCTGCGTTTCCTCGTCACCTCGAACTCGGAGCGGGCGCCGGCGGCGTGGCGGACCCCGTGCACGCTGTGGTGGCCCTCGGGCGCCTGAGTCAGCGCGGGGTCTCTTTTGCACACGTCCCTGCAGCGCCCCAAGGCCACGTCGCACACCAGCAGCAGCCGAGAGCCGTCCGTCTCGCCGGGCGCCGAGTATTTCAGGCTGGTGCTGTGGGCCAAAGATGAATAATAATCAGATGCTTTTATTTTGAAAGCGAGCATCAATAAACCTTTTCTACCGACCTAACGGCGTCGCTGAAGTAGATCCCGGAGCCCAGGTGACCGACGTCTGTTCTCTCTATCCCATGAAGCTCCACCCCCACACGCGGCAGCAGCAGACCGCTGAACAGAGAGCATCATGGGAGAATCACATGAGGTCAAAGTCAAGTGTTCCAGTTGAAGATGTACAGGAGACCTGCATTACACATCAAATATAAATATTAGGGCTGGGCACGTTAATGCGTTAATCGTGCGTTAACGCATCACTGCGTTAACGCCGACAATTATTTTATCGCACGTTAACACAGGTTTAATTATTTATTATTTATTCCCCCGTCAACACAGCTCGGCTCGCGCGGGAGCGCGCTGCGGGCTCCGACATGCATTAGAGCTCAGCTCTGTCGCGAGCACATATACCCCCCCCCCCCCCCTCCCGTCAACAACTGAGGTCCGATGCAGACACACGCCTCCTCAGCTGTGCCTCATCAGCTGTTATGCGGCAGGTGAACTCTCTCTCTAGTCGCTAGGTTAAACAGAGAGAAAGGGCAGAACATCCCCTTATAAGGAAGTGGTGTCATTGTGACGTCATGCCATATGAGGCGCAACAGCGCCTCCTCCTGGACAAATATAATGACATGCATCCATACATCCATACTCAACAGTGGCAATAAGCTTTAGTTCTGTTTGTTTTGATACCATTGTTTAAGTTGAGATTTACACAAAGTATTTATTTAATTTAATTGCTATACAAATGCTGATGTTAAGTGTTTGTTTGCACAACAGGTTTTATGTTACTTTAGTTCATATGGCAGTACATTTAAAATAAGAGTCAAGTTCTAGGAGTTGACAAACTGCCCTGAAAGTGTTTTCTGGTGTCTCTCTCCAACAGGACAACACATGTTATGGCACGTTCCTTCATATGGCACAACATTTAAAATAGAAGTGCGCTATACACTACTTTTGAATTAATTATTGGATTTTGTGTATACAAATGCGAGATTAATCGCGTGATTAATCGGGGACATCATGCGATTAATCGCGATTAAAAATGTTAATTGTTGCCCAGCCCTAATAAATATATATAAATAAATATAATATATATAAATACATATATTTAACTACTACATACATATATATATATATCTATATATATCTATATATATATATATAAACATAAACAAATACATATATAAATAAATAAATATATATAAATACATATATATATAAATAAATAT
>CM070107.1:9101289-9121289 GCA_036178185.1 Liparis tanakae
TGATGGTGCAATTCTACAGCTGCATCATTGAGTCCATCCTCTCCTCCTGCATCTCCATCTGGTACCCTGCTGCCACTGCCGGGGACAAAGGCAGACTGCAGCGGATCATCCGTTCTGCCGAGAAGGTGATTGGCTGCGGTCTGCCATCCCTACAGGACCTGTTTGCCTCTAGGACCCTGAGGCGGGCAGGTCAGATTGTGGCCGACCCCTCCCACCCGGGTCACGACCTCTTCCAGGTCCTTCCCTCCGGCAGGAGGCTGCGGTCCATCAGGACCAAAACCTCACGCCACGGTTCCAGCTTCTTCCCTGCTGCCGTTGGCCTCTTTAACAAGGCCCGCCTCATCCCGCCCCCACACCTCACGCCGGTGTTAATCACTCACCACACTGTATACTGATTATTATTATTATTGCACATGCACTTTGCACATTTGCCTTTGCACTCATGCCCTATTTTTTGTTTGTTTGTTTGTACATAATGTGACTGTATTTTGTATTTTGTAGTACTTACTGTCTGTGAGTGTGCAGTACCTTTTGTGTTTTTATGTTCTATATGCACCATACATACCAGAAAAAATTCCAGGTAGGTGTAAACCTACTTGGCAAATAAACAACATTCTGATTCTGATAATTTATATTTATATATATATATATATATATATATATATATATATATATACATATATGTATATATTTGTTTATATATATATGTATATATACATATATATGTATATATACTGTACATATATATATATATATACACATCTATATATAAATATAAATATATATACGGTTGTGGGGGTCTCTGGAGCTCCCTCCCCCCCATACAGGGTCCATAAACTGGAGGCCCGTCGGCCTTGATTGCTTCACACAGAGCAACGGTCACACGGTCAGCGCTGATATCTGTGGCTCGGGAAGAAAAGGGAAAGCAGAGCTGCTGCCGCGGAGAGAGAGAAGGCTTTTAGGTTTTGAAGTGTGTGAGTGTGTGTGTGTGTGTGGGGGGGGGGGGGCTGCGTGTCCATTTCTTTAAATCCTTGTTGACATCCACTTCCCTGTGAATGTATCACGTCGTTGTCTCTTTCCCTGAGAGCACGACAAACAAAGAGCCTGAGCGGAGTGTCGGAGTGCCGTGTGCAAATGGCGCCGCCATCACCGCGGAGGCCAGCCGCGACCCTCTCCCAATGACTTCTCATGAATTGTAGATCACCGGGAATTATCCGAGGGCGTCGTCGCCGGGCGGCCGCACAGTGAGCATCGCACTCGGTTAGCTTGAAGAGCGCCGTCGTAAAAATGAATATGTGTGGCTCCGTTGCGCAATTTCTTCATCATCCGTCGAGTCAATAGATGATTCCACTCCGGCTGCCGGGAACTCGGTCGAGTCTCACGCGTTTTACTGACATTTTGAAGTATATCTCCTCTCCTAAGTATAGGGAGGGGAGTATCTGAGCCCTGCGCGTGGTCTTACAGGTTCACGGTTGTTTTTATTTGCTACTTGTGGCTCGGCCAGCAGCCCAGAGGCGTTGGAGTGATTCTGAGGGCAACACAGGTACCAACAACCAACAATAAGAGACATATTATGAACACACTGTACATAATTACCCACTGTTGGCCTGCGTGTGGTCGGCAGCCACATGTTGGAGTGGCCGCGTGGCGTGGAGGTGTTTATGAATAATATCACAAATAACTTCTCGACACGGTGCCGGTGAAGATTCTCCACCTGCGGCGCGATAATACACATTCTCATTATTCAATTCAATTCAGTTTATTGTGTAGAGCCCATTCTCACAAATTACAAATTCTTCTCAGAGTGCTAATACAATCTGTACACATAGACATCCCTGACCTTTGACCTCAGATAGGATCAGGAACAACTCCCAAATAACCCTTCAGGGGAAAAAAGGTAAGAAACCTTGAGGAGAGAACAGAGGAGGATCCCTCTCCAGGTGGACAGAACAATAGATGTCATGTGACCAGATGAACAATAGATGTCATGTGACCAGATGAACAATAGATGTCATGTGACCAGATGAACAATAGATGTCATGTGACCAGATGAACAATAGATGTCATGTGACCAGATGAACAATAGATGTCATGTGACCAGATGAACAATAGATGTCATGTGACCAGAAGGAGTCATTAGGGTTAAAATACATTCAATGAATATGACAGAGTGATGAAGAGTTGGTAGTCGGCATATTCCACGATCCAGACCTCCACCATCCATCAGGCAGATGGAGGCAGAGAGGAGGAGTGGGCGGAGTCTCAGCAGTGGGCAGAGTCTCAGCAGTGGGCGGAGTCTCGGCAGTGGGCGGGGCATCAGCAGGGCCACAGCGTAGTTGGTTGTAGGCGACTATAATGAGTGAACTTGTAAAACAAAGCATGTAAACAGACGATGACCCTCCTCGTATTGATCTCTGCCTCACAGAGCGCTCGTGAGACCGGAGACGAACATGAGCGAAGCCGCAGAGCTCGCCGCCCAGAGCTGAGGCGGCGTCGGGCGGTGTCGGGCGGTGTCGGGCGGCGTCGGGCGGCGCGGCGAGCGCCGGGACGGACGCCTCCTGCCAAACGCTCACATCGGTCATCGCTCTGCGCTCATCCGCGTTGCCAGGTTTCTGATAACATATTCAATATGGAGCTGGCAGCAAATGAATGTCTCCGACATATTAAACAGAAGTCGATACCGCCGCCCGCGGGCGGGGGGGCGGCGGCTAATTTCATAAATAATGGCGTCGGACCGACGTCGATATGCGTAGTTAAGGAGGAACAACCGGAAAGAGGTCACACGGCCGGCCGGGGAGGACTCGTGTCCTCTGTCTGACAACATATTCGATCATGGAGACGCAGCGCTTGTTGTTTGTTTACTTCCTCTGGCTCCACCGACCCGGGGGCCCAGGGCGTGAGGGCCTCCCCCGGTGACCGCCTCCAGCACGCCAATTAAAATGACACGACACGGCCAGAGAGAGCAAAACAACCACAGGAGAGACACACAGGACTACAAAGAGACACACATTACTACAAAGAGACACACATTACTACAAAGAGACTCAAATTACTACAAAGAGACTCAAAATGACCTCAAAGAGACTCAAAATGACTTCAAAGAGACTCAAATGACTACAAAGAGACACACAATAACTAAAAAGAGACTTAAATGACCACAAAGAGACACGAAGGACCATGCAGAGAGACAAAGCAGCTACAAAGACTCAAATGACTGCAGCGGCCTCAAGAGGACCACACAGATGGAATCGGTAATGAACCGTGAGCTGAAGCTCTTTTCACTTCAAACATCAGACTCTGATCTATCATTCCACGTCTCTCTCTCTCTCTCTCTCTCTCTCTCTCTCTCTCTCTCTCTCTCTCTCTCTCTCAGTCTCTCGCTCTCTTCATCCTTTAAGATTCACAGGTCTTCAGTCACAGTTCCTGTGGAGGTGAACTGGTCCATCCTCTCAGGCTGCAGAGTGAGCTTCACACGGAGTGATACGTTCACCAGTCTGGAGCCCCGTGACACGGGTACTTTAGCCCAAAGGGTCTTATCGCGTAGAGCCAGCAGCACAGATTCAACCCCAGGCTCACAGCTGCAGAGCAGTGGAGTCAGAGTCTCTCAACACGCCCCCTGGTCATCAATCTAATCTGCATTCAGACCCCTAACTTATTTCTTATAAAATAATATCTTATATATGTTTCTTTATATTTATATTTTAATATATTTTGCTTATATTTTGGGGATTTTTCACTCATATTTATTCGTTGATATTTTCCAAATTGTTCCGTAATAAGATTTAATTTATTAGATTATTTATTTAACAAATTAGATAAAAATTGGAAAATAAATGTCAATGTCCACTAAAAAGGCCCCAGGTCATTAAATGAAGCTGCGTGGTGAGATCCAGAGTTATTTATTTAAACAACGTCGTCAACTTGGTCCAACTTACTCCTTTAATACTTACTTTTAAATTATATACATCACTCATTTTTTATGTTTATTATTACTTTCTTTTAATAGAATGTATTACTTACTTTTAATGTTTTTGATTACTTACTTTAATGTTTTTTATAACTTACTTTAATGTTTTTATGACTTACTTTTAATGTTTTTTATTACTTTCTTTTAATAGAATGTATTACATTTTAATGTTTTTTATTTATTCAATTTTCAATTCAGTTTATTTTGTACAGCCCATTATCACAAATTACAAATTTACCTCAGAGGGCTTTACTTACTTTAATGTTTTTTATTGCTTACTTTTAATAGAATGTATTACATTTTAATGTTTTTATTACTTACTTTTAATGTACTGTATCTTTTCCCTGTGCATATTTTGTGTTCTTCCCACATATACTGTTGTATTGTCTTATCCTGTACTGTCGGTTATTGTTTTATGTTGGTTATTGTTTTATATTTGTTATTGTTACAAATGCTAATTAGCTTTGTAGCTACAATCTGGTTCAGAGCATCAAATGGTGACATTTATGTTAAAGACTAAAAAGAGTCATTTAAAGACTACAAAGAGTCATTTAAAGACTGTATATGGTCCCTTTTAAATAAAGATAATAATAATAATTTGAAAAAGAGTTAAGAAGGAAAACACGAGCTGGCGATAATCTTACATTTCAATCTTAATTAAAGTCACAAATTAGATGTGAAACAACGTCAATGACCCCATCGAGCCATAAAGCTCCGGAGCTCCAGAGCTTTGTCTTCTCCGGAGCTCCAGAGCTCCGGAGCTTGGCCCTGCGAGGTGAGCGCTGCTCATATTTCTCCCTTTCTGAGTGAAGCCGGTCACTTTCACCGGTTTCTGCTCCCCTGGAATCTAATTTCATGCTGCTCTCCCCGCGTTACGCCGCTGATCTAATATCTCAGCCGTTGGATTGATTTACAATTGCCACGCTTTTCTTTTTGCAGTGCCTCCGTGTTCATGTCATAAAGGAACTCGCTTCATGCTTCTTGTACTAAAAGGACCATTTGGGCTGCAACACGCGCACCGAGCACGGCGAGCACGCTGCAGGCCGCAGCACGACGTTTCAAGAGCTCACGGAAACGATCATTTCAACAAAATGTCAATAAAATCTCTTTTATTGATATTTATTGTCTTTTTTTTGGGACAATTTTGTGAGAAATATGTAAAAAGAAAAGTAAAAGCTGTATTGATACATGTCGTTAATGTGTAATATTCACATGGAGGCGTGACCACAAGCTCTTATCTCAGGGATTTATTCATCTTTTTTATTTATTATAATTATTTGCCCTGAATTTGCTTTTATAGTCTTAGAAATAAGTTTAAATGAATCCCCATAAATCTGAGCAGGTAGAAGGTGTGAAGTCAAACCGATGTTTATTTAAATTAATAAACGCAAGCAAAGGTTTTTTTGAGGCATGAACTCAATTTATTTAAATTAATAACATTTCAAACTTTCCAAATTGTTTAAAACCGTGTGACCGTAACCTGGTCGGTTGCGTGTTTCCCTTGTAATTTAAATAAGACTGTCATTTAAATTATTATTATTATTAATAATTACGGAACAGAATTATATCAGAGAAAGAGGACTGAACTTAATTTATACATATATATATATATATATATATATATATATATATATATATATATATATATATATATATCATCTATTTTTATTAAACGTAATGCTGTGTATATATAATTAACAAATATTTCAAAATGGTGCTGTGGAATAATAATAAATATTTAAATACATATCTATTTATTTGTATGTATACATAAATATGTATATTTATATGTATATATATACTGGTTGTGTTTTTATATATGTATATATATATATATATATATATATATATATATATATATATATAAAACATAACCAGTTGTGTTTACTTCCTTAACATTTAACAGAAACCTCAATCTTTCTCTCATTTTAATTAAAGTATTTTTTAATTCCGGCGGGCAATTCCCCCCACCCCAAAAAGAAAACCGCATTACGAATTATCGTTGCAGAAATGATATTTTCTGGGAGGCAAATCTAACTTTAATAAATCCCCCGCCAACAGAAAGCGAGCTGCAGCAGGATTGGTATTTGATACGCGTGTTCGATACCGGGGTCTGAACCGCGACCTTCATCCTTTAAAAGCCTTTTCTCTCTTGCGTGTTTCCGGTTTTCATTAAGCCAGCAGCTCACACGGGACCGGCTCGGTCCCCTTCCTCCACCCGCGACAACAAAACACACTTTTCAATGCGGTCCACACTGCGTTGAAATAAAAGCATTTCAGAGGGGGATCGATCGCCGGCCATCGATCGCCACCAGATATTTAGTTCATCTGTCCTCTCAACTCCGGCTGAAATAGCAGCAGCACTCTGACCAGCTGCTTTCCCTTCTTTCGCAGCTCAAACGGTATCAACAGACCCTCAAGAAGAACCCGGCGGCTCGGCGTGAAAAACAGCCGATCGATCGCGCCTGCATTTCTGTGTAAAACACATTAGAGCACTTTGATGTCTCTCTCTCTCCCTCTCTCTCTCTCTCTATCTCTCTCTCTCTCCATCTGTCAAATCAAAGTCTCTGCAGACTCTCAAAGCTCTGTGAAAGAAAGCATTCTGACTCCAGCGTACATTTAGAAGGCGCCGTTAGGTCGCCCCAAAATGTCACGAATTTAGAGCCGACTGCTCGGGTGGATTTCTCCCCGACATCTCAGAACCAACCTGGCAACATAATATTTTTAAGGCGATGTATTTCTGTTTATTCGTGTCACGCCATATGTTTGGCTCCTCCCACATGGGATTACAAGAGTAAAACAAAGATAACAAAGAAACTAAAAACAATTAAATACCAATGGATTTTCTTAAAGAGCTTTTCCTGTGGCCGTGGCAACGTGACCTCATGTACGCAACAAAACTAGGTCCGTAGGTCCAGGAAAAGATTGTAAATAGGTTGAGGAAAAGATCGTGAAATATGTAGTAAAGTTCAGGAAAAGATCTTAAAATAGTTCATTAGAATTAGGAAAAAATCGAAAAATACTAGTTAGGTTGAGGAAAAGATCGTGAAATACCAGTTAGGTTGAGGAAAAGACCGTAAGATAGTTCGTTAAAATTAGGAAAAGATCGTGAAATACCAGTTAGGTTGAGGAAAAGACCGTAAGATAGTTCGTTAAAATTAGGAAAAGATTGTGAAATACGAATTAGGTTTAGGAAAAGATCGTGAAGTACTTAGTTAGGTTGAGGAAAAGATTGTGAACTAATTAGTTAGGTTGAGGAAAAGATTGTGAATTACTTAGTTAGGTTAAGGAAAAGATTGTGAACTAATTAGTTAGGTTGAGGAAAAGATCGCAAAATACTTAGTTAGGTTGAGGAAAAGATCATGAACTAATTAGTTAGGTTGAGGAAAAGATCGCAAAATACTTAGTTAGGTTGAGGAAAAGATCATGAACTAATTAGTTAGGTTCATGAACTGATCGTGAAGTACCTTTAACAGTCATTCTGTTAACTTTAATCCACTATTAGTAGAAACAGAAACAAGTTTCCAGACGGTCAACGCTGTTGATGCCAGATTCTCACCCTTCATATGTTACCTAACCTGAAAGTAGAAACATCGGACACTTCCTCGCCTCTCTTTAGACGGCACATGTGTTGTGGAGGAAGACGTTAGCAGAACCGTTCAGAATAGTACGTGAGCTCTTCTCCGTGGCGACGGCTGTGTGTTTCCCAAATGCTGTACACACTTTAAACATTCGGTTACCTCAAACAGCTTGAAAAATAGTGCATAGAACTGCTATAAATGACCGGGAAAAAAACAACAACTCCCCCCGAGAGATGTTTGGGCCGAGACTCTGAATGCTCCCCGCATGCGGCTCTACCGCTGAGTTCGGCTGGAGCTTACCAAACAGGTGAGGTGTGAAAGCGCCCCGAAGCTACAGTAAATGAGCTGAAAGGTCAGTTCCTGTGAGTCCGCTCCTGATAGGTCAGCCCGGGCAACAGCGAGGGCCCATTCATCATCAGACTGGAGCCTATTAGCCCATTTAGACGGCACTGATGTGGCGTTAATATCAAATTCCAACGTCGATATTGGCCAAACAGTCCAGGCAATCCCTCACCGGTTTAAAAACTACAGCATATTGTTATAGCGAGCAGAGCTGAGGTGATTAGAACCACATTATAGCAACATGCATTATCAGCAAATGGGAGTTAAAACAACATCTAAATATGTTATTTTTTTAGCTCACGCTTGCTCACTGCGGGCCGACGAGGCGCTCGAGAGACAAATCCAAACCCGCCGGAGAGCACTCGCGGCTCTTTCCCTCTTCATGCGCTTTTCAGAAAAAAACAAAAGAGCTAAAATGAGAGAATGCTTCTCACCCCCTCACCCACAGAGGGTACCTACTTTAAACCGCCCTCCTACATACTCACACACAAAAGATGAAACCCTCGGCCCTCCAGGCGATGGATGCTCATCTGGCGGCAAACGCTTTTAGCAACGAGGCCGACGGCTGCTGGCAGAGAAGGATTCTATAACCGACAGCTCGTTGTTTCCTCTTGTGTAAAGTCACTTTAAAACTTGGCGGATTGAAACTTCATTGATTTAAATTCCACCGCAACCCCGGAGCCCGTGATGAGTTCAAGGTACGACTGAAAACAGAGCAAAACGTGCCAGTGGTTCATGTCATTTTACATTATTTAATTATTAAACTAAACTAATGTACTTAGTAAAGATAAAAACAACAACAGTGTAATAATATAACAAGATTAAAAGTGCCGAGCTGTGCTTGGCGCATTAGGAAGCTGTAACTACGGCTTTACGCCAGATTGGGAGCTTTTCGATTGTCTCTCAAGGCTCTCAACATGGCGACCGCGAGCCGGTGGCTGATAGCTCAGAATTATAAACGGTTTATTGTGAAGTTTGTTTGCACAAATAAGGAATTAGACAACAGTGATTGGTGCATGGCAATACACACAATGAACATCTACAATAGAATAAGATAAAGAAACAATATAAAGGGTAAATTAGATTAATTTCGTTCCAGTAGCTAACGTTGCTAACATTGCTAACGTTGCTAACAAGGCAAACAGATAGCAGTATTTCAGGATAAGTGAAACATTCGACTTGCTCGTGGATCTGGAGAAAAAAGTCAGAAGATGACCAGACTCACTGGGATTCAACCCCCTGGTCGCCACACACAGACACATAAAGGTTCCTAAAGGTTCTTCAAGAGGCTTTGTGGTTCTACGAAGAACCATCAGCTACTGAAGAACCACTTTTTTCATTTGAGGCACCATTATAGGTTCTTTGAAGAACTCTTTAAGGAAACAGTTCTTTAAAGAACCCTGGTTTAAAGGTTCTTTGTGGAACCAGATATGATGCCTTAAAGAACCATGTTTTGAAGTTTCTTTGCGACACCATTATAGGTTATATGAAGAACTCTTTAAGGACATGGTCTAGAACCCTGGTTTGAAAGGTTCTTTGTGGAACTAGAAATGGTTCTACCATGGCATCACTCTGAAGGACCATTTCCGGTTCCAGATGGCCCCTCCATGGTTCTGTGTGCATGGAGATCTGAGCTAAATTCCATGTTAATCCAGCCGGTAGTTGCGGAGAGGTTTCCTTTGGCGGGGCTATAAATATATAACCCTCATAACGATTCCCTGACTAAACACCAGCACTTTGTCTTCTTCTGGCATCAAAGACTTACAAACTGATCTGGGAAGCAGTGGCTCCCCAGAGTCTCCCGTGAGCAGACGCTATTGTTCCTGTAAACTTTGATTTACCTTTGGAGGAAATATTACCCACAAATCTCAGGTAAACGTCTGCATACAGGAATTCCTCCTGTTGATCCCTTTTAATTCTTCCACCGTGGGTTTTGGAGGCGGATCGAATGAAGAATGACTAAAACCGGCAGCTCCCCCCCTCGGGGTTTCGAAGTGTCTTTTCAGGAGAGGTAGAATGAAGACGGCGAGAAGCGCCCTGACAGTGTTCTTCCGGTGCTCGTGGAAGTACACTACAGTACACAGACAAGTCAAGCTCCTTCAAATTCCCATCGCTGCTTCGGAAGAACCAGAGTACAGTCAACCCGACTGCAACCCCTTGTTCTCAACTCGAGAAAGTAAAGTAAAGAAAAAAGTTGATTCCCTCTGACTGGTGTGGCGGTCCCAGTCATGCTGCTTGTTTACTCGGATTGGTTTAGATTATGGTTGTTTTTCTTTGTTTCCTTTCAAGATCGGATTTCACTTTTAGGTTAAGGAAAAGATCGTGAAATACTAGTCAGGTTCAGGAAAAGATTGTGAAATACTTAGGGTAATGAAAAGATTGTGAAATGCTTAGTTAGATCTAGGAAAATATCGTGTTAGGTTACTAGTTAGGTTGAGAAAACATTGTGAAATACTCTTTTCTCTTTTCACTTTTCTGCGATCCTCCCAAGAGGCTACCCCCCCCCCCCCCCCGATCTGTTTCATAATTCAGTATTTTTTTTTCTTCCCATGATGCATGTGGAACTGTAAGCACATTTGTCAAAGAGCTTGTCAGCTGCGCGGTTCATTAATGTGGCTCCGGATCTTTCACGCTTTCACGCGAACCTGCAAAAAAACAGACAAATAGAATAGAATAGAATAGAATTATACTTTATTAATCCCCAAGGGGAAATTTGCGGACAAAGTTGCGGACAAAGATGAGTCGGAGTCCGATGTGACGATAGGAGCGGAACAACGTCCGCCTGACGGTCGGCCGGTCGGAAAAAACTTCTCTTTGACACCCGTCTGATGGATGGCCATGACCTTCTGTCTGGTCCGTGGTGGTCCCCACAGGACGGGTCCTCACTGTACGTCTGTGACCCCGTTGACTCTCTCCGCTGCACCACCCTGTTGACATTTATAGCTTTTATTGACATGTTACTACTGGATGGATGTCGCTATGTAATCTAATAGAAACGGTGCCACAGGGTGAAGCGTTAGCATTCTGGAGCAGTTATCATCCGTAGAAACCAATCCCATGCTTCAGATGGGCCAACATGGCCCTGTGTTGTAAAAGTGAAATTCAATATAGGGAACTGAAACAATCAATACTTTAGGTTTTGTCAACGCAACAACTTCTTTAAGTTGAGCACCATATTCAGGTTTGGGTTCAAAATAAGTGGAAAACTACCGAACACCATAGGCCTGGTTTTACAGAAATATGTGAAAAGGCTCCAACATAAAATGATCTTCACCATGGAAACAACAACAACGCCAAAGGACCGTCTGAGGATCGTTTGTCCTTTAGATTTGATGTGTCTCCACGGCAGTAAACACGGCTCAGAGCCGGTGACGCGGTACGACCGGCGTGCCACCGCCAGCTAATCCGCTGTCTCGGAACCGTTTGTGATATCGCATCGGTAAAATAAGTCGTCATTGACTTTTCCGTTCCTACGGGAGACGGACAGGGCGTGGGTTTGTTTACCGGCCACCGGCATCCCAAAGAGGGTTCGGCAAAACGACAACGTCTTCCAGAAGTCGTGTTCTCGTGTTCTCGTGTTCTCGTGTTCTCGTGTTCTCGTGTTCGTGGTTTCTTGTTTTAATTTCTTACCCGTGAAGCTGCTCATCTTTTTTAAAAACTCAAGCGTTAGCCGTTACAGGTATAAAGTTTCAAAAGCCAACCAAACTTTATATGTGCAATGTACACATCAAGCTGATGTTGAGCAACACAACCACCACGCTGTAAAGGCCAATAGTCCGTCTCCTCTTAGCTCTGTTGGCCTCCACCCCCCCGAGGGGAACGTCTGCTCCGTGATCTGCGCTCCCAAGCGAGTCGCTACCGGTGTCTATTTGCTGATTGGTGCTTCCCAGTCAGTGTTCACTGGGGTTTTTAGAGCTTTGTTTTTTTGTTGCTAAATGGACTTCTGCGGCTGAAAGTGACGTTGATGAAAGCGGTCGGACTGAACCACACTCGGGGGGGTAATTCTCTGAGGATTCAAGATGTCAGTCGGCTCATTAGCCATTCATCATGTAGCATAAAGGTTTTCAGTCGTTGCAGGAGGACTTCAGGAAACGCTCGCACTGACAATGTCTGTTGTTGTTCACGTTGAAGGACCGATGCCGTCATCAGAGGACCACGAAGTGGAGCTCTACTTAAAGTCATTAAACTCTTATTCACTCAAGATTCTAAAACAATCAGTGAAAACTAGCGTGACGTTTTCTGACTCCACGTGTTGAAGCTTCACCTGCCCTTCGGTCCATGTTCTCTTTTTTATCATTTAAAAGGTTGTTTAAAAATGTAAATATATATCCACGATTCAGTGACTGTCTCCACATGGTGACGTGTGAGCCGGCGGCTAACGGTGAAAAAACGGGCTCAGTGCTGACAGAGCTAACGGTGTTTATCTGAGGGCTGACTGGAGGGAGGGGGGCCGCCGCACCGCCATGCCGCACCACAACGTCACCAGGCTACGCCGCCACGCTACGCCACGCCGCCACGCCGCCACGCCACCACGCTACGCCACCACGCTACGCCACGCCGCCGCCGCACCGGTGGACGTCACTGTCTCCCCACTGCTGCTGTATTCCTGCTCTAAATGCCACATTTAGCACCTCTAAAGTTCTCCTTCCATGTTTCACAGAGCGACCTTTGATCGCTTTCTCACTGAATGATTACAACCTTGTTTTAAAACGCACCTGATTAATGAACAGGACCCTGCTGGCCTCAGCGCTTTATATTCTCTCCTGATTGACACACAATGAGATACTGTAATTTACACCAGGCCAAAAGCTTAAATGCCACTTCCTTTTGATAATAAATTTGGGATCATAATTCTAACATTATATAATTAAATTTATCCCTTAACCATTGTGTTTTGACACGTTAAGATTTAAAACGCTAAAAAAAGAAAAAGATTTTTTTTTTTTTCAAAACGCAACTTTTCTGACCCAACTTCATAAATCCGTTAGCACAGTTTTTATTTGCAAATCCTTCTGGACTTTATAATCCATACGGCGCCTCGTTCCTTTTACTTTTCATTAGCGGGAAAATGGAAAAGCGTGTCCGCTCAGCGGGGCTTTAGCAGCGGGGCGCGGCGAATTGAGTCTTCAGATTTTATGGTCCAAATGCCCAGTATGTCTGCAGATTCAAGACAAGGCCATTAGTGGGCCGTGCAGCCGTCTCCGCTCCGCGCATTAATACGGGCAGCTATATGGAAGTGACCCCCCATCAGCAACACTCGCTGTTATCAAAAGAGCTGCATAATGAATGGAGGAAAATGCACAGCGAGTCCGCAGGAAGGAGTTAGGAGTCAGACATGAAAAGCACAGCATCCTCTACGTCGGCTCCATAATGAGTCGGGTTACTTTGGGTCGCTTTCCTTTCATGTTTAATACACCTTCCAGGTCTCAGAGGGATCCGGCTGTGGAAGCTGATTGAAAATAGGTAAAGACGGAGGTCTGCAGAGCACCGAGATCCGGACGGTTTACGAGTTCACGCTCCTACCGAAGCTCCAAGAGCTCGGGAGTTGCAGAATCAGAACCAGAGCATTAAAAACATTGAAATAAATGAAACAAAACCAGCAGAAGGCTGTTTATCTCTAGAAAACCAGCATCACCAACGCGTCTGAAACATGTGATGCTCTAGAGTCCATTGGGCCGTTGGTTTAAGGACAAGCACGACGCCATCTTCAATTCAATTCAGTTTATTTGTTTAGCCTATTTTCACAAATTACAAATTCCCCTGAGAATGCTTTACAATCTGTACACATAGACATCCCTGACCTTTGACCTTTGACCTCACATCGGATCAGTAACAACTCCCAAACAACCCTTCATGGGAACAAGGTAAGAACCCTTGAGGAGAAAACAGAGGAGGATCCCTCTCCAGGATGGACAGAACAATAGATGTCATGTGACCAGAAGGAATCATTAGTCTTACTGAGCTGACCCCCGAAGGTGGAACTATAAGTACTGAACGCTGAATACAGCGACCGGATTATTAGACATTGTTTTCATTGGTCAGTATTACATTTTTTTTTTTTGGAAACAGCCGATAGTTCCGAGGCAGTTTGGTTATTCCGGGTTGTCATTCACACTGTTTACAGGATCATACGGCTGAATCATGTCATTATTCATTATTCATACGCAGCCTCTATGTATATATTATTTATGATAGCTCGACAATGTCGGTTTGATTAATGAGAGGCGATCTGACAGACTTTTTGGAGGATAAAAAGTCCTTACTGTGACTCTAAATGATGCAATCCGGTGTAACACCGTGGCGTGTCGCCCTCCACACGTCCATCCGCAGTCCTACAAACCGCCACACGGGGAGGGCACGCAGCCGTTAACCAGGCGATGAACATCCCGTCTCCGTGACCTTGACAGAACCCGGCGCCGTGAGCGGTGCTGACGTCTCGTCTTTTTGTGTTTAATGCAGCGAGGTGACAGAGAAAAGGGCGTGGCGTCCTGGATGAGGCAACCGGCATCACAAAGACATTAAAAAACCTTTAAAACCCATTAAAAAACATCCAAACCCCTTTAAAACCATTTAAAACCACTTAAAACCCTTTAAAACCCATTTAAACACATCTAAAACCATTTAAACCCCCTTAAAATTATTTGAAACAATTGTAAACCATTTAAAACCATTTAAAACCCTTTAAAACCATTTAAATGTAACACCCTGTTCTGTTTCTCCAGTGTTCCGCGTCTCCTCTGTGTCTCCTCTGTGTCTCCTGTCTTGATTGGTTCATTCCCTTCACCTGCCTCAGCCTCTCTTGTCTCGTTAGTGTCTGATGTCGTACACCTGTGTGTCCCCCTGTGTATTGAGTCAGTCTGTCCCTCGTCTCCCGTTGGATTGTCCTCTATAGTTCTGTCTTTGGGCCGTCGTCCTGTGTTTCTTGTTTCCGTATGTTCGGCCGCCCTGACCGCCGATCGCTCCGGAGAGCCACTCAGGCCCTGCCGGTCAGCGAGTCGCCGTCGGGTCGGCTTACTCTCGGAGTCGCCGGGGGAATCATTTGCAGCTTTCACATTTCATTAACACGTTCGTCGAGTTCCTTTAATCTGGAAACCCAAAAACTAAGCGACCTTTGGAAGTGACGCCAGTTCGAATTTTTTATTTGAACTTTTAGACGAATTCCGGCGAGCTAATCAATAAACAGCAACAAGAAAAGACAGAAAGAAAAGACAAGTCACAACATTGAAACACTGTTAAGATGGAACATCCAGTCATGGACTTTATTTATAAAGCGCCTTTAAAAACAAAATTTGTATTAAATGTATTAAATAAAAAATTACAAATTAAAAACAGACAAAATAAATTAGCGGAAGCAAATTTCTGCATAAAAGGACGAGATTACTTCAAAGCTGTTCTATAAAAATGAGTTTTAAGAAGTGATTTAAAAGAAGTCGCTGATTCTGTGAAGTGTGTTCTCCCAACAGGTGCATGGTGTGTGTGTGTGTGTGTGTGTGTGTGTGGGTGTGTGTGTGTGTGTGTGTGTGTGTGTGTGTGCGTGTAGAAGCAACGCCGTGGAGTAATGTGGAGCCGTCAGATATTATTGGTGAATTATAAACCGAGCCATAGTTTAATCTTCAACTTCTCCGGATGGAAGAGGGCTGAGCGCCGTGGGTCGGAGGTCAGAGAGCGCGGCGGCGGCGAGCGGTCGACTTCCTCCGCGTCCTCCGAGGAAACGAACGGCGGTGAAGCTCTACTCCGGGAAACTGCCTCAGAATGGAGAGAAGCGTTCACGTAAACTAGTAATAATGTTCAGTTCCTTCCCGTGAGGAACAGGATCCTATTGGCCGATGACTTCGGGCGTTTCTTTAAATCTCAGCTTCCTGTGTGTGTTTTGTGATTTTGCGCCGCTGGTTTTCGGTTGATCCTCTTATCTTCCCGTTCCTCCGCCAGGTGATGGAGGAGGACAAAAGGTGGGCGTTGATCTCCGAGGTGGGGGGCGACGCCGGCTACCTGGAGGAGCTCGCCGCCGTGCTGGAGCGCCGCTTCCACCTCGTCGGCCACCGGGAGTTCCTGCGTGACCCGGAGCGCCACGGGCCGCGGATCCAGGTCCTGTTCAGCTGGAAGTTCCTGCCGGCCGTGGAGCCCTCGCTCCTGCGCTCGCTGCCCGCCCTCCGATTGGTCGCCAGCGGAGGAGTGGGCTTCGACCACCTGGACGTGGCGTTCATCAACGGCCTTGGGGTGAAGGTGGCCAACACGCCCGGCGTGGTCGGCGCCGCCACCGCGGACCTCGCCATGGGCCTGCTGCTGGCCTCGGCACGTGAGATCCTCCACGGTGAGGTCAGAGGTCACGAGACATGAGTTATTGTGAAGCTTTACTAGTGATGGTTGTGTTTTAATTCATTAAGGATTTATAATCTAATTTTCAGGAATTATAATATATTTTTTACTGAGTTGAGTTATTTTAAACCGAACCGTGAAGTTTTTGTCATTGTTATTTTGAAGTTATTTTGTTGAACTATAGGGTTATACACTGTATATATACATTATTTATAAATATACACTGTATATATACATATAAACTGTATATATACAGTATATATTTATATATACTGTATATATTTATATACATTATATCAATATAAGTTATATATTTATATAAATTATATCTATATAATGTATATAAACAGTATATAACATTATATCTTCAATTATACTGTGTATATAATGTTTATATACTGTATTTATACATAATGTATATATATATATTATATTAATATAATGTAGATGAACAGTATATAAACATATCTTCATTTATACTGTATGTATATATATCAATGAGTATCAAAAGTATAATGTATGTATATAATGTTTATATACTGTATATATACAGTATTTATAAATATATACTGTATATATTTATATACATTATATTGATATAATGTATATAAACAGTATCTAAACTGTATCTACATTCATACAGTGTATATACACATTAATTATACTGTATATATATGTTTATATATACTGTATATACACGTATATATGTTTACATAATGTGTATATATGGTGTATATAAGTGCATACTGTATATATACACATTATATATATACTGTATTCATAAATACATATTATATATGTATATATAGTAACATTATAAATAAATATATATTTATATATATATTTATATTTAGCTGTATTATATATGTATATTTATACACACATATATATAAATAAATAGTATATTTTGTTTGGTTCGACACATTGTTAAATCTGTAATAAAGTAACTAAATTAATTAAAAATATCAGTAAAGTGAAGTAAAGTAAAGTAGCAGTAAAGTGAAGTAAAGTAAAGTAAAGTATCAGTAAAGTAAAGTAGAGTAAAGTAGCAGTAAAGTGAAGTAAAGTAAAGTAAAGTATCAGTAAAGTAAAGTAGAGTATCAGTAAAGTAAAGTAAAGTATCAGTAAAGTGAATTAAAGTAAAGTATCAGTAAAGTGAAGTAAAGTAAAGTATCAGTAAAGTGAAGTAAAGTAAAGTAGCAGTAAAGTGAAGTTAATGGACGTTTTCCCACCTCAGGTCACCAGATAGCCGTCGACCCCGACACCACCCAACTACCGCAAAGCCTCATGGGAGTTGAAGTCTCGGGGGCCACGTTGGGGATTGTCGGGATGGGAGACGTCGGCTACAGAGTCGCCCAGAGGAGCGTGGGCTTCGGGATGAAGGTCCTGTACCACGGCCGGACCCGGAGGTACCACGCACCGCCACGGGCTAGCTGTCCTACGGTTGCCATGGCAACGCTCCTGCCTGCACAAAAGCAGCTGATTGGCCCGTTCTTCATCAAGCGCCCTCCGCCAATAGAAGAAATCACACTCTGAAGGACATTCAACACCTCTTCTTCTTCTTCTTCTTCTTCTTCTTCTTCTTCTTCTTCTTCTTCTTCTTCTTCTTCTTCTTCTTCTTCTTCTTCTTCTTCTTCTCTCCAGGAGTGTAGTTGATGAAGAGGCGGTGGGCGCTGTGTTCTGCTCCCTAGAGGATCTGCTGAGTAGGTCGGACTTCGTGGTCGTCGCCGTCAAACTGACCGTGGATACGAGGCGTCTGATTGGCCGCCGGGAGCTGTCCCTCATGAAGCCCACGGCGACGCTGGTGAACGTCAGCCGAGGTAGACCTCCCCCCTCTAGACCACCACCCTCTAGACCACCACCCTCTAGACCACCACCCTCTAGACCACCACCACCCTCTAGACCACAACCACCCTCTAGACCACCACCCTCTAAACCACCACCCTCGAGACCACCACCACCCTCTAGACCACCACCCTCTAGACCACCACCACCCTCTAGACCACCACCACCCTCTAGACCACCACCCTCTAGACCACCACCCTCTAGACCACCTCCCCCCTCTAGACCACCACCCTCTAGACCACCACCCTCCTCTAGACCACCACCCTCTAGACCACCACCACCCTCTAGACCACCACCCTCTAAACCACCACTCTCTAGACCACCATCCTCTAGACCACCACCACCCTCCTCTAGACCACCACCCTCTAGACCACCACCACCCTCTAGACCACCACCCTCTAGACCACCTCCCCCCTCTAGACCACCACCCTCTAGACCACCACCCTCCTCTAGACCACCACCCTCTAGACCACCACCACCCTCTAGACCACCACCCTCTAGACCACCACCACCCTCTAGACCACCACCCTCTAGACCACAACCACCCTCTAGACCACCACCCTCTAAACCACCACTCTCTAGACCACCATCCTCTAGACCACCACCCTCTAGACCATCACCCTCTAGACCACCACCCTCGAGACCACCACCACCCTCTAGACCACCACCCTCTAGACCACCACCACCCTCTAGACCACCACCCTATAGTCCACCACCCTCTAGACCATCGCTCCTCTAGACCACCATCCGAGTCAACAACAACAACAACAACAACAGCAGCAGCTCTCTCTCTCTCTCTCTCTCTCTCTCTCTCTGCAGGTCTCGTGGTGGACCAGGAGGCTCTGGTGGCAGCTCTCCAGTCGGGGGGGATCCGTGCGGCGGCGCTCGACGTGACTCACCCCGAACCTTTACCGAGGTCTCAGACCCCCGGCCGACCACGCATCGCTCTTTGTTCGCTCCTAAGCTCCTCCCCTTCCTAAGCTCCTCCCCTTCCTGTTGTTCAGGGACCACCCTCTGCTGTTCCTGCCCAATGTGCTGATCACGCCCCACATCGGGATCAGTACCCACGCCACCGCCAGGGCCATCGTGGAGAGGATGCTGCAGAACGGCGAGGCCGCGGTGGACGGCCGGCCGGTCCCAGACGAGGTCCGGCTGCCGTGACGCGGACTTGATTCCAGATGTTGAAATGTCTACACAACGACGTTCAGTAAAACGACTTCAAACGTCTTTATTTCAAACGTCTTTATTTCAAACGTCTTCATCTCAAACGTCTTTATTTCAAACGTCTTTATTTCAAACGTCTTTATTTCAAACGTCTTCATCTCAAACGTCTTCATCTCAAACGTCTTCATCTCAAACGTCTTCATCTCAAACGTCTTTATTTCTGTAACCAAAAACAACGACCTCCCCCCAAAGAGAGTTGTCCATCGGATCACCGCACAGAGTAAACTCCACCGGGTCACGTGACCTGGTGGAGGTCACGTGACCCGGTGGAGTTTACTCAGCCCCTGAGCCCAGAGAGAGGCTCGTGGCCGTGACCTCTGGTCGACTCGTTGGCGTCCTCCTGTTTGAAACTCATCGCCCGGCCCAAGCTTCTAAACTCACGAGGGCGACGCCTTCTCGCGACCTCTCTTCAGGCATCGGAATAAAAACATCATTGAATAGAAAGCGAGTCGTTCCCGATGTATCTGGGCCTCGTTCCCGCCGGCGGCCTGCGGGGACGCACACCGGGCGAGGCCGCCGCCGCTCACTCTATCTGGGATTGCATTTTAAAAAGGGCACGCCGCGGAGTAATGAAGGGCGCCCTTTCTGCAGGCGGCGCCCGCACCGGCCTCCCCGAAGCCCCAGGGCTGCTCTATAAACTGTGAAGGCGAACGCCATTACAGACGGCGACCTCACCGAGGACCAGAAGTGTCCTTGAGATCTTATCTTTTGATCGCCGCCTCATA